>CM062807.1:334725239-335325939 GCA_031772625.1 Pinus tabuliformis
CTCAAATCAGTTCCAGTTTGTTTTACTAGTAGTAAAATTAAATAGTCACATTCATAGGGGATATCACATTTGAAGATTGTTTTTGGAGAATACAAAGCATGTAGAGAAATACGGTGAGCTTCCCACATAACATGAGCCTATGTTGAAAACTTCGAAGGAAGAAAGGCCAAAGACATCTTTAACACCCATATCCTTAGTTGACAAACTAGAGTAAACTCTTGATGGGTTAAGGAAGCATGTGACACCTCGACTTAAGGGCGATATTTGGGATGTCATGCTGATGAGTATTTGTTTCGTTGTTTATGTATATATATTGGAGAAGATCGTGTGTGCACATTATATGTGGCAGTCAATGCTTAAACAATAGAGTTGCTTTGCTTTTCCTCCTAAGAATAATTATAGAAACATAAAACTGTTCCTTTGCATTTTTAAACCAAATTATTTCAAAGACTATTCATGTGTGAGAAAACTGAATCTGATTAGTAGCAATTTCTTATAAATTATGAGAAAACCTTTTACAATTCCCCAAATTCCCATAATTCTCACTTTCCAAAAACTCATGTTCTATATATATATATTTCACGGATCACCCTGCTACTAGCTACTTCTACCTTATAATATTTCTGTCTGACATGTCTCTGTCTCTGTGTATAATAATATTAATAATAGGGTCATAGCTCTTCTCTTATTCGTGTGTAGACTTTGAAGCGGTTGTGGTAGCGATTTTAAGCGTATTTAAGACTGAAAGTGATTATTTGTATTTAATTCGGAACACGTTAATCTCTGGTGTGGTCGCCCAATAAATAGGATCAGTAGCTGTAAAACACTTCGTTACTTGACTCTGGCGTGGTATCTACTAAATCAAGTGCAGGAGACGTATGAGTGGCTGTCAAGAAAACGTTTTAGAGATATCAAGAAGTATTATTAATTAATTGACAAATAATATTAAAAATGGAAGGTTACACATCACATGTATTTGAAAGTCTGAGAAAGATCGTTACGCCAACTCTCTAAGGGTTGACTCGGTTAAATAACGAATGGTGTGCAGTCTTAATTATTAAATTATTAATAAAAATAAATTATTAATTTTTAAATTACACTATCTATTCTCTGTTACACTTGATGATTTTTTACAACTTTACGATAATATTTGCAGGACCATTGAAAATATTTGCAGGACCATTGAAGAAGCCATTATTGAAAATATTTGCAGGACCATTGATTTTTTGTTTAGCTGCTGGAATAGTGTCGAAGAATATAGATACAGTCAATACGCTATAGATACAATATATGGTTACCAGAATATAGTTACAGTCAATACGCATTTTTTCCTGATGCTCCGTTTGGAGGGTACCGGATGAGTGGTATCGGTAGAGAGCAGGGTCTCGATGTTCTTAAAAATTATTTGGCGGTCAAGTGTGTCATAACTCCTCTCCGTGATTATTTTTGTATATAATCACTTGAGTCAATGATGTCATTTCCTTCATATGAATTCCTTATAATATTTATTTATCAAATTAGTCATTACATTTACATGGGTTTTTATTTAAATAATTATACATATAAAATTGAAATGATATTATTTATAATATTATATTTTTTAATTTTTTTAACGAATTTTGAACTATTTATTATTGATATGTAAATTTTTAATAAATTATTTGTTTTGTATGAATTTAAAATTAGATAAAGTAATAATGATGGAGAGGATTTTGATTATTTTTAGTGATATAATTGATGTTTATTAAATTTTAAGAAATTATTTAAGATATTAATTTACAAGATTTAATAGCTTTACAAATATTTTGAAATTGCTATATATAATGTTTTTGAGATAAAGCTTTTTTTATTGTCAAGTTTTTTTATAAATTCTATTATAACCCTTCGTCTGTCAAGTGTTGAGAGGGATTAAATCCCTTGAGGTGGACTTTTCTTAAAAGAAAAAAAATTAAGAAAGGTTTTCAAGTCAATGGATTTGATCCATCTTGATGTTTGATAAATCCAATTCCACCATTAGTGTAGATATATGTTGGTTCCAACTGCTGTGTCTACATAAAAATTTAAAAGATCATCAACTATGTACATTTAATTTTTTTATTATTGAATATCCTCTATAATCTAAATAGTACTATCAAGAACACCACTTCAAACTCTACATAAGGAATAATGTGAATATGGTAAATAACATTGTTCAATGATGATGATGGGAATGGTAAGATAGATCACAAATAGATTATAGAATAATCTCAATCAATATTCATCACCATTTATTATAGCTATACTTGGTAGATAGGAATGGCAAGATAGATCACAAATAGATTATAGAATAATCTCAATCAATATTCTTCACAATTTTTTATAGCTATACTTGGTAGGCTTCTTATATTTTTGTATCAACCATAGGGAGGTTGAATTTGATTGCCATTCAAAATTCCAAGTCAAGACAACAAGTTGTACCCTACCTCTCCTTTCCAATACTACTAATTACTTTCTCCAACATTAATTGTTGTTACTTCATGATGCCTCAAGAAGCACCCCACTTATGAAGGTGGGTATCATAAGGACAACTCATCCAAATTGATGAAATATAGTTGAAAATTTCAACACCTTGGGGTGTACTTGGGATTACAGGAGACTTCCTTAGTCTTTGTATTTTGAATTGATCATATTTGAAATTAGAGTCCATGTGACATTTGCTACCTATTCTTAGCCATCTAGGCTTAATATAAATTATAGAAGTGGGTTATATGACCTCTTCATTTAGATTCTTACCATTTGGTCCCTTATAGTTGAAGATGTTGGAATGATGTGGCCTTTTCTTTCATAATTCTAGTTCTAGTAGCTAATGAGTTGGGGCTCATGTAAGCATTTTCCTCTAATTATTTTTCTATGATCATGATTTGAGATCATCTAAATGACTACTTATATTTTGTTTCATTTTTAAGTTATATTATTGTACCAAGTGATTTCCTAATGTTTTTGATCTGTGAATAACTATGGATACTCCATTGGGTAGTTCAACCCAACACATCTAATAAATTTTATACTGAAAATACAAAATCTATATTATGAGGACCATTTTCCTTAGAATTATGGATCTATTAGGTTTCTATTTTTATGGATATAATATAAAAAATGAGGAAATAGAGAATATACAAAATACAGTTACTTATAATCATAATAACACAAGATATGACTCGAGAAATTGTTTCAGGAGAGAACCCAATTGGAAGGTAATGTTGCTCTACTATCTCTTTCTATAAATCTAAATGGATCCAAATACAAAGAAGTGAGATCTATGGCTCATAGAATACTATAGTGCACAAACCATCTTTGTTCTCTCTCATTGACTAGGTGCTTAAAATTAGGCTTAAAAATCAACATGTAAGAATCTCCATAAAATTAGCTTCAGATCAAAGATCTTGTCATCTTAATTGCAATGGTGCGAACGAAACTCAAATTCGAGCTCATATGAAGAAGTTAGAGCAAGTCAAAGTTTAGGTTTGACTTGGACAGATGACAGGAAAATATGATGTGGCAAGGCTCTTCAGGGAATGTGGAAGCACCAAGTGGCAGGCCACCATTAGCCCCCGCATTTTGCAAATCTCATGTCGCAGGTGGGTCAGCATTAAAAACCGGCCTCGGAAATAGCTAGGGTGTGATGCGATAATCATAATCACACATCACAATAGGGTGGGCAGACAGACATTAAAGAATTGGTCGCTGAGCAAGGAAGGGTTGCGATGCGATAATCACAATCGCAGAACACAATCGCACACCACAGAAAACAGTGTCCTGCAGATATGAGACTGCCACTACTCCGTCGATTCTGAATTGCGAAAATATCCTGGATATGATTAGTTTATGAGTTCTGGTTAATAGTTTTGTCACATTCGCCATATTGCAATCATACTTCGCCCCGCCGTATACACAAACCATAAGCCCTTCAGTTCTCTCCAATTGTGATTTGCGATGGGATAGTCGGTGCCAACAGATTATGCAGCGTTGCATGGTAAAAATTTCACTCAGTTAGCACTTTTTGGAGATAATTTGTAGGATCATGCTGGATTTGGAGCAATTTGTGGAGTGAATAGTGGGAAAACTAGGAGACATCATAACTTCTTTAGTTTTCCACCAAATTGGATGCAGAAAAAGGCTAGATAGCCATTTTTGGTTATTCTTAACTGATTGGAGTAGTTTTCAGAAGCATTTGACCATTATAAACACAAAATTTTACTCGTTGGAGCATAATAGAGAGGCCTAAGCTAATGGACGTTGGACGAAGGAGACGTAGCCCAGGTGGGGTGAACTCCTTTATCATGTTCCTATTGTAATGTGTTTTTGATGTTGTTAAAATTAGGCTCAAAACTCAAATTGTCAGAATCTCCATAAAAGTAGCTTCAGATAGAAGATCTTGTCATCTTGATCCCAATGGTGTGAACGACACTCAAATCTGAGCTCGTATGAAAAAGTTAGAGCAAGTCAAAGTTTAGGTTTGACTTGGACAGATGGTACGAAAATATGATGTGGGAGGGCTCTTCAAGGAATGGGGAAGCACCAAGTGGCAGGCCACCATTAGCCCCCACATTTCGCAAATCTCATGTCGCAGGTGGGTCGACATTAAAAATTGGCCCCGGAAATAGCTAGGGTGTGATGCGATAATCGTAATCACACATCGCAACAGGGCAGGTGGAAAGACATTAAATAATCAGCCCTCGAGTAGGGAAGGGTTGCGATGCAATAATCGCAATCGCAAATCACAATCGCACACCACAGAAAATAGAGTCCTACAGATATAAGACCGTCAGTACTCTGCTAATTGTAAATTGTGAAAATATCCTGGACAGGATAAGTTTATGAGTTGTAGCTAATAGTTATGTCATGTCCGCCATATCGCAGTCGCACTTCACCCCGCCGTATACACAAACCATAAGCCCTTCAGTTATTGCCAATTGCGATTTGTGATGGGATAGTCAGTGCTGATAGATTATGGACTGTCGCATGGTAAAAAAATTTCTCAGTTAACATTTTGGAGATAATTTGTAGGATCATGTTGTATTTCGAGCAATTTGTACAGCGAAAAGTGGAAAACTAGGAGGAATCATAACTTCTTCAGTTTTCCACCAAATTGGATGCAAAAAGAGGCTAGATAGCCATTTTTAGTTATTCTGAACTGATTGGAGTAGTTTTCAGAAGCATTTGACCATTGTAAACACAAAATTTTACTCTTTGGAGCATAATAGAGAGGCCCAAGCCAATGGAAGCTGGACGAAGGAGACATAGCCCAGGAGGGGTGAACTCCTTTATCATGTTCCTATTGTAATGTGTTTTTGATGATGTTCTGTACATATTTATGTAGTTGTTCAATCTCTTATTTATATTAAATTTCTCATAAAATTAACATAAAAACTCATCATTTCACTTGCAAAAAATCATGAATCCTTAAGCACAATGAAAGAAGTTTGTTTCTAATCTGAGAAGGATCTTAGCACAACAATCTAATATTCTAAATCAGATCATTTTGGTATCAGAGCTCTAGGTTTTCTTTGTGAAATAAGGATTTAATTGTTTGTAATTTTATGTCATGCTTACAAGGTTAAAACTCAAAAGAGGAGAAGGGAAGCTAGTTGGAAGCCCTGAAGTTGGGTCTAGGGGAAGGAGAGCAAGGTTTCCACAATCTCCAACACCAGTTCAGCCTCGAGTTGTAGTTGACACTCCAGAGATCATGTCTAGTGAAGGAGAACCTACAAACATGATGGAAGATGAGAAGACCTTCAGAATGGATTTCTTTGATATGACAGAGATGGTGAAGGTCCTCTATGAAGAGGAGAATACCAAGTTGCAAGGGGAAAGTTCCAAACCTCCCAAAGGAGAAGGCTCTTCAGAAGGAGGTAATCGAAATGGAGACAAACCTCCACCCTCTCGACCATATTCTTCATCTTTTTATTCAAAAGAATCTTCACCCTCTTCCACTAACACAACCCTTACTCATACTCATCATCATTCTTCAAAAGGAACCAGTAAATCACCTTTTTAAAACTTGATGTTAAATTTGAGTTGCAAATGTATAATGGTTAAGTGAATGTAGAGAAGCTTGATAATTGGATCCGTCTTTTGGAGGTCTATTATAGGATTCAAAACTTTCAAGAGGATGACATAAAGATTCAATTAGCTTCCTTGAGAATGGAGGGTGCAACATTAGTATGGTGGGAATCAAAGAATCATGAGGAGATTTAGAAACATGGTAAGATCTCAATTTCTTGGATTGATTTTGTTGTTGCAATAAAAATACAATTCTACCCTCTAGCTTATATGCAGAAAGCCATCATGAATTGGAAGAACTTTAGACAGCTCAAAGGTAATAACGTGCAAGATTACACCCAAGAATTCAGAAAAAGTTCTTTGACGTTAGGTGTAGATTTGAAATCAGAGGACACATTGCTGAAGTACATAGGGGGTTTACACAATTACCTTAGGCATAATATATTAATGTTTAATCCCAATAATCTAGGTGAAGTGTGTGTGCAAGCCACTCATCTTGAGGCATGAGGGAAAAACACCCAGGAAGAAGGTAGTAAAATGCTATTTAAGAGTAAAGGAAAGGAAAAGGCTTTTAAAGGGAAGGAAATGAAAAATGCATTTATCAAGAAAGAGGAGAGAAAATTACATGAAAACATTGTTCTAGAGAGGGTCATGATGAAGCTCATTGTTGGAAGTTTCATCCTGAAATGAGACAAAAGAAAAACAGCAAGGAAAGCAAAAAACAACTGCAACCACTCAACAATATTTGGGATTTGATTCGAATGATGAAACTAAAATCACAACCATGGGTTAAAAGGAAAAGAATTCATTGCTAGCACTAGTTCTTCAAAATAAAAAAATGAAACTCCAAATGAAAAGAGGAGAATATAAGTTTTTCACATAAGGGCGATATCAAAACACAACAAGATTGATACGTTTCTCGATAGCGGCTCTCAAGCCAATCTTGTCTCTGAAAACATTGTCAAAAGTTTAAATTTGGAAATCCTTCCACATCATAAACCGTATCCACTAGGATGGGTGTGTGACAACACGGTTAGGAGAAAGTGTAAATTGAAATTTGCAATTACTGCAAATTTCATAGATGAAGTGGAGCTTGACGTTGTGTCGTTAGATATCTGTGCCATAGTTTTGGACTTCCCGTACCTTTATGACAGAAAAGCTATCTTCAATAGACATGAAAATGAATATCATTTATTCAAATGCGGAGTAGAATATATTGTGAGAGCTCATAGCAAGAAAATAAATCTTTCGCTTGTTAATGCAGGGAAGATGAAAAGACAAGTGAATTAGAGCAAGAATTTTGTGCTTCTAATGATCAAACCCAACGATGATGTTGATAATGAAGCTTTAAAAGGTTGTGATTCAAATATGAAATCTGAATTGGTTGATGTAGTTAACCAATATAACGAGATGTTTCAGGAACCAAAGGGATTACCTCCCAAGAGAGGAATCTAACATGAGATACAATTACATCAAGATTGTCCTCTTCCTAACATTGGCATGTACAAGATGTCAGTGATGGAAAGTGCAGAAATTAAGAAGCAAATTCAAGAGTTGTTGAACAAAGGGTTCATGAGACCATCTTCCTCACCGTGTGGTTCACCTATTGTCTTGGTTCCAAAGAAGGATGGAACATTGTGCATGTGTGTGGACTTTCATGTATTGAACAAAATTACGGTAAAGAACTATTACCCGCTGCCCAGAATAGATGATTTACTTGATCAATTGAAAGATGAAAAATATTTTTACTAAGTTGGACTTAAGAAGTGGCTACCATCAAATTAGAATAGGTGAAGGAGACATTTGGAAGGCCGCATTCAAAACAAAACAGGGTTTGTTTGAATGGCTAGTTATGGCGTTTGGTTTATGTAATACTCCCACTACATTCATGCGTGTGATGAATGATGTACTGAGGCCATTTCTTGATGAGTTTGCCATAGTCTACTTAGATGGCATTTTAATTTTTAGTAAATATTGTGATGAACATGTCATGCATGTAAGAAAATTATGAATTTGGAAAAACCTCGTTACCTGGGTCATATTGGTGGAGGAGGTGAGTTGAAATTAGATCCCTCAAAGGTTGATGTCATTGTGAATTGTCCAAGGCCCAAGAAAATTATGGAGATAAGAAGTTTTTTGGGAGAAGCCCAATATTGGAGGAAATTCATTACTAATTTTTCTCTTATAACAACTCCTTTACATGCATTGACAAGCGTGAAAAAGGTTTTTTAGTGGGGAGGCAAACATCAAAAGGACTTTGATGCATTGAAGGAAAAGATCAATACAACTCCAGTACTTGCACTTCCAGACTTGAGATAGTCGTTTGAGATTTAGATTGATGCTAGTGACTACACTATGGGTGCAATCCTCATGTAACATGGGAAGCCTATATGTTTTCATTCATAAAATTTTAATGGTGCAATGATTAACTATCCTACAATGGAATTGTATGCATTGGTGCAAAGTGTGAAAAAATGGAAGCACTACTTGATGGGTAAGGAAACAGTCATTCACACTGATCATCAACCATTTCAATACCTGCAATCCCAATAAAAGTTGCAGCAATCGAGGCACTTCTGATGGATGGGTTTTCTTCAACAATTCCACTTGGTAATCAAGTATAAGAAAGGTGTCTACAATAAATTTGCTGATATGCTTTTTAGTCCTATTGTTAGTGCAGCTACTTTACTAAAGCATAAATTTTTTTTACATGAAAGTTATATTGAGCAATATGCATTATATAATGAATTTAAAGATGTTTATGGAAGCTTGAGTCAAGGTAACCAGGTAGCGGAATTGGATTATCATTTGCATGATAACCTTGTTGTACCATCTTCGCAAGCTTTGTATTCCACAGGGAGAAAGAGGTAACATCATAAGAGAGGCACATCCTTCTCTTATTGCTGGTCATTTTGGTGTAAGTAAGATGGTGGCACATCTATAGAGGTATTATTATTGGCCCCGTATGCTTGAAAGTGTGAGTTGTTTTATGAAAGGATGTTCTTTATGTGCAACTAGTAAGCCTAGCAATAGGAAGTTAGGATTGTACACACCACTTCCAGCTCCTTCACGACCGCAAGAGAGTGTTTCTCTGGATTTTGTAGGGAGGTCTTCCATTGTCAAAAATAGGTCATGATTATTTGTATGTAGGTGTGGATAGGTTTAGGAAAATGTGTATTTTGATGCCGTGTAAAAAGAAAGTCACAGCTGAAAAAACTGCTCAATTATTTTTTCAGAATGTTTGTGTGCATTTTGGATTGCCCACACCCATTGTTAGTGATCGAGATTCTCACTTTGTTGGGAATTTTTGGTCAATCTTGTTGGGATTCATGGACACCAAATTGAAAAAGAGTACAGGTTTTCATCCACAAACAAATGGTCAAAGAGAAGTGGTGAACAAAACAATGATACATCTTCTTCGTGGGTATTGCAGCAAGCATCCTAAGTTGTAGGATGAACATTTTCACTATATTCAACATGCTTACAACCGAGCTAAGCACTCTTCAATTCAAACTTTGCCTTTTGAGGCATGCTTGGGATACTTTGATAAATCCCCTTTGGATTTTATTTTTGGCAAAGATGTTGCTATTGAAGGTCATAGCAACATAGACAAAGAAAGAAATTTCATTGAACAGGTCCAATTAGTACACTGAAAGGTTCAAGAAAAACTTGCGAAAATCTAAGCCAAGTACACAGAAAGGCACGATAAGCATCGTCAAGATCACAAGTTCCAAGTTGGTGATGGATTTTGGCTTCATATTAGTAAAGAGAGGCTCCAAGAAGAAGTTAAAAAGCTAAAACCAATTAGATATGGTCCATTCAAAATTTTGGAAAAGATTGGTAACAATGCCTTCAGGCTGGATTTGCCTTCATATATGCAAATTTATGTTGTTGTTAATGTTGAGAATTTAAGGTTGTATGAGCCTCCTTTTATTGAAGATAAAGGAGAGAATATTCAAATTCCATATTTTGAAGTATTTTCTCATGAATTCCTTGATGAGCTTCAGCAAGACGTTATACTTGACAGAAGAACAAGGACAACAAAAAGGGGAAGTATCGGCTATCGTCGAGTGGGGCTCGAGGGTACAAATAGTTTAAAAGCCAAATGGATGGAGGTCAGAAAGGTGAGGGAACTATACCTTGACCTGCTGGACAATTGAAAGTGACCCTGTTGGGGTCCAAAAGGCTTCCCGTGGGGAGGAGTGATCAGTGCTCAAAATTAGGCTCAGAACGCAAAGTGTCAAAATCTCCGTAAACTTAGCTTTAGATCGAAGATCTCATCATCTAATAATTCTACCATTCACATCACACTTGTTCATTAAGTACTTGATATCAGCATGGTCAGTATGCGTTGGGCCTCAAAAATTTCATCCACTTTCACCTTAATGTCCATCATTTTACCGTCATTCTGTAACTCTGTAACTACATAACCCTACATTAAGTAACCACTTTCATGATCATATGGGTTTAGCATTATATTTTTGAGAGTCATTTATTTTAAGTATTTTAAGTGAATTTGTGATTAAATATTATAAAATTAGCATGTTTTCATATATACATGAAAGTGGTATATATTTTGTGATATTGTAAGCCTACTTGGAGCTTCTAGAAGGGTGCTACTTGGCCTCCTAACTACAAATTCAAATTTCAAGTTCCAACTCATGAAGATTTCTGGAGTTATTATAGAAGATGAGGATCGTTATCTATGCATATTCAAAGGAGAAGAATCATGGATGAGAGGATTTTGAGAGGATATGTATCTCACACTTTTAGGAGATTGGTTGTAACCACATGAGATAAATGTATATTTAGGAGAGATTTGAGGGATCTACATTTATTGATAAATCATCCTTAGTTTTTGTATAAATAGGGGTGCATCCTTCAAAAGAAACATATCTATCTATATATCTATATATTTATGTATTCTATTCTTCCAATCAACAAAAGAGTTTAGTCCAAGATGCTCCAACATATTGTTACTTTGAAGATGTGATGGTAGTTTGGTGTGCTCGCTGAGGAATGGAGGGCCCCCACAACCATAGTTTTCAAGTCTTTGTACATTGGTAACATAATATAGTTTTGTTATTTTATTTCTTTTCATGCAAGTGTGCTTTCAATTATGCAAGTGTGAGTGTGATTTCCTTTCAGTAAGAGTGCTTTCAATTCCATAAGTGTGGTGTGATTTTCATCTATGAAAGTGTGATTTTAGTTTCTGAATGTTTGTTTTGGATTGGATTAGATTAGTTTGATTTTATTTCTTAGTTTTAATTGCATTTAGATTAATCTAATCTGAAATATAACCACCTAGTACATATAGTACATGTATACATCGTCAATTTAGGAAAGGCTGGGTTGGAAAATTAAATGACAAGGATTTAACTAACCATTAAATCACCCAATAATATGCACAAAGTTTTTATAACCGTTGATGTATTGTCTCAATTTATTCAATGAATGGACAAGAACTAGGAGTTCCTTCTCAATCATAGTGTAATTTAGTTCAACCTTCGACATTATTTATCTAATGAAGTAAATGGCATATGGAAACTTGTCATATATCTTGTCTAGAGCTACTCCTACATATTTGTCTGATGCATCAACATGGATGTGGAAAGGGAGAGCCCAATCTTGGCCTCCAACTATGGGTATAGTAGTCAACTTGTCCTTCAAGATTTCTAGTGCCTCTTTGCAACTATCTAACTAGAAAGATCCAGAGTCCTTGGCCAGCAACGCAAATAATGGTGAGACTACTTTGTTGAAGTCCATGATAAACCTCCTATAATATCCAACTTGGCCTAAGAAACTCCTTACATCCCTCTGCTTTTTAGGACTAGGGACCCTTTTTATGATAGCCATTTTATTTGGGTCCACTTTATTGGACATTTTATAAACCAATGCTCCTTATGTTTTTTGCAACATGGACTAACCGCCTCTCATGGATCCTTATCTTTGACGATGCGAATTTTGACTAACACCTACAGGTTTTGGTTTAATGACAATCGTGACTACCAACAAGTGGTATCAAAGTGTAGGTCACGAGTTTGATACACACTCGACTCGCATTGGGGGGAAGATTGTTGGACATTGGATAAACCAATGCTTCTCGTGTGTTTTGCAACATGGAATAACTACATCTTGTGGATTCTTATCTTTGATGATGTGATTGTTGACTAACACCTGTCGGTTTTGGTTTAACAGAGATCGTGATTCCCAACACACTTGTATTCCTTCCTGGGATATTGAATGACCCAAAATGGTCCCTGCATTCATCAAGAATTCACACTCCTAGAGACTAACTGATAGGTTCATTTCAGTGCACTTCTTTAGTACTTTCCCCAAGTTAGAGAGAGCATCCAGGAAGTCACATGCATAGGTAGAAAAATCATTCATGTATATCTCTACAGATTCATGGACTAGATCAACAAAGATGCTCAGAATTGCCTTTTGAAAAGTGGTAGGGGCATTACATAATCTGAAAGGAATGACCCTATAAGAAAAGGTACCCCAAGGAAAAGTGAAGGTGGTTTTATCTTGGTCCTCTAGGCTGATCTGGATCTAATTATAACCACTGAATCCATCTAGGAAAGAAAAGAACTTCTTTCCCGCAAGACCAATAACGTTATGTTTACATTGTCATCCCCAATCTGCCTTGGCCTGGTGTTGCCAATGCAATGGGGGAATCTCATGTCACGGATGGAATAGTTAGAACCATTTCACAACCCGAATCATATGCTCCACCTCTGACGGTTTATGGTCCACCTCAGGGAGGGACCAGTTCCACTTACAATTATCCCTCCCCAAATCCTCCACCAGGAAAACCTTATCCAGGTCCCAACATTCCATATGCATATCCCCATCTACATCAAAATATATTAGGGCTAGTTGTTGCACAACTTGTTTATCCCAATGTTGCCCCATCTCATTATTATCAGCATACACTAACTAATGCTCCATCCCCTCCGACAATAATGCCCCATCCCCCCATGATTTCTCCCCCTCTACCACAACATGCACCTCCTCCATAAGGTCAAGTGTATGCTCAATAGAGTGGACCCTATCCCCCTAACCCCAAGAAAAGGAACAAAGGGAAGGTTAATCAGAACCAACAGTCTGAAGGTAATCAAGGCAACCAGGGTCCTCCACCCAATGCCCCTCAGGATCCTCAACGTAATCCTACAACCTAGCAACAGGGTGGTCAAACCAAACAAAACAAGGGTCTTTGTACGAACAAACGATGTGCATGTTGCAATGTATATGGTCATTATACCCATTAACGTCCTCTTTTACCTTAGATGCTGCAAGTATGGGATGCTCAAGCAACTTATAGAGGGTCGTAGCCAACCGCTCCTCCTCCCCCTCCTGCTTCATCTCAACCGGCAGTGCCTACCAATTCTTTCCCTCACCAAGGATATATAGCTACCCAACCTACACAAGGTCAGGTAGCTCAACCAAATCCACCATATAGTCACCATGATTATCATATTCTTATGATGAATTATGATGATGTTAATACCGAGCAAGTCCACCTTCAGACTCAATTGCCTCAATACCCCAATCCATTTGCTAAGTTTGCAATTGAGTCCCAACCCAAAGTTTCCACCCAACCTCTATCGTCACCCAACGTTACCTTACAGATCCCTCAGATGAAGGTCAGAGTTATTCCCAAGATCCCTAAAGGTCTGTTACATCGAAATACTGCTTCTACCGAAGCTGCCCATACATATAGCATAGTAGATGACTTGGCACAATCTCCTGCTGCAATGTCAACGCTAGAAGTCCTCTAGATGTTCCCATCCCAATGGAAATCTCTACTATCCGCTTTGGCTTTCGTGGACCCTCAAGACAATCAGATGATTTTCTTTTATGTTGACAAGCCAAAAAATCCTCCCCTACCTTCCTGCATTTCATTTCAAATACTAATCTCCATCAGAAATGCCATTGTTCAAGGATGTATCATTGATGAAGGTGCCTCCACGTGTGTGATGGCTGCCAATGTTTGGAAGCAAATTGGTTGCACTAACCTATCCCCGTCCACCATCACTCTTCGAGCATGGGATGGCCATCCTTCACATCCCCTTGACTTATATCGCAACTGCCCAGTCACAATTGCCAACAAGATTTTATATATTGACATTGAGGTCATTGATGCTCCTCTAGACTATAACATCATTTTGGGTTGTAGTTATACTTATGTCATGTCAGTTGTCACCATGTAAAATTTTAGAGGCTAATATTCACCTAGTGGGCTAATTTTCCCTGATTTTTCCACAAAAAATATTCACCAATTTCCAATTTTTATAAAATATGATTTGCCCAAATTTTAGAATATAAAATTATTTTACCTTTAAGCTTGCCAACATTATATAGAGACTATATATAAGATCATTATAAATTTGAATAATTTTATAAATATATCAATAAACATTTTATAGTTTGCATATTATGGATTAGTGAGATTTGCCAATGTTTTTAAACTTGAAGAAAATTTTCCATCCTTAAAATTTTCCTTGTCACATCTTCAATTCACCCTAATATGGGCCTTCCCCATAATGGAAAGATCGTCACCATTGATCAGTTGATGTAATATGACCCCAAAGCCCACACTTCACCTTAGTCCAACATTTCCTCCATGGCTGATAATATCAATGTCTCATCCTTCACCAATGTCTCTCCAGGATTCTACAAACATTCCGCTTCGCTTGGTGCTTACTATGGTCCACTGCCTACTCCTTCTGAGCTTAGCTCATCCAGTGTTTGCATGCTCCAAGCATCTCGGGCTGCTTGCAAATGGTCTCTTCTGCCTTCACAGCGGACTGCACCTCCACAACTAATCCAAGTGGATATTGATGGCCTCCCGCCAAGTCCACTTAGACCCCCACCATTGTTTCTTTCAACTTTTTAGTTTCCTTAATTGTAGCAAAGTTTACCATTTTCAGCATCTTTTTAGGTCCTAAACTTTCGGATCTGTTCTGAGGGCCTGGACAATGTTTTTTTGGGAAAACTAGGAGCAACATGGGTCCATGGGCTGATTTTGCTCCTCCCAAAGTTGTAGTTCTCGGATAGATATTTCTAACGAGATAATGTGTGTGTCAAATAGAGATCGTATGCCAAAGTTACGACCCCGGGAAGTTGATGTACCAATTTACCCAAACGGGGCCCACAATTTGGCTTTTCATTTTCTAGGGTTAGGTTTTTGGATGTTTAGGGTTTTCCATTATTTCTCAACAATAAATAGGCCTTCGAGCCTTATTGTAAGATAGTTCAGAGGCATGTAGCCACCACCTCTCTTCTCAGAGATAAGCTACCATTGCCTTAGCTGGTTTATTTCCATTTCTGGTTGTAAGCATATTTCAATATTTTACATTAATGAAATGAAGTATTATTTCTTCTGCATATCTGTGTTTATGATTGTATCTGCAATCTATTTCGTTCCTATTTAAATCCAGATCAGTGGTATCAGAGTGGTCTGTTTTTTCTCTATTTTCCTTTGCATGTCCCCAACGAGGTCAGGATATAAGGAGTTAGGGCTTGAACTGGTCGAACCTTTGCAAGACTAGCCTCGCAAACCCCGACAGCCTCCCATGGCGGATGAAAAGAAAGATGAGTGGGCAGGAGATCCTATCAAAATCTTGCTTGAAGAAGTCCTCGAGTGACAAAAGAATGTGATGATGGAAAACTTCACACAGATCCTTCAGTGGCTACCCAAAGGCGACACATCGACTTCCAACAGCTACTCTGGACATGCCACACCCTTTAAGGTACAAGTTAATTTTGAAATCCCCATATTCGAGGGTCAGATAGACACAGATGCCATAGATAAATGGTTAAATCTGCTAGATGGGTAGTTTTCTGCTCATGATTTTTCCAGTAAAGAAAAGATTATTTTCACTCTTCTCAAAGAAGCCCCTCACGTTAAGGACTGGTGGGAAACCTACTGCGAGCATCAGGATGAAAGTATGGGCTCACTATTTTCAGCCGCACCAACTTGGAATTCATTCTGAGATGCCATCAAGGAGTAGTGTAACCCTGTCGGAAGCTATGAGGATCAATACATAAAGTGGACCACGCTGCGGCAGGGAAGGGACCAAGACATGTCGAAGTTTACCAATATTTTCCATACCCTTTGCACAAAGTTTGGTATCAAGGATTCGAAGTAGCATTTGGTACTCAAATACTGTGATTGCTTGCATAGGTACATCCAGCAAGAAATAGAATTCCTTAACATCTCCTCGCTTAGCACAGCATACCGATATGCCGTCAAGATCGAGCAAAAGTTTAAACAGAAGAAGCGACACTTTGGATCTGTGAATCTGAAGCAAGGGAAAGGTGCCCCCAAATCACATAACAAAAGACAAAGACAAGGCAAGGCGGCCCAAGACAACCCGCCAAAGCTGTATGCAAAGAATAGCGCCACGAAGCCAAAAAAGGACATGGGAAAGTGGTACAAGTTCCATAAGAGCTCCACTCACAACACAAGTGAGTGTCGGGCCAAGCAGTCACTGGTGGCTGAGTTGAAGGTTTCATAATCAGATGCATGTTTCGACTTTGAGTTAGAACCCGACAAGGGGAATGACAAAGGGAAACAGATTATCAATGTGGAGCCCAACGCCATCGTTGCAACCACGAAGATCCAAAGGAAGAGGAGCATATCTTCCACTCCCGGAAGTGGGTAAAGGGCTCCCTGCTATAGTTCATTATCAATAGCGGGAGCCAAAAGAACCTCATTTCGGCAGAGGTCGTGAAGCGGCTGGGCTTACTGAACACAACACATCGACAACTGTACACAAAAGGGTGGCTTCACCAAGGAGAAGATCTTCGCATGAACCAGCAGTGTCGCCCTCCATACAACATCAAGCCCTTCATGGATGAGGTATTGTGTGATGGTGCTCCTTTTGATGTTTGTGATGTATTATTAGGACAATCATACTTGTGGAATTGACATGCTATGTATGAATCAAGACCCCGTGCTGTTATTGTTACTTTGCGAAATAAGTTGTACAGGATACCAGAGGTAGCATCGTCTACCGCCATCTCTTTGGTTACTGTAAAACAATGGAGTAAGCATATTTCCAAAACTTGGAAATTTGTTTTCCTGATGATATGCCCTCAAGGAAAGAAGAAAACGGTGGTCACGACCACCAGATAGGGCCCCTCTACATGACAACTACAGATGGACAAGGTCATGGAGGAGTACGAGGACATCTTCACCTTCCCCATAGGGGTTCCTCTGCACTGTCAGGTCAAGCACTCCATCGATCTGACCCCAGGTGCACTGCTGCCCAATGGACCAATCTATTGGCGCTCCGTTCTGGAGAACAATGAAATCAAGAAGAAGATTCAGAAGCTACTATAGAAAGGTCACATCCATTTGAGTTGATCACCCTGTGGGAGCTCGATCGTTTTGGTATAGAAGAAGGATGGGACTTGGAGACTCTGTATTGACTATCAAGCGGTGAACAAGATCACTCTTCATAATAGGTACCCGATCCCACAGATTGATGACCTCCTAGACCAATTGAAGGGGGGAAAATAATTAAGCAATATCGATTTGAAGTTAAGATATCACCAGGTACCAATCAAACCATCCAATGTGTGGAAGACTACCTTCAAAGCTAAGGAGGGCCTTTTTGAATGGTTGGTTATGCCTTTCGGATTGACGAATGCTCCTACAACCTTCATGAGGTTAATAAATGACATCTAATGGCCATTCACCAACTCATTTGTAGTGGTATGTTTGGATGACATCCTAATCTTCAGCAAGAGTTGCGAAGAGCACATCCACCACATCCAATATGTTCTCCAAACACTGCGGTAACATAAGTTATGTGCCATTTTGGAGAAATGCACTTTTGGCATGACCCAAGTTCAGTATCTGGGATACGTTATTGATGAACGGAGGTGCATGTGGATCTAGCCAAGATACAAGCCATTTAATATTGCCCATCTCCAACCACTTTGACAGAGCTCCGCAACTTTCTAGGTCTTGCCAACTTCTACCGCAAGTTCATGTTGGGATATTCTCATATCACTTGGCCCTTGAGTCAAGTCACTAAGGGAGGAGCGAAAGAAATTCTTTTGGTCTGAATCTCAACAGAAGGCACTTAGAAAGTTGAAATATTGCCACTACTCGGTACCCATGTTCACATTACCAGACTTGCAACAACCATTTGAGGTTGAGATAAATGCCTTTGACTATGCTATTGGTGTAGTCCTTACTCAACACAGGCATACAATGGCATATCACAGTGAGAAACTTTCAGACATAGTTCGGAAGTATCCCACTTATGACAAAGAGATGCATTCCATTGTGCAGGCCTGCTGACAATGGAAGCATTACATTTTGGGGAAGGAAACGGTCATCCAAAGAGATCACCGACCCTTGTAGTTTATACAGACCCAAGGGAAATTGCAGAATGATCACCATCAGAAGTGGTCCACATACCTGCAACAATTCCATTTAAATACCAAGTATAAGGAGGGTAGCAACAATAATGTTGCAGATTGCCTAAGTCGACCACCGATCATGGCGTTAACCACTGTGCTCAACTCTTGCAGGCATGAGACTTCTGATTGGCCACTTCTCTACAAAAGCAACCCGGAATCTGGTCACACATACCAGACACTCTTGTAGGGTCAGCATGTTCTAGATTTTCACCTCTAGGATGCCCTGTTATGCCACCTGGGTCACCTTTGTGTTCCTTCAAGTGAGCGCGCCAAGATGATTTGGGAAGCACACTATAGTCTAGTTGATGGGCATCTCATGGTCGAGAAAATGGTGGCAGTACTGCAGAAGTATTTCTATTGGCCGAATCTTCGACAAGATGTTGGGAAGTACATAAGATCATGCACTGCCTACACCATTGCCAAAGCAACCCTCATGAAGCAAGGCCTCTATATGCCACTGCCTACCCCTAGTCGACCTTGAGAATCCATCTCCATGGATTAGATGCCAGTCCTTCCTTCCACTAAGCATGGAAATGACTATGTTTTTGTGGTCGTTGATAGGTTCTCGAAGATGGCCATTATGGTGGTTTGAAAGAAGAATCTCACAACAGAAGCCACTGCTAAACTCTTCTTTGAACAATTGTGGGTACACTTTGTGATCCCATAGTCTATCATCTTAGATCGGTACAACATGTTTCTCAGTACATTTTGGTCCAGTCTCTAGTCGATGCTAGACACCAAACTCACTAAGTCCACAACCTTCCATACTAAAACTGATCATACACATTTTTCACATGTACAACTCAAAGCATCCACGCACATTGGATGAGAGCCTCCCCTATGTTCAGCACAACTACAACCAGGCTCTCCATAGCTCGACTAGCCACAACTCTTTTTAGGTGGGCTTGGGATTCCAACCAATATGTCCCATTGATGTGGCCATGCCATTTGCAGCTACTCACACAAATTCGGCTCATGTCCAGTCTGAAATAGATAAGGCAAATAGCTTCATTGAGCACATCCAACATATTCACCAGTAGGTCCACGACATTCTGGAGAAATCAAATTTCAAGTACAAGCAGCGACATGATCAACATTAGGTGCCACACAAGTTTCAGGTGGGTGACAAAGTCTATTTTCATTTGCAAAAGGAACGCCTTACAGGAGCCTATCGGAAACTCCGACCACTCTGATATGGTTCTTACACCATTACCAAGGCTGTGGGAGACAATGCATTTGAGCTCAGCATTCCCCCATTCCTTGGTCTACACCCAGTGTTCAATGTTGATAGCCTTCGATCATACTTTCCACCATTACTAGACACATCTGACATTGCAGAAAAACTCACACCAAAGATTTAAATCCATATTGCATGGAACAAGTTGCAATTGATCATATCATGTACACTGTTGGGCATGGGATCCCTTGCAATAGGTTTTGGCGCTCAAAGCCCAAGTTTTGGTCAAAGATGGTGTAAGACTTCATGAATTGCGGGCGTGGAGCACGAATTCTATGATGAGTCATAGGGTTGTCCACCCTAAAATATTGATATTTAATGTAAAGTTGTGTCGGCCTACCCATGGTCCGTGGACCATGGGATTGTATAAATAGAGTGAGGCTCTAAGTGTAAAGATAGCTTAGTAGAGTAGATATAGAATAGCGAAGGCATGGTTCGAGGTTAGAGTGGAATCTGAAGTGTACTGGGTCATAGTAGTAGGTAGAGGCTCTGCAGCTAAGTGTACAGAGGCCTAGTAGACTCCATAGCTGAGTGCACGGACCCCTGCAACTGAGTACGTAGGGCAGAGTCGGGTTTGTACTTGGGATTGAAAGTTAATAAAGAGAAGTTTATTCTATGCATCTGTTCTTGAATCCTTATTTTGATGTTATACATTACTTTTACTCTATTTATTTACTGTTCGCACTTGATGAATACTCGTATGAATTCTTATATGTGAATTTAATCTAAGTAATCAGCTAACGAAGACTAATTAAAGAAGACTTGGGTAAATAACACGGGTTGCGTTGGGGCTAGAACTCCGTGAAGACATTATCACAGGGCACGGGGTGCCCGCAAGTGCGTGTAACGCACTAAGTGCGAAGGTTCGACAACATACCAATCACCTCTTATCACAGATCCCCAAGGTGTGGAAACCTAGTTCTAGCACCCTCCCATACTACTTCAGGTGAGACCTCAGTCCGCACTTCACGGACTCTTGCCGAAAGGGCGAGTAATACCGGGATTTGCTTGGCTAAATCACTTCCGAACCTGGGTCAGGCCCCACTAAGCCAACAAATAGGTCCATTGCCCAGATCAGAATCTGCATAAGGGATGTCTGATGTCGGGCCACTAGAACCCAAGAAAGAATGAAATTGAAGAGTGGTTGGAAAAGAATATTCATGAGTTCGCGACACAGGAAAACAGAACTTCGAAAGTATCTGAGGAAAAGCGGTTGGAGCGCTAGGTGTATGCAGAAATCCACGAGATTTTCCTTGCATCTTTTCTGTCAGAGCTGTATGAGTGGATCGCAAAGTTAGCCGATAGCCAAGGAAGGCATAGGCTCGACAAACCAATAGTGTGGACTCCGGAACTAGTGCGCAGACTAGAAGCCTTAGAATATAAGATAACGCAAGTTGTGGACCACTACCTTGACCGAATAATAGGAGGATTTATTACTGAGTTCATGGTGGACACGACTGTCAGTTACCGCGAGGCAAAGCAACATTTTCTCAGGGGACCGCAAGGTACTTATATTAAATCTTTGAACACCTGGATTAAGATGATGTTATGTGAAAAGAGGGTTATGGGAATAAATTAATGTTTGGAACTACGCGGAGTGGAAAGGTCTACAGAAGTGGAAGTAGTGAAGAATTAAAAAACAATCCCTTAATTTCACCCTCGCGGGAAAGTGAGGAGGAGTTAGTTAAGGTCTCTTCGAGAAGTGTGGTCAGTTTGACAAGGTAGCACATTTTGTGGTTACCACCGCCACCCACACTGCCACTTGCTTCACCTCCCTCACCTCCATCTCCACCCACTCCACGTCCACCACCTCCACGGTTCAGTATGGCGAGCATGATCAAATTGCCAGTATTCAAAGGGGTAGGTGTCATGCCCCTACACTGGCGGTACTCTTCTAACCACACTATAGCGAGGTGCGGCACTACCAACCATTTTCTTTTCACCAATACTTACAATTGTAGACTATGCCTAACATTCAATACTTAGTTTATTTTTCTTCATTACCAAGTATTATCTTTATCCTTTATACAATGAAAGCCCATAACATTCACATAAACAACATTATACAATAGAAATGCACAACAGTAAAAGGGAGGGGAAACTCCCTGCAATATGAGTCTGCCCGAATCAATATATATAATATTCTTTTATAAATACAAGTTAAATCTTGGGAAACCCCAAATTTACACATAGCCAAATTTCCAACTTCGGCAAACTTGGTTTCCCAGCTCATCGGCGCCTCTGCATGACTCACCAACCCTTCGTTCACCTTGTCGCACGATCGTGTTGTTTACCCAACTTGGGCGTGCCTCGTCGTAACCAAGTTGCCACACACGGGAGCCTTCGTATGAGTCACACCTTCATTCACAACCTCTACACTTCACCATTTCCACCATTTTTTCATGCACAGCGCGCCCTACCCAAGTCGCCCATCTGCACGATTCTTCATTTCGGCATGCACGACGTGCCCTCGCCCGGCTGCCCATCTGCACGTCCACCCAAATTCATTCACCCGAACAACTTCACCTGAGTCGCCACACGACTTCACCCGAGTTGCCACACGACTTCACCTGGTTCGCCCGAATGACCTCACCCGGGTCACCACACGACTTCACGCGGCTCGCCCAAACAACTTCACCCGGCTCGCTCAACGACCTCACCCGGCTCACCCGAATGACCTCACCTGGTTCGCCTGGACTACCTCACTCGAGTTTCCTGCCCAACGACCTCACCTGAGTTCTGCCTGAACAACCTCGCCCGAGTTCTGCCCAATGACCTCGCCCGAGTTTTCTGCACGAGTTTCCTGCACGACTTTTTCACTCGAGTTTTCTGTACGAGTTTTTTGCCCAAGTTTCTCACCCGAGTTTTTCACCTGACTTTTCTGAACGAGTTTTCCACCCAAGTTCCACCCATCGTGCAGGCTCATCCACACACGACAATACTCCTTGTTCGAACTCATGTTGATCGAATGATGGTCGTTTGCCTCCAAACAACCTCCAATATATACGGGGGGGTGGCGAGTTATGTCACCCAGCTGACCCATGCCCAATGCCCAAGCTGACTCGTTTAACATGTTGCCTTCGCCCGAGTGGAGGGTCCGCCCAGCCAACTCATGGGACCACCCTCACAACTTGCCCAACATCATATAAACTCGCCTCTTGGTTCATTCATTTCACATTTTGCACAATTCCTTCGCACGGTGGAGTCGCCCTACCCGTCGCATGGACCGTAGGTCCATACATCCTCCCCCACTTGAAGTCATTGTTGTCCTCAACAATATCTCATCCCAGCAACCACCTGTCACCAAGATCCCCATACCTGGTATACACCCCATCAGTATGCCATATATCAGAAATCATCTCAATCCATGACCATCAACCACCCTGTCACAATCTCCACATGCTGCTCCCCATCATGGAAGGTTGCCCTATCCATCTCAAGCTATATGCTTCCTGCAACATCTCGTGTTGACCTCATCATGTATCATCCTCATGTGAACTGCTGCCTTGATACTCCAACAAATGATAACACATCTCTGCACACTACCAGTCCCCATGTTTGAACTAGATGGGTAGCTAATCCAACTGTCACGCTCAAACCATGAGAGTGAACATCCTCATGCCATCATCAGTTGTTTCTCTGAACATCCCATCACATCCTCAACTCAATCAATAATCCATCTCCATATAAGTGTAAGCCATGCTCAGGTCCATGAAGTAGTCTCCATCCCATCTGCAAGATGCTGTCCATGATGTTTTCTATCCAACATCATCATCCATCTACAAAACATCCATCTCCTCAAAGTGAAGAGATCATCTCATCAAATTCCCGACTCTCGATCTGCCACATCCAGGTCCATGGAGCAACCTCCATCATATCTGTGATGTGCCATCCCTCAATTCTGCCATAGAAATAAGTATACACCTGTCTCATCTCCCATGTGCTACCCATGATCATAGATCAATCAGCTCCCATGTGTCAAAAGTGGTTGATTCTCAGCTCAACCCATGCCCAAGTGTTGCCACCAAGGCATCATCATCTTCATAACTCCATCACTCCAAAGTGTCTCATATCGATCCTCCACATCAAGTCACTCTTCCAAGCCACACCCATACATGTACTTGAAAGTATGCATCCCATTCTGCATCAAAGTCTTTGACCTCAGCTCCTCAATGCATTAGATCCTCCAACTCCACCATATATGAAGTCCCTAAGAGTCACAACCTCATGTCATCATCAGCTCCATGAGTCATCTCCAACCAACAGTCTAGCAAGCATACAAGTCTCGGCCCAAAGGTCTCTGCAAGATGCCTCAGCTCTCCATGTAGTAGGAATGCTCCATAGTCTGCTCACAGCTCCATCCAAGTCCATGGCTTTGTTGTACAAGAGTGCACAACATCTCCATCAGCTCATAAGTAAAACATCTCCATGTCACGTCAAAAAATCCACCTGCACAACATCCCTGCCTTGGCACTCATTGGATTCCCATAAATAACACCTCTACAAGTGCTCCTACATCATGTCCCTGCATAAAACTGTCGTGCTCCATGTCTCCAACCTGATGTCCATGACTAAGTTGCCCATGTAGTCCAACCAGGTAGACCCATCACAACAATCGGTCATCCCATCCAAGTTCTCAATCTTTGGTCTAGTGAACTTGGTCACCCAACCATATCATCATCATGAGTCCCTTCATTATAGCTCCCCCACTAAAGGTTCCACCAAGACTATCTCTTGGTCTTGGCCATGAGAAGTCCACCCAAGCAACTCAAGTGTGTGCCCTTCTCCAACATGTCCATGAGTCATGCCAGACACTTAGCCAATTCTCCATATGGCTAAAGCATGACCCATTCTTCCACAATGATCATCATGTTCCTCCCTTTTCACAGGCCTTTGTACCTTCTATCATAAGGTCACAAACAACCCCAACAAGTCCTGTAATAGTATACAATCCTTGCTTCTCCATACAAGGTCTCATCATAAACATCCATGGTAAGATGCTCCTTTGCATTGGCAAACTGACTTTGCCCTTCCTTGCATATGGTTCATCTACCAAATTCTCAAATGAAACACAAGTATCAATAGTACTTACATCATCATGAGGCTCCTCCATGTGAGTATACTCATCCATCCATGTCTGCAAACTGTACGATCCTGGTCCAACTTGATCAACCTGAAGTTCATCTTCCATCGTTGTCACATCTGCAACATCCTTAATCATCACGGATTCTTCTTTCTTATCATCGCATTCTACAACTTTCTCCTTATGAGTCAAAGCTATTGAATTCTTCTTCTCAGGAGTTAGCCATTTCCACTTCTCTCGAATCAAGACCTGCCTCATCTCCAATTCGTTGAGTTCTGCATCAAACAAGTCCACTTCCTTTGCAAGTTGATATGCTTCATCCCTATTCCCGTCAGAAATCCCTTCCTTGACCAAAGCACAAAGAGCATCCTTTGCTTTGAACAAGCCTTTGCCCCAATCTGCAAATCTTTATTCAACCTTATTTGATTCTTCAAGTAGACTTCCTTCAAATTCCTTGAAGGTTGCAAAACCCATTTCCTGCAAAATAGAAATCCTTCTTGACTCTTCACCATTCACCAGGTTCCCCCTGCAAGACTGAACCAGCTCTTGATTCCACATGTCACCTGCAAAACTTGAACTCCCTTTCAAGTCTTCGGCCTTTGTAGAATCAGCTTCCTTCATCTGCACTTCACCTGAATCAGCTCCCTGATCATCACCTCTAATACCACCTATCACAAAGTGCAGGTGTGTATCAGCTTCAACACTTCAACACCAGCACTAGCTCCCTAACACTAGTTCTGATACCACCTGTCACGCCCCTACACTGACGATACTCTTCCAACCGCACTGTAGCAATGTGTGACACTACCAACCATTTTCTTTTCACCAATACTTACGATTGTAGACTACGCCTAACATTCCATACTTATTTTATTTTTTTTCATTACCAAGTATTATCTTTGTCCTTTATACAATGAAAGCCCATAACATTCACATAAACAACATTATACAATAGAAATGAACAACAGTATGAAGGGAGGAGAAACTCCCTGCAATATGAGTCTGCCCAAATCAATATATATAATCTTATTTTATAAATACAAGTTAAATATTGGGAAACCCCAAATTTACACTTAACCAAATTTCCAACCTCGGCAAACTTGGTTGCCCAGCTCGTTGGCACCTTTGCACGGTCGCCGCACAACTCACCAACCCTTCGTTGACCTTGTCGCACGATCGTGTTGTTTGCCCAACTTGGGCGCACCTCGTCGTAACCAAGTTTCCACACACAGGCACCTCCGCACGAGTCACACCTTCGTTCACAACCTTAACACTTAACCATTTCCACTGTTTCGTCGTGCACGGCGCGCCCTACACAAGGCGCCCGTCTGGACAATTCTTCATTTCGGCGTGCACGGCGTGCCCTCGCCTAGCCACCCTTTCGCACGTCCACCCAAACTCATTCACCCAAACAACTTCACCTGAGTCGACACATGACTTCACCCGAGTCGCCACACGACTTCACCCGGTTCGCCAGAACGACCTCACCTGGTTCGCCACACGACTTCACCCGACTCGCCCGAACGACTTCACTCGGGTCGCCTTACGACCTCACTCAGCTTGCCTGAACGACCACGCCCAGTTCACCCGAATGACCTCGCCTGAGTTTCCTGCCCGACGACCTCACCTAATTTTTCTGCACGAGTTTTTCGCCTGAGTTTCTCACTCAAGTTTTCACCCAACTTTTCTGAATGAGTTTTCCACCCGAGTTCCATCTGTTGTGCGGGCTCATCCATGCATCGCAGAACTCCTTGTTCGAACTCGTGTTGATTGAATGATGGTTGCTTGCCTCCAAACGCCCTCCAATATATACGGGCGGGTGGTGGGTTATGTCCCCCGGCTGACCCATGCCCAACACCCAAGCCGACTCATTTAGCATATTTCCTTCGCCCGAGTGGAGGGTTGGCCCACCCAACTCGTGGGACAACCCTCACAACTCGCCCAACATTGTATAAACTCGCCTCTTGGTTCATTCAATTCGCATTTTGCACAAGTCTTTTGCATGGTGGAGTCGCCCTGCCCGTCGCATGGACCGCAGGTCCATACAGTAGGGAATGAAGATCCGTACCAATTCTGGTTCATAGTAAGAGTAGTATGGGAAGCACAAGGTGTCACGGATGATAACATTAAAAAGGCTACATTAGTGAGCGTGTTGCAGGATCACGCATTAACATGGTACATTAAGCACTCTAACGACCACCCAAACGTAGGGATAGTAGAGATCCAGAATGCGCTAAACAGGGAATTTAGCAGGCCAAAGTCAGAAACACAATCAATCATTGGGTTTAAAGAGATTGCGATGCTCCTAATCCAATCAACGGATCTAGATCAATGGCTAAAGAGTACAATCTGCGAAGCCAATATGATGCTAATGGATGCACATCATCGAGCATGGTTTGTAGCATCTCTGGCACCACACTTGAGGATGGTGCTGTCACAATAGAAACTTTCCACTTAGGCTGAAGCATTGGAAATGGCGATGAGATTACATGAGACCCCAATACAAGACCCTGGGTTGGGAGCTCAACAAAACCACACGCAACTATAGAATATGTGTATGGAAATGCAAAGCTTGAAGAAGGATAGGGCATTGTGGCCAGAGACGCACGAGGAAGTATGATGCATAAAATGAAAAGGCCAGGGCCATGAGAAGGATCACTATCCAATCTTCGCAAACTACTTGGCAGGAGGAGGGCCAATGCCATTGAGACCGGAGGCACAGGCAGGGCCAAGTGCGACACCCGCTTTATGGTGCGCGATCTATCAGATAGGAGGGAAACACATGACGGATAATTGTCATTTGCTGCAGAAGTATACATAGACACCCCAACAACTGTTTTGTAATTTCTGCAAGTCGATAGGCCACGATGAGCGCACTTGCAGAAGTTACAACCTAATGATGGATCGGACCCCTGCCTATAGGATGAATACCAAAACGCAAGCCCTTGACCCAGATTCGGGGATGGCGCACGTTGGATTTGAGGGGCGAAGTCGAGGATGCGGTGGAATGTCACTAGGAAGGGGCTGCAGACAATTAATTTTTTACAATTGCGGAGGAACAGGGCACTTTGTACCAAGCTAACGAGGATATCATGTTCGTATTGTGCTCAGTTTGATCACGAAACAATATAATATCCTACGTTGATCACAAAGATGCATGAAAAAGGGGTATTCCAGCCTCCCCCAACTCAGAATATACAAATGATGAGGTCTGAGCCGCGCGAAGAGGACCCGAATGTAAACATGATGCTTAGAAGTGGTATGGCCATGGGAGAAGATATGGGGAAGTAGCGAGAGGAAAGTACATGGGTTTGCAAGGCTCCTACAAAGGAACCCAAGTTTGACTTAGAACACATAAAGGAAACATTCATGGAAGCTAAGAAGAGCTTCGCGGAGGCCTCCATTTCAGGTAGTAAGGATCAATCAGTGCCACGAATGGATCCTTCAATGCTCGCTACCTTTCTGGAGACATGCATGAAACGGCTACGCAACAACAAGGTGGATAAAGGACTACATGAACTGATCGCTAGGTGTGTGGGGTCTGGAGAACCACGCGTAGTCTAGAAATTTGGGAAACATGCATTGCGCACTGGAAGGGAAATGAGATTGATTACAAAGATTGGTGAGTATGAAATGGATCAGGTAATCCTAGATCTGGGTTTGGACACAAATGTATTACCGAAGCAAACATGGGAATGTATGGGCAGGCTCGTGTTGTAATGGTCCCTTATTCTCCTATGAATGGTGAACCGACAAAAGATTTTTCCCATGGGAAGGTTGCAAGGGGTAACAGTTGATATCGAAGGCATGAGCGCACAAGCGCATTTTGAAGTAATAGAGATTGTTGATGACAGTAATCCCTATCCTGCACTGTTATGAATAGACTGGGCCACCAATATGAACGAAGTTATCAACCTAAAGAAGTGCAAAATGATCTTCGAGAAAATGTCACTACGCGTAGTAGTCTCACTAGACCCGGCCGAAGGAGTGTGCTACACTGAACCGGTACGCAAAGATGATAGTGACGATGATTTCGAGTGTATTTACAAGATAACTGCACGAGGTCGGGATTAGGTGAATCCAGTTGCAGATGGAAGGATCTCGTGGGAGCGTGAAAGCTCCTGCACTTCAGATTTAGATGAGGAAGTAGAGCGATGGCAGAATTGCTTGCATGAAGTAACGACGTTGAATTGCAACATGATGATTAGATCACTGCATTGCATGACAATAGAGGCAAGAGCACTATCGACATATGATGGATTGACAGCAATGGATGAATTCCTGAGAAAATTTGAAAGTGCAGTACCGGTGCAGCAGTGGTTCGATGTGTTGAAGTGGGCACTACGCGCAACACCCACCCAATGGTGGGGTACACATCAAGGATCCTTTGAGGACTAGTGCGAATGTAGAAGGATGATGCGCTTACGGTTTGGAAGCCCCCAGATTCGAACAAGAGTCAGTCAGAGCAAGTTGCACACCCACCTGTCTCGATGGGTACAGGCATGTGCTGTGCAGCCCCAACAAGCACACACCAAACTCCAGATTGAAGATCAGAATCAAATGTAGCAATAGGAAAGGCAGCGTGCACCACAAAAATTCCACATGGAAGCATTCAATAAGGTATGCAGAGTCTTGAACAAGGTTCACTAGGCGAGAAGAACCAATTGGGACCAACGCGTGCCAGCGATTCGATGGGCCTATAGGGCCATGTGCAAAAACCTAAGCGTGGAGATGATTCTGAAGTTGAGGAATAGAGTCGAGACCATAATTTTAGAGGAAAGGAATCCTCACACAATGGCTCCCATAGTTGGGATAGTACGTGAGGACTAGGATGAAGGAATTATGTAACTATGTGAGGGCAAACATATGCAGATTTAGGAAGCCATTTGGCGAGGGAACCTTAAACTTTGTAAACTTGAAGAAGATCGGGTACGACTAAGGAGGAAAAGCATGTTAATGGACGCGGAGATAAAAAAATAGGGAAATGAAATTGCACAAGCATGACTTGTCAACAATCTAAGAATGATAAGACCAGATACAGACAACCATACTACTGCATTAGAAGACTGTCACTGAGAATTTGTGACTCTGCTACCATGGTTGTGATCGCTCCTTACCAAACAAAGTAACCAGGGGAGTGCATCGCCTAAGGAAGAACGCACGGTGCTAATTGTCAAAAGGATAATTGAGGAATGCCCACGGACTAGGTTGGAAGGTGAATTGAAGCCTCGCATAGGTGGTGGGACCACCTGACTATCCATCGGGAGCACAATCTCAACATTCCAAGCAGTTGAAAGAGAGCACGGGATTATAAAAGAGTCTGTGAGGGAGCTGTGCGATAAGGAGGTTACATGAAGGATCAGCATGTCACAAGGGTCGCGCCTGTGCAGAGGGGGCTGCACTACAATGCGGGTAGGCTAGAAAGTGACCATTGGTGTCATTGTTCATGACAAGATATCCAATTTAAGACAAAGGGGAGCGCGTGGCGGGCAATTAAGATACAAATTAAGAGCTAGATTTGGGACAATCTGCTACCAAGAAGGCATTAATGACTCAGAAGTGGGGGGATGGTCCAATTCAAATTCAAAAGATGTTATAAAACCCCTAGGGCTAGCCATGAGACAACACTTGGTTGTTTGATATTGAGAAATTACAGAGCATTGAGCGTCGAGCACTCTTACCACCTTTTAGTATGCGACAGAACATATCTCGTGTAAACACGATGACTGCTACTAGACCGGAAGTGCGATTCATTGAAGATACCACTAGTGAGGTCACGACGTCCCATATGGTCCATGAGGGGCTCGAAGATGTGGTGTTTGCACCAGAAGTTCCAAAATCGTGACGGACGCCACAACTGAAGAAAGATAAGAAGACTGTGGGACCAGTCCGCGTATCCCCAAGAAACCCACGGTTTGGCAAATTTTCAATGGAGGAGAAACGTAAAGCCATCACCGTTGAATCAGATGCAGAGGAGGAAGACTTACAAGCTCTAATTGATCAAATAGAGGTGCAAGACGATGTGGAGGAGGATGTCCCACCAATGCCTTCCACAACAAAGTTACCCACGTATGTCCCTCCATGGAAAGGGAAAGTTAGCACGGCCAAAGACCTGGAGGCCACGAAGAGTGCGCTCCAGACCCTACTCCTCCCCGACGACATTACTTTTGAAGGTCTGCCCCTCAGCCGAGTGCCTACCCTGAAGTTCGAAGATTGGGACCTCGCAGAAAGCGAGAAGTGCCCACACCTGACGATGGAAATCTTGATGAAATAGAAGTTGGAAGGGCTAGTGATTACGTTGGAACCGTGAAAATGGTTGTGCAGTGTGGAGAAGGCCGGGTTACTTCATCTATGATGGATACCCCACTTTCACCACCCACCCATCACCATTTTTTTCATCAGACAGCCGCTGTGCCAGGTGCATGATGGGTATCTATGGCTAGAGGAGCTGATTCCCATCACGAAGGAACTTATTCACAGGATTTCTTGGCTTCGCTGTAAGGGAAGGGACCCCGTGGAAATAGCTGGTAAAAGCAACGATTTGGCTCTCGAAAAAGCCATGAAAACCAAGTACAAGCTGGAGAAGAGGAAGCACGTCTATGCAATTGCAAGTATCAAGGACAAAGGTGTGCACATAGCCACCCAGCTCCTGGCTGACAAGTTAATGCGGAAGTGTCATGCCGATGAAGTACCAGTGCTTATGGTTGTGCTAGCCGAGCAGTGCGTGGAGGGGGTCTAGTTGAACTGAGCTGAGTTTCTCTATGAGGAATTTTTGATAAACTGTAAGGAGGCCCAAGAGTAGGGTAAGACCTTCCACTATGCATGGTTACTCTTATCCATTGTGCTGGTAGCAACTACAGGCAGATAACCAGTTCCCACCTATCGACTAGGACCTTCCTGAGGCCGTGAAGTACACTTCGCTTTATGCCATGAAGGATGCAAAGTGGATTCACGCGGTCAAAGTGTGTTGGGAGTTTATGGAGGCGAGAATTCGGATATGGATCAATAGAAGGTCGCAATTGTCTGCCACAATGCATGCCACTCTGCAGAGCTTTGCACAACATTAATGTCCACGCGCGAAAGGATCCAGCAAAGGAATGGACAAAGCTTCCATTTATTTCTACAGATGATGCCATCTTCACAGCATTGGAAACATGGCCTCTGGAGTGGCATGCCCCGAACTTGGCAAGAATGGAGAAGGTATTAGCCCAGCAAAGGAAGAACGACACCAAGTTGCGCATCGCAGAAGACAATCGATGCAGTAGTAGTGGCGCAGATGGCAAAAACCACAATAGTGACAATAAAAGAGGCAAAGGGGGGATAGGAAATATCCACAGGGCAGGAGGTTGAGGAAATTGACCTGAACGGAGAGCCGCGTATCTAGAAACTACCTCACAACAATTGAAATGGCTCGCGTCCCTCAAAAACTGGTCCCCAGAAAAAATACGAAGGCATCTAAGATGTCCATTGACCCAATCACGTGTATAGAAGGTGATCTGTTTGACATTGGCGTATGGTTCGCGATGTCACTTAGGATGTGCTCCAAGAATTGATGATGGAGCAAAACAATGTGTTGGGTGCGCTACAAACGTAGTTATAGGAACTACAGGTGTAGCCCCTACAAACAGGAATGATGGCCTCATATGTTGCAGTAGGTACATCAGAGACGTAACAGATGATGCGTGCCCGTGTGAACAACACTTTCGTGTTCCCCGAGGGCGCGTTATCGGCAGCAAATGAAGTTGACCGAGCTATAGTGGGCAGGATTAAGGGGTTGAGCATAAACTTGGCTTCCCTTCCGCAAGAAACCCTATACGAGTTACAACATCGCGTCATAGTTGAGCTCAGCGCAAGAGAAGACTGCGTGCTACAGGTATTGAGCGAACAAAAGATCAATATGGAACAGCTCAGCCAACAGCGTGATGAACACCTTGTGCAGACTCAAGGACTATTGCAGGCGGTGGACGATTGTTATAGGACTGTCCCAAAATTGGCTGTCCTAGCGGATCTACCAATGGGAAAGTGAATTCACTGATTGGCTAGTGGATTTCGCGAGGCAAAGGAGGAGGCAACGAGGATACAACTGGACCTCAACCTTCAGATTATCGAACTATGATTGAAGACGCAGTCATCCACGCCCCCGGAAGTTCGGGAACAGTGCGCTGACGCTATCCAAAAAGGGCTGGAGGAAATAGTACAAGCAGTGCAGACTTGTATGAGTATGTTAGAAGAATCCTTCGCGGTCCTCACTTCCTTACAAGAGGAGCCCACCGTACAGAGCCTGGAAACAGAGGCGCGGGAGCTTCAAGTGCAGTATGACATGTGCACAGAATGGCACAAACATTTTTCCTAACTCAATGGTTGGCGAAGCTACAACAGGCAAAGGCATTGAAGGAACTAGTGGATGCCACACGACAGAAAGAGGAAGTACCTAAAGTGCGCGTCCAGCCCTGGATTGATGAGGTATTCCTCATCACTACCGATATCAAAGGAAAGCTCACAAAGATGAAGGTGATGCATGCCATAAGTCAGGGATCTGCCCTTGACAGCGAGCATTTGGCAGAAACAGTAGAGCAGATCCAGCAAACGGTAGAACACTGTGCTGTGGGCCTTCGCACAGCATAGGCATAGTTGAAGGGGCTCCGTGCCAAGATCGCCACACTAGTAGAGTGACTCGGGACAAGTCACGATGATTGTGTTACAAGCTTGTTGGGCATGGGATCCCCCACAACAGGTTTTGGGGCTCAAAGCCCAAGTTTTGGTCAAATATGGTGTAAGACTCCATGAATTGCGGGCGCGAAGCATGAAGTTTAGGATGATTCATAGGGATGTCTGCCCTAAAATATTTTAATTTAATGTAAAGTTGTGTCAGCCTACCCATGGTCCGTGGACCATGGGATTGTATAAATAGAGCGAGGCTCTAAGTGTAAAGATAGCTTAGTAGAGTAGATATAGAATAACGAAGGCAAGGTTCGAGGTTAGAGTGGAATCTGAAGTGTACTAGGTCATAGTAGTAGGTAGAGGCTTTGTAGCTGAGTGCGCAGAGGCCTGGTAAAGTCCGAAGCTGAGTGCGCAGACCCCTACAGCTGAGTGCGCAAGGTGGAGTCGGGTCTGTACTTGGGATTGAAAGTTAATAAAGAGAATTTTATTTTGTGCATCTGTTCTTGAATCCTTATTTTGATGTTATACATTACTTTTACTCTATTTATTTACTATGCACACTTGATGAATACTCGTATGAATTCTTATATGTTAATTTAATCTAAGTAATCAGCTAACGAAGACTAATAAAAGAAGACTTGGGTAAATAACACGTGTCGCGCTGCGGCTAGAACTACACGAAGATAATATCACAGGGCATGGGGTGCCCACAAGTGTTCGTAGTGCATTAAGTGCGAAGGTTGGACTACTAGTCACCTCATATCAAACATCCCCAAGGTGCAGAAACTTGGTTCTAGCACCCTCCCATACTACTTCGGGTGAGACCTCAGTTCGTGCTCCACGCACTGTTGCCGAAAGGGCCAATAGTACCGAGATTTGCTCTGCTAAATCACTTCCGAACTTGGGTCAAGCCCCACTAACCCAAAAGACACAAAGATCAAACACACTCACTAGCAGAATATCCAGCTGTATCGAGTTGTCAAAGTAGGCCAACTCCTTCACCATGGCAAGTGGCTCACCAGGGACCAGGTTCAACAGAAGTTTCCTCATCTCATGTAGGAACTCAATGCAATGGGGAGCATTGCTTCCTAAGGGGAGAGGAATGATCCAGGTGGATATTGGTGGCCACCCGCCAAGTCCACTTGGACCCCCAGCATTGTTTCTTTCAGCTTTTCAGTTTACTTAATTGTAGCATAGTTTACTATTTTTAGCAGTTTTTCGAATCCTGAACTTCCAGAGCCATTTTGAGGCCCTAAACAATATTTTTTGGGAAAAGTGGGAGAAAGATGGGTCCATGCACCGATGTATATGTTCCCCAAGTTTTATTTCTCAGATGGATCTTTCTAACGAGATATTGTGTGCGTCAAATGGAGATCGTATGCCAAACTTACGATCCCGGGAAGTTGATGTACCAATTTACTCAAACGGGGCCCACACTTTGGCATTTCATCTTCTACGGTTAGGTTTAAATCCAGATCAACAACCTACTGTTCCTAACTCAATCTTGCCTCTTGATACTACTCCTCAGGGACCCTTTCGTACTGCTGGTGTCTCTCCTAATCGATTTATGCCTAGAACCATTTCCCTAGGCCTTATCCATCATAGATTAGTTCCTCCATGCCATTATTCTTTTGGTCAGATATTGTTCTTATTTCCACCTCCTACAGTTTATTCTACACCTGTCATGGCTACGTTGAGTCTACCCAACATTACCTTGGGGATCCCAATCTGGTACATCAATCCTCATGCAAACACTCCATCCAATCAACTTAAACCTTACATTGCTTTGACCTTGGTCAAACCTATTGTTCCTATCCCTACCTTTTGATGAGCACCATTATTGTAGCAAGAATGTTGCACCTCCTGGGGCTACCAACTTTACTTCATCAACTCGGGGTTCATACAAACTTGGAGTTCACTGTGCTGTATACACAAATAGATGTAATGGGTCCACTCTTTGTCACTGTTGAGCTGGGCCAATAGACCACTAGGGTTTCTCAAACCATCCTTCTATTGATTTAGAAGAAGTTTGATTACGAATTGAGAAAGGATAATTTTACCCAAAGGATAATTTACCCTAAGGGAGAGGATTGAAATGCTACCTACTACAGTAATGAAAGACTGAAAGATATTCCTAAAACACACAACTCATATAGATATTTGTTAATGTACCCTGATTTCAAAAGAATTCTAATTTAACATGTGAAATCTTAACTACCCTAAGCATGGAATCTAATCTAAACAAGAACTTAACTGTTGTGCATATGAATAAACATGACCTTTTTCCTTTTTTATCTTTTTGTGAGAACATGAATGCTAATCCTTCTTGGTTGCATGGAAAGTGAGATAGGTGTGAAGGGAGATGAGTGCAATGGGTCAGAAGTCTTGGGAGGCAAGAAGGGGTGTTCTCCTAGCTTTCGTCATGTTTTTTTCACAAATTGGGCTCAAAACAGGCCATTACGGGCTTTTGATCCAGGTGGATGTCGGTGGCCACCCACCTATCCCATTTGGACCCCCACAACTGTCTCTTTCAGCTTTTTCAGTTTCCTAAATTGTAGCACAGTTTACTATTTTTAGTAGTTTTTCGGGGCCTGAACTTTCGGAGCCGTTTTGAGGCCCTAAACAACGTTTTTTTGGGAATCTGGGGCAACATGGGACCATGGACCCATGTTGCCTCTCAAAGTGGTAGTACTCGGATAGATCTTTCTAACGAGCTATTGTACGCGTCAAACGGAGATCGTATGCCAAAGTTACGACCCCGGGAAATTGATGTACCAATTTACCCAAACGGGGCCCACAATTTGGCGTTTCATCTTCTAGGGTTAGGTTTCGGGATATGAAGGGTTTTCCATTGTTTCTCAACAATAAATAGGCCTTCGAGCCTCATTGTAACACAGTTTAGAACAGTTCAAAGGCATGTAGCCGCCACATCTCTTCTCAGAGATAAGCTACCATCTCCCTAGCTGGTTTCTTTCCATTTCTGTTTGTAAGCATATTTCAGTATTTTACAGTAATGAAATGAAGTATTATTTCCACTGCATCTCAGTATTTATGGTTATCTCATCTCTGTATTTATGGTTATCTCTGTAATTTGTTGCGTTCCTATTTAAATCCGGATCAGTGGTATCAGAGCGGTCTGCTTTTTCTCTGTTTTTCTTTGCATGTCCCCAACGAGGTCGGGATATAAGGAGTTAGGGCTTGAACTGGTCGAACCTTTGCAAGACCAGCCTCGCAAATCCCGACGGCCTCCCATGGCGGATGAGAAGAAAGACGAGGGGGCAGGAGATCCTATCAAAATCTTGCTCGAAGAAGCGCTCGAGCAGCAAAGGAACGCGATGATGGATAGCTTTGCACAGATCCTTCAGCGGCTACCCAGAGGCGACGCATCGGCTTCCAACAGCGATTCTAGAAATGCCACACCCTTCAAGGTACAAGTTAATTTTGAAATCCCCATATTCGAGGGTCAAATAGACGCAGATGCCGTAGATAAATGGTTAAATCTGCTAGATGGGTATTTTTCTGTTCATGAATTTTCAAGTCGGGAAAAGATTGTTTGCGCTCTTCTCAAAGCAGCCCCCCACGTCAAGGACTGGTGGGAAACCTACTGCGAGCAAAAGGATGAAAGTACAGGCTCACTATTTTCAGCCGCACCCACTTGGAATGACTTCCGGGATGCCATGAAGGAGCAGTACTACCCTGTCGGAAGCTATGAGGACAAATACATCAAATGGACCACATTGCGGCAGGGACGAGACCAAGATGTGCCAGAGTTCACAAACATTTTTCATACCCTTCGCACACAGTTGGGTATTAAAGATACTGAGCTGCATCTGGTACTCAAATACCGTGGTTGCCTACATAGATACTGTTGTGGGGAAAAGTATCCGACTCGGATGACCCTATCCCTACTCTAAAGGTGACAGTCTTTAGCAACAACTGAAAGTAAAGCTTTGATATTTTCCTTTATGAAAGTACAGAGAGAAGGAAGAAAAGATTAACCAACCTGGTGTCTTTTGCTTAGTCGATCCTTATCCTCTCTCTTTGTCTCTTGTTCCTAGCTCCTTGCTCTCTTTGCCGGTCCAGCTACACACAGATCCTGCACAAAACAAGAGAGGAAACTACAAGATACATGTACTCATAACTGATGCATGGATTAGAGTGAATCAAATATACAAGTAAATACAATACATCAATGCAATACAAGTATATAGGAGAACATGCAAAACTTTATTGATAGAAGTAACAGGGTTCTGAGAAGGTTACAACCAATGATGGCTCCAATCCAGCAGCACCTCCCCAGCAGCAAGAACTCTCCTCTTCACCTCTAGTAAAACAATCACCCAATAGCTCTAACTGTAAACCAACAGCACCTCCTTGCTTTACACAAAATTCCAGCCTCCTTAGACCTCATAGAAGAGCTCTATATATAGGAGAGAAGAAGAGAGGATGAGTCAGCTTGAGACTGACATGAAGCTGCCTTGTGTCCTCTCCCTCTTCAGTTAATCTTCAGTTCTTGAGTCCACTTGGAGATCCTTGCTTACACATGGTGATCAAGTACCTCTTACTCATCACAGGGCGAATCTCATGAACCAAGTGTCAGTTTGGAAGCTTCCTGGGCAGTTGACACCTTGCAGAATGACTGTGCCACTTGGCCAATCTTGCCCAGCGCAGGTAGCCTTCATTAGATTTGACTTCCAGCGCAGGTACAAGGAGGAGCAGTTGCATTCCAGCGCAGATGCTCAGTGGAGAAGCTGACATGATCCAAAATTAGCCTGTTTTGAAGTGTTTTCAGGTGGAGAACTGATTGGAAGTGCTGTTGTTTGATGACCTTGTTCTTTTAGGGGTAAGAACAACATGTTTAGAGACTGAGGATCCCTGTAATTATTGAAATTTCATGCTCCATGTCGCGAGGCACAAAAATGTCTATAACAGTTGCCCCCTAAAGTATGAGGCCGTTTATCGGGTGAAATGCTTTATCTAGAGGGTCCGAAGTTCATTCCAGTGCTGAGGAGGCGCCCTGTAATACAATACAATACAATACATTATTTTTCATTCTATTTTCATGATCTAGCTGAGGCGGGCATTCCCATGCTCAGCTTTTATAAATACATTTTGGTACATATGACAGACGATCGTCTGAAGGTAGACTGATAATTTTCTGCTGAAATTATCATCCTTTGAATAGGATGATCATCTGCTGCAATGATGTACATGGCAAATGCTTTTATATTTCCTGAATATATATCGCAGCCCGGATGGATGAAACTAGATCCGGGGTCTTCAAACTCGTTCGATCTTCACTCTAAGTACAAGTCGATCCATGTGAGAATTTTGCTGAAGTCGAACATGGAAAGACATCGCTTGATTACCGGTCAATAATGAAAACCGTTAACAAGCGCGAGAGGAATCACCAATAATGACGATGACCCTCAAGGTACTGCAGTACAATTCATGTGGCGTGAATAAAGGACTTGGCGTCGAACGCCACGCAAAATCTTCTGGTCGAAGGTCATTGATGTATACCTGTCGCCGGAAGTGAGAAACTTGCCATTGAGGCATGCAAGCTTCAAAGTACTGATGGGGGTGTTCCTAGATCAACTTCTTGGATAATGAGCTGAAGTCAACAAGAAGCAATCCGTCAAAGGAGGGCCTTAATGAATCCCACATCAATGACACGGAACGGAGCTAATGATTTTAGTGGAGGTGAAAACAAACTGTGACATATGATTCAGGGTGGCGATCATGAATGGACGAAGGATAATGTATGGCAGTGGATGGGACACGGTTGACACTTTCAGAATGACCCCTCTTGAACATATAACGACACTGATGCGATGGATCGGTAGCATTACCCCAAAAGTGGATGGTTTGGCGAGGACCATGGCGATGAGACCGGTGAATGAAACAACCCAACCCGATGTGGTACGGAGGAAAAGTGTCATGTTCAAGAGTGACTTGCTACCATTAAACCTTGATGTTCTCCCAATTTTACCCCAGTCATTTCTGACCAGTACCTCTTTATTTTTGTCAAGCTTGAGGAGGATAACATATGCTTGTTCTATAACCTGCCCTTCGGGCAAGCCCATCGCTATGATTTAACGAGCCTAGCGATAGGGAAACTCGTTCTCGTCTAAAGACAAGTTTGTCACTATTTAATCATTTTAACGAGTCTAACGACAAGGAAAACTCGGTCCTTTTCATTTTTAGAGAGTCTAAAAAGGTACAGAAAGTTAACTCCATAATTCCTTTTTCGTCAGCTAATCCCTTAAGTCCGAAAAAGTATAAAACAATACAAAAGGGATGGCTGTTCGGTACTTTTAACGAGCCGAACAAGACAAGCGCTCGATCCTTTTGTGCAATAATCCCTCAGGTCCAAAAAGATTAAAATTTAGAGGAGGGATAGCGTTCCGGTCATTTAACGAGCTGGAAGGCCAAAACTCGGCAAACTTTTCATATTTTACGAGTCAGTGAAAAGAGCTCAAAGAAGACTCGTCTTTTGAGGAACGAGTGATAAACAGGGATAGCAGCAGATTCCAGGTACAGGTTGGAATTTTCCAATCACGGCAGTGTCACAAGGATGGCTAGGTGAAATCACTCTTCGCAGCTGTTTCTCAAAAGAGGTAAACACACAAATGGAAGTGAATGATCGGCCAAATGAACAATGGAGGTGATGGATGAAAACACGATCAAGGTTCTTATGGCTGATGAATTTACAATCTCAAAAGGTTATTTACCGGGATAGGTTCATTTTTTCCATGAGCTTGAACTCTGGGGGAAACTTTTGCTCACACTTTTCTATGTTTTAACGAGCATAAATTCAGTCATAAAACTGCTCGAATTTTGCGTTTATTTTTTAACGAGCATGAACTATATGCTAAAACTGCTCGATATACCAGTCATAAAAATAACGCCTCCTATGAGATAACTATTTTTTAAGGAGCTTTATCTCACAAAGCTATGCTCCAATTTTGGCAAATTTTACTTTTGCCCCACAGGCTTTCTTCATGCAAGGTCGGAAACGGCTAATCCTACGAGTTTAAAGGGTTAGACCTACAGGTTTAAAGGGAGGACCTAAAAATTTAAAAAATAAATAGTCGTCCCTTGCTTGCATTCCAAAAGTTTGCATGCCCCCAGGTATAGGATAGAATCTCGAGGCTGCCCCTCCTCTCCCCTACCCCTGCTTTTCTTTGGGTGTTCACAGTTATTTGTCATCTTGCTAATCTAATGTTAACGATACTTGTCTTCTCGTTATTCTAAGGGGTCTTGCCCACTTTTAATAAACAGCTATTTGTGACAATAGAAGAACACTACTCAAAGACAAAACATTGGTATTATTGAGGGAGGCTTGCCTCTTTCTTATTATCCGAAGAGGGTTCTATTCGCTGCCGCAAATCAATCTCTTTCTTCGGCGGTGTCTATCATTGGGTTGTCCAAAGATGGTTACCCTCTGTCACAACAATATAGTCCCCTACTTTGTAAGCTGCCCCTGCTTATCCTTCAAAACATATGTTCTAATGGGCGAGGCTTGAATTCAAAGATGGTTACTATTCGTCGCAATAAGGGAATTCCTACTTGGGCAGTGCCCACCTCTTTAGACAAAGGTGAATGACTCTTTTGCCAAACACATAATTTTAACAAAAGATTATTATTCCAGAACAACCCCACTTCCTTCCACGGACGGGGTACGGACTAGTCATATTCTTCTGCGGAAATTCTTCCTTATACCCGGGGTTTCTTCTGCCCGAAGCAGACCAGGGTGCATGCCCCCTGGGTCCTAGTCTTTCTTTCCGAATCACTCGCACTCATCGGGAAGGAGGACTGGGGCTGGAGGCGAATCTTGAGTGAACAGACCATTTAGGAATGGTATTTGACTATTTGCGATGCGAGATCCCGGAAACGAAAGTTGGTCTACGAGCTTGACCACCCTTCCTTCGTGTGGAAAACACATTACTCTAAAGAGTGAGGAGACTATCGCTCCCATGCAATAAATATAGTCGCTTCCAAGGAGTAGGTTATAATCCAAGGGTCCTTGGACGACCATCACGTTCATATTAACGGTCTTCCCTTTCAACGTGACAGGCACATTGGGGAGGATTCCTAATGGTCGACTGGTTCCTTTATCAAAACCTGAGAGATTTCTCAACTCAGGTAAAAGCGCCGGGGAACCCAGTGCTTTCCAAGCAACAGAGGAAAGGATACTCACAGACGCCCCTTCATCAATGATAGTACCAGCCATAATCATTCTATAGATCTGGACAATGATTCTGAATGGTATACTGGCTGGTAACCGGGGTCTGCCTAGTTGATTCCAATCAAAGGATAAAACCAGGTTGCTTGGTGGTGGGACCGAATATACGGCCGGATATGACTCTGATGATGTTCCTTCCTGCGATAAAGGAATGGGCGCATTGCCCTGATGCTCATCGGAGTCGGTGCTGATGAAAAGAACCTGGATGGTGTCATCCTTATTCTCTTCAGTGAGGGTGTCGCATGAAGATGACTCTTCGGCGACGGTGTCATTTGAAGACGGGTCTTCAATGACAGAGTCATTGGACGATAGAACCTCTGAAGGAAGAACCGGGTCAACTGTCGTTTCGACCTTTAGACTTTCGTCTGGTCTGGATTCAGTAGGTTCATTCTCAATGACCGACACTTCAGCTGACCACTTGAGCGGGCCAACTGGATTTTCGACTATCGAGGGATTAGGCGCGAGTTTTCGGTATCCAGGAGGAAGTTGCAACGGTGAAACCGGGCGATCTTCCAAAACTCTCTTTGCCTCATCTAAGAATGGACATTTGTGGATGGCATGATTGCCTTCACACAATAGACAGGGTGATCTTGGTCCCCTTCTTCGTCCTTCACTCTCGCTAGTTGACGGAATGCAATCAACATGACAATCAGAGGTTGATGCTACCGGATTGTGCAACCTCGGGGACCAGTCCCTTAGTATCCGGGGAATACAAGGACAATCACGATGGAAGTGGGTCCCTTTGCAAATGACACATGGCGATTTAGGCCCGGTCGGTGCAGTGTGTGGGTTTTTGTCAGCTTTCTTCTGCTTGCCCCCAGTTGCCTTCGCCAGAGGCTCCTTCTGCTTCTTTTCTCTCTTCTTCTTTTCCTTCTTCTCCTTGGGAGGCTGACTTTTGCCAGCTCTACCTTGCGAAGATGAAGGATCAGAGGAAGTATCATAAGAAGTGGAGGGCTGGTGAGTAGTTCTAGATTGTTCTGACTGTTGATTCGACTGCTCAGGATTAGTGGCAATCTGGACTACATTGGTTGAAAAGAGCCATACAGGTAGGCCAATTGTCAATCCTGGAAGTGACAATGTTGCCATATGAGGCGCACCAACATCTCCCCAAGAGGAGAAGGGATTTGGACTTCCGCCAAGGTTACTTCCTTGGTTGGTGGGCTCCATACTTTTCAACTGAAAGATCAACGTGGGAATAACAGGTGATTATGTTCCGCTTAAAATAAATTTTATTAACGACGCTTTTAGACACAAACTTGCTTTTTCATGTTTTAAGAGTCGAGAAAAAGCTAAAGATGACTCTAGTCGCCTTCGATGTTTTAACGAGCCCGAAGTGACAAATGCTCGGTTGGACATTTTCAGTTATAGAGTTTGAAAAAGGCCAAAAGAAACTGCTCTGGAGATCTAGGCAGAGGGTGTGCCAAACCTTTCGCGAAACCACAGAATACGTTTTACGGTACGGGTGGTCGATCTTCGTGAATGCTGTGTTCACTGCATCGTGATCAGTGGGGCGGCCGACACGGTTTCCTAAGGATAAAGGATAAAAGCCTATAGGGGTCTCCCAATATACGCGACGGTACGCGGGAGCACAAGTCCGTGTTAGTGCCACCGACTCTCAGGAGGAATCACCCACCTTCGTAGAGATCGACAGTCACTATGTTTAACGACGCCGGAACACGTCTCTACCTAGACCTCTAGATGTTTGCGTTATGTTACAAAGCGTTGTTATGTAAATTGGGTTTATTTTAATGTTGATCTTGCTTAACAGTTTGCCTTTCAGGGTCGCCACGAGATGTATATATACAACTTCCTATATGCAATCTAAGATGAGAAGCAAATCTTTTCAATCTTTCAACTTTGAAAACCTTAATCTACTGAGGGAAAAGAAAGACACAACTTTTTCCACAGATCATAGAACACACACTAAAATGCACATTTTCCTAAATCGTCAAACACACAGTCAAATGCAAAATGCACAATGCATGTATTTCTTTTCGTTATCCTTAATGTTGATGTAAGACAGAAAGGAAACTGTTGTATAATTTTGAATCTAATTTCAAGTAGAAATAAACAAGCTTGTCCAAAATCAAAAAGACACCTTATGATCAACTTGTTTAAACACAGGAAATGTATAGATCCAAACCATAAAAATGAAAAACAAACAAACTCAAACAGCCATGAACAGTAATAAAACTAGCTCTTAAGATCACAAAGACACTTTTACAGTTCAGGATCTAAGAGGCCACAGCTATACTGGTTCGCTTTTCACAATGGGAAACTGTAACTGAAACAAGAAATACTGAAAGAACATTCATAGTTTCATCACACAACTGAGGCGGAATAATGGCAAGGAAAGTGGTTTACAGCAAGTACAATGACCAGCAAGCAATCAGCAAAAATCAGTGAAAACTAGGCCAAGACACCAAGGGAAAGCTGAGCAAGACAATGGCTAACTGGACCAGCGCATGTTCTAGTCTGCCAGTTTGACTCTCAGCGCAGTTCCCGAAGGGAGCACCTGCACTGTAATGCAGACTGCCTGTGGACAGCCTGCACTGACACACGAGAGTTGCGTCTACAAAGAATTCCGGGTCATAAAAAGCTCAAAAATGCACTGTTTTTGCTGAAATAAAAAGCTATAGGTCAAGTACAGGCTAAGGGATGATCAAGAGGATGAAGATCTATCACAAAGAGTAAAGAGTCTTTTGTAGATAAGCTCTTCAAATCTTGAATTTGCTCAGCAAATGAGCAAGAGTAGCAGACCCTCTACTTCGCTTTTGATATAGTCAAAAGCTTTTCGATTTGGTACTCTTTTCTTCAAGAAATGAATAGCAAAATACTACAAACACCAACAATATACTAGGCTCCCCAGTGGAGTCGCCAGTTTGTTGTGGGGAAAAGTATCCGACTCGGATGACCTTATCCCTACTCTAAAGGTGACAGTCTTTAGCAACAACTGAAAGTAAAGCTTTGATATTTTCCTTTATGAAAGTACAGAGAGAAGGAAGAAAAGATTAACCAACCTGGTGTCTTTCGCTTAGTCGATCCTTATCCTCTCTCTTTGTCTCTTGTTCCCAGCTCCTTGCTCTCTTTGCCGGTCCAGCTACACACAGATCCTGCATAAAACAAGAGAGGAAACTACAAGATACATGTACTCATAACTGATGCATGGATTAGAGTGAATCAAATATACAAGTAAATACAATACATCAATGCAATACAAGTATATAGGAGAACATGCAAAACTTTATTGATAGAAGTAACAGGGTTCTGAGAAGGTTACAACCAATGATGGCTCCAATCCAGCAGCACCTCCCCAGCAGCAAGAACTCTCCTCTTCACCTCTAGTAAAACAATCACCCAATAGCTCTAACTGTAAACCAACAGCACCTCCTTGCTTTACACAAAATTCCAGCCTCCTTAGACCTCATAGAAGAGCTCTATATATAGGAGAGAAGAAGAGAGGATGAGTCAGCTTGAGACTGACATGAAGCTGCCGTGTGTCCTCTCCCTCTTCAGTTAATCTTCAGTTCTTGAGTCCACTTGGAGATCCTTGCTTACACATGGTGATCAAGTACCTCTTACTCATCACAGGGCGAATCTCATGAACCAAGTGTCAGTTTGGAAGCTTCCTGGGCAGTTGACACCTTGCAGAATGACTGTGCCACTTGGCCAATCTCGCCCAGCGCAGGTAGCCTTCATTAGATTTGACTTCCAGCGCAGGTACAAGGAGGAGCAGTTGCATTCCAGCGCAGATGCTCAGTGGAGCAGCTGACATGATCCAAAATTAGCCTGTTTTGAAGTGTTTTCAGGTGGAGAACTGATTGGAAGTGCTGTTGTTTGATGACCTTGTTCTTTTAGGGGTAAGAACAACATGTTTAGAGACTGAGGATCCCTGTAATTATTGACATTTCATGCTCCATGTCGCGAGGCACAAAAATGTCTATAACAGATACATCCAGGAAGAGATGGGGTTCTTGAACATCTCCTTACTCGGCACAGCATACCGATACGCTGTCAAAATCGAGCAAAAGTTCAAACAGAAGAAGCGAGACTTTGGATCTGCAAATCCGAAGCCCAAAGGACAAAGCCAAGGCGGGGTGACCCAAGACAACCCATCGAAGCCGCAAGAAAAGAACAACACCATGAAGCCGAAGAAGGACACAGGAAAGTGGTGTGAGTTCCACAAGAGTCCCACTCATAACACAAGTGAGTGTCGGACCAAGCAGTCAGTGGTGGCCGAGTTGAAGGCTTCTGAATCAGATGCATGTTCCAACCCTGAGCCAGAACTCGACAAGGGGAATGGCAAAGGGAAGCAGATCATTGATGCGGATCCCAGCGCCATTGTTGCCACCGCCAAGATCTAGAAAGATGAGCTCGAAAATCCAAAGGAAGGGGAGCGTCTTTTCCACTCACAGATGTGGGTGAAGGGTTCGCCGCTGCAATTCATTGTCGACAGTGGTAGCCAAAAGATCCTCGTTTCAGCAGAGGTCGTGAAGCGGTTGGGCTTACCGCACCCGCAGCCATACAGTATCGGATGGCTTCACGAAGGACGAGATCTGAAAGTTCGCCAGCAGTGCCGCCTTTCCTACAGCATCAAACCATTTACAGACGAGGTATTGTGTGATGTTACACCTCTGGATGTTTGTGATGTATTATTAGGCCAGCCATACTTGTGGAGGCGACGTGCTGTGTATGAGTCAAGGCCTCGTGCTGTCATTATTTCTTTGGGTGATTCATTATACAGGATACCGGAAGTAGCCCCACCTACCGCCACATCTTTGATCACTACCAAGAAAGGCAACAAGCTCATATCACAAACCAGGAAATTCATCTGTTTGGTCCACTCCCAAAGTAAGGGGAAGATCATTGCTACATCCATGACCCCTGCAAAGGGTTCCTCTATGCAGCAGCAGCAGCAAAGGAATACGGTCATGACAGAACACAAGAACAACTTCTCACCCACAGGGGTACCACACAAGTTTCAGGTGGGCAACAAAGTCTGGTTGCATCTGCAGAGAGAATGCCTTACCAGGACCCATCAGAAGCTCAGACCACTCCGACATGGTCCTTACAGCAGTACCAAGGTTGTGGGGAACAATGCTTTGGAGCACATCAGTCCTCCATTCCTTTACCTGCACCAAGTGTTTAATATGGACCATCGTCGACCATGCTTCCCACCATTACTGGACACATCAGAGATTGCAGGACAAGTTCAGCAGATGGAGGAACTCAACGCAATGGGGACCATTGCTTCCTAAGGGGGGAGGAATGATCCAGGTGGATGTTGGTGGCCAGCCACCTATCCCATTTGGACCCCCACAACTGTCTCTTTCAGCTTTTTCAGTTTCCTAAATTGTAGCACAGTTTACTATTTTTAGTAGTTTTTCGGGGCCTGAACTTTCGGAGCCGTTTTGAGGCCCTAAACGACATTTTTTTGGGAATCTGGGGCAACATGGGTCCATGGACTGATGTTGCCTCCCAAAGTGGTAGTACTCGGATAGATCTTTCTAACGAGCTATTGTACGCGTCAAACGGAGATCGTATGCCAAAGTTACGACCCCGGGAAATTGATGTACCAATTTACCCAAACGGGGCCCACAATTTGGCGTTTCATCTTCTAGGGTTAGGTTTCGGGATGTGAAGGGTTTTCCATTGTTTCTCAACAATAAATAGGCCTTCGAGCCTCATTGTAACACAGTTTAGAATAGTTCAGAGGCATGTAGCCGCCACATCTCTTCTCAGAGATAAGCTACCATCGCCCTAGCTGGTTTCTTTCCATTTCTGTTTGTAAGCATATTTCAGTATTTTACAGTAATGAAATGAAGTATTATTTCCGCTGCATCTCAGTATTTATGGTTATCTCATCTCTGTATTTATGGTTATCTCTGTAATTTGTTGCGTTCCTATTTAAATCCGGATCAGCTTTCCTACAGGATGTCTACAGGATGTCCTACTTCACCTACAAGATCCCCTATTTTCCTACGAGAACAAGACGAAACCATAATAAGTATGGACCTTAGGGAAGGTGAGGAATGGAAGAAATAAGCCAGGGAGTGGTTGGAACTCACTTAGAACTAAAACCAAAGCTTTATGATGGTTGGATTTTCCCAAAAAGCATAAGTTGTCTTTGTAAAACAGTACTTCAAATTGAGAACGTAGTGGCCCTTGGCGGTCATGGGTGGATATGGTGTGGCTGAGGCTGATGACATAAGGTCTTATTTCAATGTAGAAACTCTTGCAACATATACATCATTGATGACATTTATCCATAAATCATCTTAAAACAAGAAGGGTTTGCAAACATATGAGAAAATATAATTTGCATCATTTATTTGCGAAGTTCATGAATGAAAATGCTTGAAAACTACCATGAAAGTAACATGAAATCTAATACAAAACTTAAGATATGAAAAATGACAACTGGAACCTATCTTCTAAAACTGAAAGAGGATGACCTAATTAGTAGAAGAACACTAAATTTCATAAGAAACCAGAATTTTGTCTTTTTGGGCTAAATGGGAGTTGTTCCTCAAGCCATGGTCCCTGAAGGGAGGAATGAGGTAAAAGCCACCTGTCATTAGCCTTTTTTTGAATATTTTGTTATATATGTGATGCTACTATTAAATTTATGTACAAATGGAAGCAAACTAATCAAATCTATCAATTCTTGTAATTTAACAACACCAAAATCAATTTCACAACTAATCTATGAGATACACTAATTTCACAACTAATTTAACAATATTTTCTCCCAACAAATTATTATTATTATTTTTAAATTTTTATTTTTATAACTTAAACGTAGAGTAAATTAAATGTCTATTATATAAATTAAATGTATATTTTAAATTATTTTATGTTGCTATAAGAACACTTGCTTTGAGGAAGAATATATCATAAACCTCATAAAGGTACTTGATGCCTCTCGGCTTGGTTGCAATGGATGCTTGCTGATTGCAAGAGGAGTTTTGAACTCAGTAACCATATGTGCACTTTATAAACCAAATTTCACCCTCTATACAATACCCACCTTTAAAGTCATTTATAATAAAACAAGCATAGGGATTTTATATTACTAAAATGAGCTTTATGAACCGTTCGAATTGTGTGGCGCCCATGGAATTATTACTATTATTATTTATAAGTTAAACGTACACATTAAATTAAATGTATATTATCTACATTCGTCCATGTATCTTGTTATCCCCACGTTCGTGAAGATTTTATGGACATTTTTATAGAAAAATTAGGTTGTGTTTTTATTCACTATCCCATGAACGTGATGGCTTTGGACGGGTTCTCATTCACGGGCCTTTTCCTTTCGTGGGGCCTTTTCCTTTCGTGGAGCATGGTACCCTTGTCTCAATAACCCTACTAACAAGTTGGTGGAACCCCTAATACATTGGGAACCATACTTTGAAGATCCAGAATCACGTGACTCGATGCATTGAATAATTTTAAACACCAGGAAGAAAATTATAAACTTTATTTGATGTTGCAACATTATAAACTTTAATTGATGTTGCCACAGTGGTGGTTTGTCTAAAGGGAAGTCTTAGGGATGTCTTAGTTACTAGGTGTTAGGTGTTAATTCTAAAGTATGGATTTTACTAGTTTTAATTATATTTTATTGTTAATTTGAGAATTACTTGATGTAATGAGTGTTAAGTGAATTATTTAAATGATGATAAATTAGTTAATTGTAACTAATATTTATGAATACAGGTTATAGATTAATGACTTACTCTTTGTAGATAATCTCAAAAATGATATTTCATAAAATTAAATTATGAAATTCCCTCGATGTTGAAATAAAAGAGTGAAGCGAACTAACTCAGTAGTTCATTGGGCATAATACTTGCTAAGGTTTTTGCAAATGTGATAGAGACCTAAGTGGGATTGATTATAGGGAAAGCTACATAGCTACACTCAGTTGAGCTAGAGCAATCTTAGAATAAGTGACCTCTCAATAAGTTTTGAATATCAACGACAAAGCTTGAGAAGTGTCAATTGATGCTATGTGATTCATTTGCTCATTTAAAGTTCTTAGTAATTGTTTGGTATGCTTAGCTAATTTTGTTATCGATGCTCCCATTGTGATGCATTCCAAATCTTAAAAATTGAGATAGGTGATCCTCATGCCTAGATTTGAAATAACATGGCTTAGTTCCATGTTTGAATAAGCCAAAATTGGATTTCCAAGCACATAAACATGGCCATGTTTGTAAATTTATTGTTGCTCACATGCTCTACATGGGGCCAATCAACTTTTCCATAGGTAACACTAAATCTTATCAACAACCCCTTAAAACAACTTCTCAATTGTCAAACCAAAAAGAGAGCATTATCTAGTTGAATCCTTGAAATGTAAAAAAAAACACTAAAAATGTGTGAATCCCTGGTTTCTAAGGTTCCCATTGTTATATCTCTTGCATATGAAGCATAAATGGTGTGCCATGAGAAGTAGTGCATAGAAAACACAAACGTTTTTTGAGGACGAGTTGCATGATACATTTTGATGCTTTTTTTATGTACTCTATAAAACATAATGTAAAAATTTGCATCTTAGTGAGATCTTTTTAGTATTATGATTTTGAACATTTGGAGGTCAAAATTTAATGACGTCAACTCCATGATGCTCGATGATCTTTGAAAATATATCTAGGCTAATCCCTACCTTCAAATAGATCATTCTTGTTTCTATCTATTTGCTAGCTTGTTCATGACTTGTGAGATTAACATTTTGCTAAGAAACCATGAGTTAGGGGAATCTAAGACATCGAAATCACAAAGGGATTGCACTCGACCTAAACCACACCAACCCTTAACATTTCTATTTTTTTTGTACCCTTGAACTTTTGAACTAGCAACCTTTACGCAATGAGTGCCTTAGAAAACATCTGTAATTGATTGTTCTAATCCCATGAGTTTCAAATAGGTCATTCTATCATAATTCCTAGTTTTGTTTAAAGTAGTTTCCACTATGTTTTCATATTTTAGTTTTAAATTAGATTTGGTCAACTCCAACATGATCTAAAACTTTAAAATATTTTCTTAAATCATTCATTGTACCTGAATTCTTCATTGGACCTAGAAACACAATTTCCTCTTAGCATTCGACGTAGAAACACAATTTCTTCTTAGGTAGTTTATATGTCTAATCCATTTCCCATACTTATATATGTTATTTGATAAGAACATTTTAATGGTTAAATTTCTCCTAATCTCAAATTCCATGTTTTTGGCCAAAAAAAAAAATTACATATTTCCATTATTTTATAAAAGTGGTTCACCTAAATTTTATGAAAAAAAATTACTTAACAACCAAAATTTTATAGAAATATATAAAATTTTAAAAATATATATATATATATATATATATATATATATAAAAGTATAGCTAAATATTTTAAATTTGTATACTCAAGATTAATTAGATTAACCCAAATTTTTACACTTTATGATAAATTTCATTTTTAAAATTTTCTTTAATTTATTTGAATAGTGAACCACGAGACCAAAAAAAACTTTTAAAAAACAACACTTCTAAAACTATTTTTAAATTTGAAATAGAGCCATCCTTAAATCATAAATTATTATTTGATAAATATAGAAATGTTGAGAAATTTAAAGTTTATTTTTTTAAATAATAATGATAAATTTAAATTGATTTGATAATTTATTATTGAAAGTTTTTATTTCAATTTAAGCTTGATAAGGATTTGTTGACTTTTTTTTTTAATATTTTTAATTGAGGGACTAGATTGATTCTCAATGGAGTATGCTCATCATATGCTTAGTCTTAATATTTATCAAGCGTTGTAGTGTATTAAAAAGTTTGTTAAGTTGCATTGACTTTTAAAAAATTTTAAAAATTAGATTCGTGCTATGTGGCTCCCCACCCACCAATTTCCTTGGGATTTGAGATGAACCACATTAGTTGGTCTAAAAGTAGACCAAATATTAATAATGTGATTAATCCGAAAGCGATCCTCACGCTGTAGTCTAACAATTATGTTTTTTTGCAATGAAAGTTGTGGAAATCCCGATGACATTTTGAAAAATCTCGCAGAGATTTTTGTAAATCCAAGTAAAAATGGTCAAACTTCATAATTTTAGGGGCCTTAGAAGTTTTTGATGGTGTTGAATCCATTTCCACCATCAAATTGAGACACTGGCTCTACAAGATTTTTTTAATTTTTTTAATTTTGTTTACCCAGATTTTGAGCAATTCTTTAGACGACTCCCATTCTCACTTGCAATATGGATAAAAAAAGTCTACGATCTAACATTATTCCAATTTTAATAAAGTTTCTCCATGATGAGTTCCTCATTATTATTTATAACATTCATTTATATATAAGCAATTTTTATTTAGCAAAATGGTCCATTACTTTTAATAAATTTAATAAATTTATATTCATGACTCCCACCCACCAATTTCCTAAGGATTTGAGATTATTCCAATTCTAATAAGTTCCTTCATGATAAGTTTCTAGTTATTATTTATAACATTCATTTAAAAAAACAAAAAACTTAAGTTAAAATAGACCCATAACCTTTGTATACATGGTTAATCTTTGTGTTACAATAAATTTTTAATTATATTTATAAAATCTTCGGCTATATCCACAGGCTTGATCTATTGTGGAACTATACATTCTTTATGGTGGACTTTAATTTTTGGAGGCCACTTGCGAGGACGAGGGGACAACCTCCTTGGGATGCTTCTCCATGGAGGACAATTGTCCCTTGCTGCTTCGAGGTTTATACCCCATCGAGAGCTCTCCTTGCCGCGTTGACTCGGATGGTGGAGACCATTGCTGGTAGTATTATGCTTGGTTGAATACAAGAAAGGTCTTTATTGTTGTTCTTGCTTGCGATGGAGGGTTTCTGCTCCTATCCACGCACAAAGGGTTTCACTGTGGTAAACCTCTGAACCCAACTTCTGCCTTTTCATCCTCGTCGCTGCTCGAGAAGGCCTTTCGCTCCTTGTTTGTTCTTCCTTCTTGACTACAATGTGATGCTATGGCTTTGGGCATGGCTACAGGGGTACTGGAGGTGTTTTGTGATAGCTCGGGTAAGTCAGCCCAACACTAAGGCATTGTTTATTTAGAGTTGTAGTGTTTGATTCAGTTTCCAATGTTTTCTAACTAGCCTCATTGTCAAGGTATGCAAGTCTAACTTGAGAGGCCTGACTCTAGCTGTCGAAACTCGACTTGGTCTTCAATGGGTATGAGCTTAGTTCTGTATATCTTTTAAGAAATGAAGGGCGTGCCCCTAGTCTCATGAATTGTTATGTCGCATGTATATGTTAGCAAGAGCCACCTGGTTGCTCTAGTTTAGAGCTTCTAAGTTTTTAGCTAGGTTGAGCTGGTTGACATGTATTTTCTGTTAATGAGACCACGAGTCTCTAGCGTTTGAGGCATTAATTTTAGATTTATGAGGGTTGGGACCGAAATCTCTTCTCCTTCCGAATGTATGGTACTATTCTTTAATTTTTGTGGTGACTACTGTCCTCAAACTGGTTGCATGAATAAGCCAGCTAAGCCTGCGTTTGATTATGTAAAACTGGGACATTTTCCTCTCGAACTATAATTTCTGAGGACGGTCTCTATCTCTAGTTAATGTATGATTCACGGTTATTGCTTATGCAAAATCTGCGGCTCATTTGCTTGGTGTCTGTACTGGAAGATAACTTTAAGTGACTCTTTCGCTCACTGATATTTAATACTCTGTTTTCTTTGGTTCCTGGCTTGAATGTATTTGATCTCGCAGACTGTTTCTTTGCTATAGGCTTTCCATGTTTAAATATTTCGTTTTGTGGATAACTATAGCATTGCAGCTATATTTCTTACAATTTACTACTGATTGCTTCCTTTCCAACTAAAGAATTAGTTCCAATTTCATTTATCTGTACCCAGATTTGGGGATTCCACCAGATTGGAATAGAGTTATGTTTTTGTTTTAATATTGAGAAGGAAATGGTTCTCCGTATTTATTGAATTGTAGATGTTGTTCTTTCCTACTGGTATTGGGCCATTATTTATGATACTATCTCGGAATTCTTCTGAATAAATACACACTGTTATCTCTTAAGCTTTTCGAAAATTCTATTTCATGTTGCCAACTCCTGACTTAAAGGGGTTTCAGTTTATACATGTTTAGTGAAACAATTTTCTTTAGTTACTATTCATATATGCGACTATATTTGAGATTAGCATTTTGTTTAAGGGTTACTTTTGTTAGTAATTAAGCAAGATGTTTCAGATGTAACTTATTTGGTTTGCAATTTAGCATTCTATTTTATTAGTTACTGCTGATAGTATTCAAGCAAGATATTCCAGATGTAAACTTGTCTGGCTTGTAATTTAGCATTCTATTCTAAGAAAATTATTGCTAATAATAAATAAGCAAGATATTCCAGATGTAAACTTATCTGTCTTGTAATTTAGCATTCTATTTTAAGAAAATTACTGCTAATAATAATTAAGCAAGATATTCCAGATGTAAACTTGTCTCGCTTGTAATTTAGCATTCTATTCTATGAAAATTATTGCTAATAATAATTAAGCAAGATATTCTAGATGTAAACTTATCTGACTTGCTGAACTCCCTATAACCTTATAACTCGTTTAACCTCCCATCCTTGAGACTTGCGCTCCAGTGTCTTCAGTCTCCCCCCGAGGTACCCGAACTTGGAAAATTATTCAAGAAAACTCCATCTTGAATAACAGCAAATATCTGATCTTAACCAGAATTATCCACGGCTTGTCTATCTGTCTCTACAACACAAAAATTTTCCTTTCTTACTCCTCCATTCGCTTGATCGCAGATTCCCTTGCCTCCCATGCTATTGATCTTTTAGGGATGAATTTTTCATAGGAGCAGTTAGGGGTTGGGTAACTGCCCCACCAACTATTTCTTTAGCACTCATTTCCATCACACTTATGACAGATATATCTCATGAATTAAAACAGTTTCTTTCCTTAACATATTCCAATACTAAATTTCTTTTAATCAATTTAAAATCAAAATCTCTAATTATAAAAACTCAAATCAATTCCATTTTGTTTTACTGGTAGTAAAAATAAATATTCACATTCCCAAGGGATATCACATCTCCCAACCCAAGATTGAACATCGTCCCGATGTTCCTCTATGGGAAACAACCGTGGATAGACCTCCCTCATAGTCTACTAATCTTCCCAGGTGGCTTCTTCAGACCCATAATGTTGCCACTAGTTTTTATCTTGGGTGATAACTCATCTCTGCACCATTACTCTCTTCGATCGAGTATACCCATTGTCTCCACCAAGAATTATCCTTCCGGTTCGACCTGCTTGACAAAATAAAAGAATTTAGTCATAAAAAAAATACATTCAATTGCTAACTTTTACTTCTGTATCTATATATCTATACATTTGTATGTACGTCTACAATAGATTTTTTTGAGAGATTCGTCTTTCTAGCTCACCTGGATGCCCTACTACTTTATTATATGTTTAGCATCATAAATATATCTCTTAAGTAAAGAAACATGAAAAACATTGTGCACATGAATGTAGCTGGGTAGAGCGAGCAGGTATGCCACTGGCTTGATTCGAGCTAAAATTTGGAAAGGCCCGCAGAATCGGGGTGCTAGCTTAGCACATCCAGTCCATTACAAGGTGATTTTGTTGGCCTTAACCCGAATGTACACGTGCTCCCCTACTTGAAACTCTTAGAAGCTCCTTTTCCGATCAGAAAAATTCTTTTGCCGATCTTGAGAATCCTTTAAACTAACTCACACACTTTTCACCATATTTTCCATCTCTTCCAGCATATCTGGTCACAACATTAGTTTGTCATCTGGCCCGCTCCAACTTAGAGGTGTCCTGCTGTTATAGACATTTTTGTGCCTTACAGCATTGAGCATGAAATGTCCATAATCTAAGGGATCCAAAGTCCCGAAACATGTTGTTCCTACCCCTAGAGGAACAAGGCTAACAAACCACAGCAATTCACAGAAGTTCTCCACCAGAAACTGCTCAAAAACAAGTCAATTCAGGATCAATTTAGTGGCTCCACTGGCTACCTGCGCTGAATGTCAAAGGCAACACTGGCTACTTGCGCTGAGTGAGAGTTGAGATGTGGCAAGTTCATTCCACGAGGTGTCAAGACCCAGGAAGCTTCCAGAATCTTCCTCAATGACACTTGCCTCAGTGAATTCGACTGGTGATGAGTAAGAGGTTCCTAATCTCCAAGTGGAAGCAAGAACCTCCAAGTGGAATCAAGAACTGACAGAGAGAGAGGACACTAGTCAGATCTCAAGCTGACTCATCCTCTCTCCAAACATCTATATATGGATCTCTCCTCCATGAGATCTAGAGGCTGGAATTTTGTTATTGCAAAGAATTGCTGTTGGTTTGAGATTGGAATCATTGGGTGCTTAATGCTTTGAAGGGGGTGAAGATAGGAATTCCATTTGCTGGGAAGGAGATGCTGGATTAGAGCCCTTTGGGTTGTATCTCTTCCTGAACCTTGTTATTCATCAATAAAGCTATCTTGGTTTCTCCTATATACTGATGTATTTTTGATGTATGATTGCATTAGTATGTTTAGTTTATTTCTAATCCTGAACTAGTTATGAATATGAATCCATGTCTTGTGTAGTGTTCTCTTCTTGTGATCTTGCAGAAACCTCTTGAAGCTGGGCGAGCAAGAAGGCAAGTAGCTGGGAACTCTCCAAGAGAAGAGAAACCGGATCGAGGGACAAATGGAAGACACCGGTTAGTCCATCCATCTCTCTTCATTCTTAATTCATAAAGGAAGAATACTAGAATAGCTGTCTCTGTTTGTTGCTAAGGCACTGTCACACCTTAGGTGGATAGGATCGTCCTGCATAGGCATTTTTCCCCACAACAAATTGGCGACTCCGCTGGGGAGATTTGTTTAGTCATTTTATTTGTGTCTCTATCATTGTTTTTTTCATAGACTTGACAGCAACAATCGAACTGCATCTGCTATTCCCAGATGCAAAGTAGACAGTTGCTGCTTTGATCCAATCACTGGACTTGTCTATGATCTGAATAATGGACTCACAAATGATTTGATGATCCTTTGTGATAGATCTTATTACTCCCTCAAAGCATCCCTTTGATCATACCTTGCTTGTTGCTTTGATTTGGTCTGAAACAGTAGATTAAATAGAAATCTGTGACCCAGAACCAGTGAGAAACGAGAGTTTCTCCTTCAGCGCAAACCCTGTGAAGGGATTCTGCATTTCAACGCAGGTCCCGTGAAGGCTACTTGCGCTGAATGTCAAAACCCCTATGTTGAGGTTGCGCTGAACCAGTTTGGCCTTATGCAGCTGAGGTTCTCTGCTCTGTTTTGCCTTGTTTTGATCTCTGATTTTTGCAGCCTGTAACCAGCATAGGTACCAGTCTGATAACTCCTTTTCTCTGCTTAAATTCCGCCTCCTTTTGTACAAAAATACTGTGAGTGTTTTTATGTGTTTGTAGCGTCATTTACAGTTTTCCTTTGCAAGAGTGAAATAGTCATCCTGTAGCCCTTGATTCAGATCTGTTGATTGTGATCTTAGGAGAGAGCTCATTGGCTGTTTACAGTTGATTATACATTTGCATTTGCTTATTGGTTTGAGTTTGTCTCTTTTAAAGTGTCGAAACAAGTTTTCATTTCGAAAATCGTTAAGTGTTGTAATCTCTTCTACCCTCTCTGATTTCGAAAAAAGCAAACTTGTTTGTATTTGTCATTTAAAAGCAAATTCAAAGTTGTACAAAAAGCTTTCTTTGTAGGCATCAATACTAAGAAAGCGGAAAACAAACACCTGCATTGTGCATTTGCATCTTGATAGTTTTCATGTTTGATTTAGGAAAAGTGCATTAGAGTGTGCTGATTGCTCTTTGAGAAAAGATGGTGTCTTTCTTTTCCCTTAGTAGCTAGGATTTTCAAAGTTGAAAAGATATAAAGCTTGCTTATCATCTTTAGACTGCATTTAGGAATTGTATCATACATCTCGTGGTGAACCTTGAAAGGAAAACTTCTAAAAAGATCAACCTAAAATAAATTGGATGAACTTAACAACGCTTTGCAACATAACGCACAACATAGAGGTCTAGGCTAGAGACATGTTCCGGCATCGTAAAGCCTGGTGACTGTCGATCTCGTTGATGGTGGGTGATTCCTCCTGAGGGACGATAGCACCAGTACGGATTGTGCTCCCATGTACCGTCGCGTATATATTGGGAGACCCCTATAGGAATAAACCCTTTATCCTTAGGAAGCCGTGTCGGCCGCCCTACTGATCGCAATGCACTGAACATAGCATTCAGGAAGATCGACCGCCCGTACCCTAAAAAGTATTCTGCGGTTTTGCGAAAAGTTTGGCACACCCTCTGCCTAGAACTCTAGAGCAGTTCCTTTTGGCCTTTTTCAGACTCTATAACGGAAAAAGTCCATCCGAGCATTTGTCACTTCGGGCTCGTTAAAACATCGAAGGAGACTAGAGTCATCTTTAGCTTTTTCTCGACTCTTTAAAACTGAAAAAGCAAGTTGTGTCTAAAAGCGTCTAAAAATTCATTTAATTCGGAAACACACTTTCCCCTTTTGTATTTTGGTTGATCGAGTAATCCGCAATCGTGGAAGAAAGTCAATTGAAACCCCGTCGTTCGCGGAGGCTTACGAGTCAACCGTCTTTGTCTCCGGAATCGAAAACAATACGGACAAAGCGAACTCGTTTAACCAGTTCGAAATCTCCTATCAAAGTTAGAACAAGTGTTCCAACAACATCTGAGATTCCGGTTACTCCAAACATTTCTGGAAACCCTGCCTCTATAGAAGAAGTTCAACAGCCACAGAGGGACAGTAACACTGATCCTAGTCTGGGAGCAAATACTTGCGTTACTGAACCAGTTCCATCTGTAACCGGTTCAGAGAGTCTTGCTCCTCAAACAACTGTCGCTGTTGATTCAACCCCTTCTTCGGCACCAGAAATATTTTACAGACCTGACGGTCTTCCTCTTCCACCTGGTTTGATTGCGATAGAGGAAATTGTAGAGGATCCGCAAGCAAGTACTCCAACACATTTTGGAGTCGGGGTCACTCTATTTCCTTCATCAGAAGTTAGTCTACCACAAGTGGGAGTTCCTGTAGAATCGCTAGGTAATATCTTGGATAGACTCAAAATGTCTGAACAACCATCAACATCTAGGACTGTGTCGACCGACACGGCGACAGCAGAACCCCCTGCCATCACTCCGACAATGTTTGCCGGCGTACCATCTGTCCCAACTAGCTCACAACCGCTAGAAGGAGTCCACCCAGGGACTATTTCGACATTGTGGTCTGTTCCAGTTTGTTCCTCCGGAATAATATCCGGCAACTCTTATGTTGAAACTCGCCAGATTGATCCATTTGGAGGTCAATTTGGGCAATCCAGTCCCCAAGGACAAACAATCCCCTTGAGTTCCGGATTGCTACTGTATGGGGGGCAGTATGCCCTTTCATTACCCCCTCCGGGAGGGTATCCATACGGGAGTTCACAACAGTATTCAAGTTATACTGGAGTTACATCAAGTGGTTGGGTACCTATGCTACCTCAACAACCAAGGGTTGTATATTCTATGCAACAATGTGTACCTATGTCGAACATCCCGACCACACCGGCTATTGTAACAGTGTCGCAAGTTCAAACGTTGCCTGTTGTATGTCAACCTCAGATTTCTCAGGTTGTAATGCAACAGCCCCTTGACCCTGTGACTCAACCACAATCGCCTACTGGTGGGGTGACACAGGTCCAAACGGGTACAATTACCCCACACCGTGGTCCAACGGTTAGTATAGCACAACAGGACATGGCTTCACAACCATGGCTGGTGCAATACCAACAACCACAATTCCAACAAGTGTACCAAGGTTCTGAGCAGCAGATCTTTGCGAACAGTGGACAACCGTATATTCAAAATGGTCAAAACCAACCGCTTTACAGTGGTCAAGTCCACCAACCGTATCAGTCATACCAACACTAGTTGCATTATGCTGGTATGCAAAGGCCAACTGCTCAGGCAATTCCATCGTACCCTGGGTATGCTTCACCTAACCTGAATCAACAGTTACCATTCGTGGCAACTTTAGAGTTACCCGATTTACACCGGTTAACAAACGATCTGATTGCTTACGCCCCTTGGTGGCCAGCGATTCCTCACAAACTTCCATCGGACATTCCTAAATTTAATGGAAATCCAGGTGAAGACCCATCGAATCACGTGATGACTTTTCATCTGTGGTGTTCATCAAACACCCTAAACAATGATTCGATAAGACTTCGCCTCTTTCAGAGGACGTTAACGGGTCCAGCGGCAAAATGGTATATTGAATTACCTAGAGCCTCGTTCGACAATTTCAGCTCCCTAGCCACGACTTTCTTAACCCATTTTCAATTACCGATAAGGTATGAAACGGGAACAGAGATCTTAACCAACTTCAAGCAGATAACGGCCACTCATATATCCGATCATATACATGAGTGGCGTCGTCATCGTAGGATGGTGAAAACATACGTTCCCGATCAGCTATTAGCTGAATGGTTTATCAAGTCGTTACTTCCTGCCATAATGGAAGATGTGGCCAAGGGGGGGGTCGTAACAGAGGAGCAAGTTATTGCTTGTGCACAATATCTAGACTTAGTCTACACTCAGTCTGGCACGCTCTACGACAAAATACCTGACGCCCCTAGACCGGAATTCTCAATTCCTCCTCCTCCTAAATCAAATAGTGACTCTCATGTCGGCGATGGTGTGATTGGCACGACAAACGCGAAATCGACAAAGGCTTCGTCTAAGAAAGCTCGTCAGAATTCGGATCAAAATGCAAAAGAAGAAATTCTTGCTTTGGAAGTAAATTCCGTATCAGCAGATAAGGGCAAAGAAACCAAACAACCAGGGAGCAAGAAGAAGCAAAACAAAGGGAAGAAGAAGAAACAGGGTGAGTCATCTCCTGAAAAAACTTCTTCAAGCCCTCCTGGAAATAGGAAATATCCATGTCAGATATGCGATGAGGATCACCGGACAAGGGATTGTCCATACAAAGCTGAGTTGAAAAGGTTCTTCAAAAGTTCTCAAACCTCAGCTGTATTAACTGATCCGTTCCCAAATCCAGGTCAAAATCTGGTTGATAGTGGAAATGCTTCCCTGTCGCAAGTGCTAATGTTGTCGATCTCCAAGCAACAAAATGATGCTTTGATTTCGACAAGGAACAAAGATTACGAGAATCCGCAGCTGTCGAACGACAAAGGTAAAGATCAACCAAGTAATTCGACAACAACTTCGACAGAAGTTGTACCACCCATCATTCCTGAATTAACAATAAAACTGCCAAAGGGAGTAGTACACAAGTCGACATTTAATCCTCGCGCCAGAGCGGCGCAGCATTATAACATAGTGGAAGATTTGGCCCAATCGCCATCCGCTATGTCGACTCTTGAAGTACTACAAAATTGTCCAACCCAAAGGCAGGCTTTGTTATCGGCTATTGGCGGGGTTGATCCTAAGGATTCCAATCTTGTATCCTTTGACCATAAAGGATACGATCCTCAGTTACCAGCTCAACTAGCTTTCCTTATCCAAGTGAAAGCCCTCAACAAAACTGTTCACAGAAAAATCATTGATGAGGGGGCATCTACATGTATTATGTCGATGAGTTGCTGGAAAACTTTAGGATCTCCAACCTTGTCACGATCTTCGACAACATTAAAAGCATTCGACGGAAGGACATATACCCCATGTGGTATCCTAAATAACTTGAAGGTTGAACTAGGGGGAAAAATAGTAGAAATAGATGTTGAATTCATCGATGGGAATCTTGACTACAACATCCTACTGGGAAGACCGTGGATATATGCCATGGCAGCTGTAGTGTCGACTTATTTTAGGAAGATCGCATTCCCTTTTCAAGGAGGGATTACGATCGTCGACCAACAAGACTTCCTCCCTAATGGTTCACAAGTTACAGGAAGCATTCCCTTGATCCATGGAAGCAACCATTCGCTTCAAGACATTGGAGTAGGCCTACTGAAAGACCCCACATTAATGGGAACTTTCGCACTTCCACCTCCAATCTATATAGGAGAGGTAGCATTGGTGGGAGCCTGTAACATGATATCTTCCACGAAGATCTCAGAAGACGATATCAACATGGATCATGAAATGGTTTTGCCCCCAAGCCCTATAGAAATATTGTAGCAATCAATGTTTCGGGCATGGGAGGCGAACCCAAATCAACGCTCATCAAGCGTCTGGGTAGATAGGTCTAGAGAATATGATACCCCATTAGATCCTTGGTAAAAAGTACATGGGACTGACGAAGGAATCCTACAATCAATGTTGATTGAGGGGGCACCATGGAATGATTGCCACCATCGTTCCCTTCTTCCAAATTATGAAGAAGATACTCAACATGACCTTTACCACCCTTCAGTTTTTGAATTTCTATCAAACACTGTAAATACGGTGGATTTCGAACGAAACTTATCCAATATTGAAGAGACTATAGCCATAAATATCTCGACTAAAACAAATGTTGTAGAGAATATTTATGTCGGCAAAGGTTGTTCTCCTTCAGAACTTGAAATATATAACGCTCTTTTTCACGAATTCTGAGATGTCTTTGCTTGGTCATATGATGAAATGCTAGGCATTGACTCGAGTATCGTTGAACATGAAATTAAGATGTATCCTGATGTCAAACCAGTAAGACAACGGCTTCGGCAGGTGCACCCCAAGAAAGCCGCTACCATAAAAGCAGAAGTTGAAAAACTTCTCCATGCTGGTTTCATTTACCCGGTTCCTCTAACCAATTGGGTATCGAATATTGTCCCTGTTATGAAAAAACAAGGGACAATTAGAGTGTGTGTTGATTATAGGGATGTAAACCAAGCTTGTCCGAAAGACAACTACACTACACCCTTCATCGACCAGATAATTTATGAATGCGCCGGATGTGAAATCTTTTCATTCATGGATGGATTTTCCTGGTATAATCAAATAAATATCCGCCCACAGGACCAGTCAAAGACTGCATTCATTTGTCCGTGGGGCACATTCGCTTATCGAAAATTACCCTTTGGTTTAAAGAACGCAGGGGCAACGTTTCAGAGGGCAATGAATTATGCTTTCCATGACATCAAGAACATCGTTCAACCATACCTCGACGACCTTCCGGCTCATTCGCGAAAGCGGACTGATCATCCGCAGCATTTAAGAGCGATATTTCTACGTTGCCGACACTACAAGATAAGACTCAATCCGCACAAATGTGTATTTTGCGTCAGTTCTGGTCGTTTACATGGCTTTGTAGTCTCTAAGGATGGGATTCGTCTCGACCCTTGCAAGGTTCAGGCAATCATTAATTTGCCTCCACCTTCAAATTTGCTTCAGATTCAGAAACTCCAAGGGAAAACAAACTTTCTGAGGAGGTTCATTCCAAATTACGCAGAACTTGCTAAAGGTTATACTCGTCTTTTGAAAAAGGATGTACCTTTTTTCTGGGATCAGGTGGCGCAAGCTTCCTTTGATGCTCTGAAAGATTCTCTAGTACAAGCATCATTAATGTATGCCCCGGACTATCAAAGAGATTTTAACCTGTATCTAGCTGCAGCAAATACGACCATTGCGATGGTTTTAGTTCAAGAAGTCGATGGAATTGAACATCCCATATATCATTTAAGTAAAAACTTGAATGATACAGAAAGAAAATATTCTTATGTTGAAAAACTAGTGCTTGCAGCTGTTCAAGCGATTCAAAGATTTCGACATTATGCCCTCTTTCAGAAAACTACCATTTTATCAGATTGCAGCCCCATGACTTATATACTGTCGCGACAGTTGCTGGGGGGCAAATATTCAAAATGGATAGCGATCCTTCAAGAGTTTGATCTGGAATATGTAAAATCCAAATCAAAGAAAGCTCTATTTTTCGCAGAATTATTGTGCGATCTCCCATCGTCGTCCAACGATGAAACATCTGAAGAATCAATCGTGGACGAGAATTTGTTTCTGATATCTACAAGCAATGAGTGGTATGGGGATATCATAATTTATCTCCAAACCCAAAAGTTCAGGCCTAACACCCCACACTCAGAACAGAAATGTATACGATACCAAGCAAAAGACTACATGATCGTCGGTGATACGCTTTACCGTCGTGGTATCGATACAGTTCTGAGGAGGTACCTTACCCATGAAGAGGCCGAAAAAGCTCTGAATGAGTGTCATTCAGGCGCGTGTGGGGGACATCAATCTGGATATGCTACAACACAAAAAATCTTACGAGCAGGATACTTCTGTCCAACCATGTTCAAAGATTGCATAACCACAGTCAGAAGTTGCCATGCTTGTCAAATTTTTGATAGCAAAACCAGAAGACCACCCGCACCTTTACAGCCAATAGTTGTTGTTGGGCCTTTCGCCAAATGGGGCATCGATTTCATGACATGTAACCCCACCTCGACTGGGGGGCATGGGTATATTATAGTCGCCATTGACTATTTTACCAAATGGGTCGAGGCGATGCCTACATTAGATAACACTGGTGAAACAACTGCCCTTTTCTTCTTCAATCATGTAGTCGCCAGGTTCGGCGTACCACAGGCTATAGTTACAGATCATGGATCGCATTTTCGCAATCACATGATGGTTAAATTAGCTGCCAAGCTAGGGCTATCTCACGACAGCTCTACCCGTATTATCCGCAAGCCAACGGACAAGTTGAAGCAATCAACAAGGTCCTGAAGCGTATGTTGCAAAGGATGATCGGAGTTCACAAAAGAAGGTGGCACCTAATCCTGTACTCAGCCTTGTGGGCTTACCGAACATCAGTAAGAAATGCGACCGGGTTCACACCTTTTCAACTGGTGTATGGCCTGGAAGCAGTCTTACCAGTCCAGTGCGAAATCTCGTCTCTTAAACTCACAATTGATCTCCTCCCCGGAACTTCGGAAGAAGAGGCTCGTTTCTTGGAATTAATCCAATTGGATGAAACCCGTCGTGATGCCGCTTTGGCTAACGAAGCCCATAAGAAATGAGTCAAGGCGCAGTTCGACAAAAATGTCAAACCCCGTGTCTTCTTAGAAGGTGATTTGGTCTTGCTTTATGACCAAGAATCCGATAAATTGGGAGCAGGTAAATTTAATTCTTTATGGATGGGCCCCTATATTGTTAAATGAGTGTCAGCAAAAGGAGCCTACGAGTTAATGGATTATGACGGAATTCCACTGGCGCAACCCCGTAATGGGTTGTACCTCAAGTGTTACTATGCTTAAATAGTAACCTGTATGCTTTTGTTGTATTTTGTTTTCGCTAAAGTGTTTGTTTTGGTCAAGTAATCCACCTTTTTACATTTATTGCAGATGTCAAACCTTCTGGAGACATGTGTTGGATATGCCGACGGAGCGAGTCGTAGTTCGCGGAACTTGTCCTCCGCAGCCTGGGCCATTTTTGATCCAAGCGGCGAGTTAGTAAGTTTCAGAGGTGTATGTATTGGGAAATCAACGAATAACATCGCTGAGTAGAGCGCGTTGATAGAACTACTCTCTGATGCCACCACCCATGGTATACGCCGACTAATCGTCAGGCTAGACTCACAACTCGTAATACTACAACTCAATGATATATATTCTGTCCGCAACCCAGCTATTTATCGCATGCTCCTAAGGGTTAAGATTTGGAAAGACAATTTGATTTAATTCAATATCAACATATTTCCAGAAACTTAAACACATTAACCGACTCATTTGCAAACTATGTGTTAGATAGACATTTGTGACATTTGTAAAAAGAGACACATCATCAATGTTGTACATATGGATCATATAACTCAACCAGAATAAACCCCGAAAATCAAAATATATATATATATATAAGCTGTTTATCGTTTATACATAATGTTCTGTAACCAAGACAAAAATCGGTCGCATGACCCAAAAACTCAAAATGCTAGGGGGCACCCTAGCCTAGTGATGCTCATGATAGCACGTCACGGCCTGTGCAATCATGCGTAAGAGACGAGTCCATCGTCTAGGCACACCAGTAGTATGTCGCTGCAACTGTAAAGGTAACTCATCAATCCTCACATCGGGAATGCCGAGAGTAAGGCTCTCAACCTGCTCCTACACAGCTGTAAGGGTCTCGGCCACATCAAGGTCACGAAGAATAACCCTCCCAGCAGTCTCCCCTGCTGGGGCAGCAACTGGCGCTCTTGGGCGAACTACTGGACGAACAGGACCAACATCTGCATGCACACATGAGTTTCATTAAAGTCTTGATAGAATAAAGCACAAGGACAACAAATTGGCGAATCCGCTGGGGAGATCTGTTTAGTCATTTTATTTGTGTTTCTATCATTGTTTGTTTCATAGACTCAACAGCAACAATCGAACTGCATCTGCTATTCTCAGATGAAAAGTAGACAGCTACTGCTTTGATCCAATCACTGGATTTTTCTATGACCTGAACAATGGACTCACAAATGATTTGATGATCCTTTGTGATAGATCTTAGCCCTCCCTCAAAGCATCCCTTTGATTGTACCTTGCTTGTTTCTTTGATTTGGCCTGAAACTGTAGATTACATAGCAAACTGTGACCCAGAACCCAGTGAGGAACTCTCGTTTCTCCTTCAGCGCAGACTCTGTGAAGAGGTTCTGCATTTCAACGCAGGTCCCGTGAAGGCTACCTGCGCTGAATGTCAAAACCTCTGTGTTAGGGGTGCGCTGATCCAGTTAGACCATGTGCAGCTGGGGTTCTCTGCTCTGTTTTGCCTTGTTTTGATCTTTGATTTTTTGCAGCCTGTAACCAGCATAGGTACCTGTCTGATAAATCCTTTTCTCTGCTTAAATTCCGCCTCCTTTTGTACAAAAAGACTGTGAGTGTTTTTATGTGTATGTGGCGTCATTTATAGTTTTCCTTTGCAAGAGTGAAATAGTCATCCTGTAGCCCTTGATTCAGATCTGTTGATTGTGATCTTAGGAGAGAGTTCATTGGCTGTTTACAGTTGATTATACATTTACTTTTGCTTTTGGTTTGAGTTTGTCTCTTTTAAGTGTCGAAACAAGTGTTCATTTCGAAAGTCGTAAAGTGTTGTATTCTCTTCTACCCTTTCTGATTTCGAAAAAGTAAACTTGTTTGTATTTGTCATTTAAAAGCAAATTCAAAGTTGTACAAAAAGATTTCTTTTTAGGCATCAATATTAAGAGAGCGGAAAACAAACACCTGCATTGTGCATTTGCATCTTGATAGTTTGCATGCTTGATTTAGGAAAAGTGCATTTAGAGTGTGTTGATTGCTCTTTGAGAAAAGATTGTGTCTTTCTTTTCCCTTTGTAGTTAGGATTTTCATTGTTGAAAAGATATAAGAGCTTGCTTATCATCTTTAGACTCCATTTAGGAATTGTATCATACATCTCGTGGTGATCCAAAAAGGCAAACTTCTAAGAAAGATCAACCTAAAATAAATTGAATGAACTTAACAACGCTTTGTAACTTAACGCACAACATAGAGGTCTAGGCTAGAGACGTGTTCCGGCGTCGTAAAGCCTGGTGACTGTCGATCTCGCTGATGGTGGGTGATTCCTCCTGAGGGACGATAGCGCCAGTACGGATTGTGCTCCCACGTACCGTCGAGTATATATTGGGAGACCCCTATAGGCATAAAACCTTTATCCTTAAGAAGCCGTGTCGGCCGCCCTACTGATCGCAATGCACTGAACACAGCATTCAGGAAGATTGACCGCCCGTACCTTAAAAAGTATTCTGCAGTTTTGCGAAAAGTTTGGCACACCCTCTACCTAGAATTCCAGAGCAGTTCCTTTTGGCCTATTTCGGACTCTATAACGGAAAAAGTCCATCCGAGCATTTGTCACTTCGGGCTTGTTAAAACATCGAAGGAGACTAGAGTCATCTTTTGCTTTTTCTCGACTCTTTAAAATTGAAAAAGCAAGTTGTGTCCAAGCGTCGTTAAAATTTATTTTAAACGGAATAATCATCACCATTCCCTCGTTGATCTTCGAAGTTAGTCTCTTTTCATCGTAAGTTCTTGTAGAATCGCTAGAAAATCTTTTCGATAGACTAAATATGTCTGAACAGCCGTCGACATCCAGGACTGTGTCATCTGACGCAGCAGCGGCAGAGCCTCCTGCTGCTACTCCAACGATGTTCGTTGGTATACCATCTGTCCTGGCAAATTGTCAACAACAAGCTGGAGTCCAACCAGAGACTGTTTCGACGACATGGTTAGTTCCTATTTCTTCATCCGGATTATCATCTGGTATTTCCTATGTTGAAACTCAACAAATTGATCCAATGTGTCTTCAAAGGCCAATCTACCCTTTAAGTACTGGATTACCACCATATGGAGGGCAGTATGCCTTTTCATTGTTCCCTCCCGGAGAACAACCATATGGGAGTTTACAACAAAGTTCATGTCAAACTGGAATTACATCCAGCGGTTGGGTACCAATACTGCCTCAGCAACCAAGGGTTGTATATTCAATGCAACCAGTCCACCCTGTGTCGAATATTCCCACTATACCTACTATGGTCACTGCGTCGCAAGTACAAGCGCTACCTGTTGTATGTCAACCCCAACAGCCTCAGGTTGCGATACAACAGCCTCTTGTCTCAACGACTCAATCACAACCTCAGGTTAGTGCCTCCTTACCTGGAGCGACTTAGGATCAAACAAGTACTATGACTCCTCATCTTGGTCAATCATCCAGTATTGGTAAACAACAAATGGTTCAACAACCAGAGCTGGTTCAAACTCAACAACCCCCATTCCAACAATCATATCAAGGACCTGAGCAACAAGTCTTTGTAAGTAATGGGCAATCGCATTTCCAAAGCGGTTATCAACAACCATATTATAATGGTTATGCCCATCAACCTTGTTAAAGTTGCCAGCATCAAATACATTATGCTGGTATGCAAAGACCCACTGCTCAGGTGATTCCATCTTATCCTGGGTATGCTTCGCCTAACCTGAATCAATAGTTGCCCTTTGTAGCAACTCTAGAATTACCGGATCTAAACCGGCTGACGAATGATCCAATTGCTTATGCCCATTGGTGGCCAGCGATTCCGCATAAACTTCCGTCAGATATTCCTAAATTTAGTGGAAATCCAGGTGAAGATCCGTCGAATCATGTGATGACATTTCATTTGTGGTGTTCATCAAACACCCTAAACGATGATTCGATTAGGCTTTGCCTTTTTCAGAGGACGTTAACTGGTCCGGTAGCAAAATGGTATATCGAATTGCCTAGAGCTTCATTCGACAACTTCAGTACCCTAGCCACAACCTTTTTAACCCATTTTCAATTACCGATAAGGTATGAAACGGGAATAGAACTCCTTACCAACTTCAAGCAGATGACGGCCACTCACATATCTGATCATATACATGAGTGGCGACGTCGTCGCAAGATGGTAAAAACGTACGTTCCCGATCAGCTATTAGCTGAATGGTTTATCAAGTCTTTACTTCCTATCATCACGGAAGATGTGGCAAAGGGGGGAGTCGTAACGGAAGAGCAAGTTATCGCTCGTGCGCAATATCTAGACTTGGTCTATACTCAGTCTGGCACACTCTACGACAAAATACCTGATGCCCCTAGACCGAAATTCTCAATTCCTCCTCCTCCTAAATCGAACCATGACTCTCATGCCATCGATGGCGTGATTGGCACGACAAACACGAAATCGACAAAGGCTACATCTAAAAAGGCCCGTAAGATTTCTAGTGAAAATGCAAATGAGGAACTTCTTGCCTCGGAAGTAAATGTCGTGTCGACCGACAAGGGCAAACAACTGAAGCAACCAGGGGGCAAGAAGAAAAAGAAAGGGAGAAAAAGGAAACCCCCTGCGGGGTGTCATATATGCGATGAGGATCATTGGACGAGAGATTGTCCACATATAGCTGAAGTTAAGAAACTCTTTAAGAGTTCAAAAACCTCAGCAGTATTGACTGATCCGTTTCCAAGCCCGGGAACCAAACTGGTTGCTAATCAAAATGCTTCCCGATCCCAAGTGCTTATGTTGTCTATCTCAAAGCAGCAAAATGATGCTTTGGCAAGGAATAAAGATTACGGGAATCCACAGGTGTCGAAGAACAAGGCTAATGAACAACCTAGTAGTTTGACAACAACTTTGACCAAAGTTGTGCCACCCACCATTCCTGAACAAATGATAAAGTCGCCAAAGGGAGTAGTATACAAGTCGACATTTAATCCTCGTGCAAAAATAGCACATAATTATAATATAATAGAGGACCTGGCCCAATCGCCATCCGCTATGTCGACGCTTGAGGTACCGCAAAATTGCCTCTCCCAAGAGCAAGCTTTATTATCAGCAATAGGTGAAATTGACCCAATAGATTCCAATCTTGTGGCCTTTAATCATAAAGGATATGATCCTCAGTTACCAGCCCAACTAGCTTTCCTTATTCAAGTGAAAGCCCTCAACAAAACTGTTCATCGAACAATTATTGATGAGGGGGCATCTACATGTATTATGTCGATGAGTTTCTGGAAAACTTTAGGATCTCCAACCTTGTCGCGATCTTCGACGACGTTAAAAGCATTCGACGGAAGGACATATACCCCATATGGTATCCTAAATAACTTGAAAGTTGAACTAGGGGGAAAAACAGTAGAAATTGATGTTGAAGTCATCGATGGAAATCTTGATTACAACATCCTACTAGGAAGACCATGGATATATGCCATGGTAGCTGTTGTGTCGACCTATTTTAGAAAGATTTCATTCCCTTTCCAAGGAGGGATTACAATCGTCGATCAACAAAACTTCCTCCCCAACGGTTCTCAAGTTACTAGAAGCATTCCAATGATCCATGGAAGCAATCATTCGCTCCAAAATATCGGAGTAGGTCTCCTAAAAGACCCTGCCTTAATGGGTACTTTTGCCCTACCGCCTCTGAGTAATCTGGCGGAAGTGGCCACAGTGGAATATGAAACCTTCTATATCTAATGGATTTGGACTCTGAGGACGGTTCTTATCTTGTGTCAACCTCGTTAAAAAATGAAACAAGGAGTCATGACGATAGTTCTTTTACTGTGTCAACCTCATTAAAAAATGAAACAATCCCCTTTCCAAATCTCAAAGGTAAACCTTCATTCCAACCACCAAGTTGAATGCAATGAAGCTTGGGGGGCATGCACCTCGATTTGCGTTGTTATGCTGGGGGCATGCAAACTTATCATGAGCAGTGTTACCACAGGGTTCAACTACCTCGATTTGTGTTGTTATGCTGGGGGCATGCAAACTTATCATGAGCCGTGTTACCACAGGGTTCAAGCTCGTTAAAAAATAAACCCGCATCCAAGAAGTTTTAGCACATAGTTCATGCTCGTTAAAAAATAAACATAAGACTGAGCAGTGTTTTTCCGCGTTTAAGCTCATTAAAAAATGAACTATCTTCCGGTAAATAACCACCGTGAATGTAACATTATCAGCCATTAAAGCCTTGGTCGTGTTTGCACCATCACCTCCACTTTTCCATTGGCCGATCGTTCAACTCCATATGATCGTTTACCCATTTTGAGGAACAGCAGCGAAGAGTGATTTCACTAGCCATCCTTGTGACACTGCCGTGATTGGAAAATTCCAACCCTTACCTGGAATCAGCTGCTAACCGGTTTTATCACTCGTTCCTCAAAAGACGAGTCTTCTTTAAGCTCTTTTCATCTGACTCGTAAAATATGAAAAGATTGCCGAGTTTTGGCCTTCCAGCTCGTTAAAGTGGCCGGAAGTGCTATCCCTACTCTAGATTTTAATATTTTTGGACCTGAGGGATTATTGCACAAAAATATCGAGCGCTTGTTTTGTTCGGCTCGTAAAAACTATCGAAAATTCATCCCTGCTGTATTGTTTTATACTTTTTCAGACTTAAGGGATTTGATGACGAAAAAGGACTTTTGGAGTTGACTTTACGTACCTTTTCAGACTCTCTAAAAATGAAAAGGACCGAGTTATCTTTGTCGTTAGACTCGTTAAAATCATTAAATAGCGACAAACTTGTCTTTAGACGAGAACGAGTTTCACTATCGCTAGGCTTGTTAAAACATATCGATGGGTTTGCCCGAAGGGAAAATTATATAACAAGCATATGTTATCCTCCTCAATCTTGACATAAATAAAGAGGTACTGGTTAGCAATGACTCGGGAAAAATTGGGAAGAAACTCAAAGGATTTTATTGGTAGCAAGTTGCTCTTGAACATGACACTTCCGCTCCGTGCCTAAGTCGGGTTGGGTTGTTTCATTCACCGGTCACATCGCCATGGTCTCGCCATACCATCCACCTTTGGGGTAAATGCTACCAATCCATCACACAAGTGTCGCCGATATGTTCAAGAGAAGTCATCCAGAGAAGTCAACCTTGTCCCATCCACTGCCGTACATTATCCTTCATCCTTTCATGACCGCCACCCTGAATCATATGTCACAGATCGTTTTCACCTCCATCAAAATCATTAGCTCCATTCCGTGTCATTGATGTGGGACTCATTAAGGCCCTCCTTTGACGGATCGCTTCTTGTCGACATCAGCTCATTATCCAAGAAGTTGATCTAGGAACAACCCCTTCAGTACTTTGAAGCTTGCATGCCTCAATGGCAAGTTTCTCACTTCCGGCGACAGGTATACATCAATGACCTTCGACCGAGAGATTTTGCGTGGTGTTCGACGCAAAGTCCTTTATTCACACCACGTGAATTGTACTGCAGTACCTTGAGGGTCATTATCATTATCGGTGATTCCTCTCGCACTTGTTAACGTTTTACCTCATTGACCGGTAATCAAGCGATGTCTTTCCATGTTCGACTTCAGAACATTTCTCACATGGATCGACTTGTACTTAGAGTGAAGATCGAACGAGTTTGAAGACCACGGATCTAGTTTCATCCATCCGGGCTGCGATATATATTCAGGAAAGATAAAGACATTGACATGTACATCATTGCAGCAGATAATCATCCTACTCAAAGGATGATAATTTCATCAAAATTATCAGTCTACCATCAGACGATTGTCTGTTCTATGTACAGAAAAATGAATTTATAAAGCTGAGCATGGGAATGCCCGCCTCAGCTAGATCATGAAAGCAGTATGAAAAATAATGTATTGTATTGTATCTTATTACAGGTCTCCCCACAGCATTGGATTAACTTCAGATCCTCTTGATAAAGTATTTCACCCGATAAACAGCCTCATACTTTAGGGGGCAACTGTTATAGACATTTTTGTGCCTTACAGCATTGAGCATGAAATGTCCATAATCTAAGGGATCCAAAGTCCCTAAACATGTTGTTCCTACCCCTAGAGGAACAAGGCTAACAAACCACAGCAATTCACAGAAGTTCTCCACCAGAAACTGCTCAAAAACAAGTCAATTCAGGATCAATTCAGTGGCTCCACTAGCTGTCTGCGCTGAATGTCAAAGCCAACACTAGCTACCTGCGCTGAATGTCAAAGGCAACACTGGCTACCTGCGCTGAGTGAGAGTTGACATGTGGCAAGTTCATTCCACGAGGTGTCAAGACCCAGGAAGCTTCCAGAATCTTCCTCAATGACACTTGCCTCAGTGAATTCGACTGGTGATGAGTAAGAGGTTCCTAATCTCCAAGTGGAAGCAAGAACCTCCAAGTGGAATCAAGAACTGACAGAGAGAGAGGACACTAGTCAGATCTCAATCTGACTCATCCTCTCTCCAAACATCTATATATGGATCTCTCCTCCATGAGATCTGGAGGCTGGAATTTTGTTATTGCAAAGAATTGCTGTTGGTTTGAGATTGGAATCATTGGGTGCTTAATGCTTTGAAGGGGGTGAAGATAGGAATTCCATTTGCTGGGAAGGAGATGCTGGATTGGAGCCCTCTGGGTTATATCTCTTCCTGAACCTTGTTATTCATCAATAAAGCTATCTTGGTTTCTCCTATATACTGATGTATTTTTGATGTATGATTGCATTAGTATGTTTAGTTTATTTCTAATCCTGAACTAGTTATGAATATGAATCCATGTCTTGTGTAGTGTTCTCTTCTTGTGATCTTGCAGAAACCTCTTGAAGCTGGGCGAGCGAGAAGGCAAGTAGTTGGGAACTCTCCAAGAGAAGAGAAACTGGATCGAGGGACAAACGGAAGACACCCGTTAGTCCATCCATCTCTCTTCATTCTTAATTCGTAAAGGAAGAATACTAGAATAGCTGTCTCTGTTTGTTGCTAAGGCACTGTCACACCTTAGGTGGATAGGATCGTCCTGCATAGGCATTTTACCCAGCTATTTATCGCATGTTCCTAAGGGTTAAGATTTTGGAAAGATAATTTGATTTAATTCAATATCAACATATTTCCAGAAACTTAAAGACATTAACCGACTCATTTGCAAACTATGTGTTAGATAGACATTTGTGACATTTGTAAAAAGAGACACATCATCAATGTTGTACATATGGATCATATAACTCAACCAGAATAAACCCCGAAAATCAAAATATATATATATATATATATATATATATATATATATATATATATATATATATATATATATATATATATATATATATATATATATATATAAGCTATTTATCGTTTATACATAATGTTCTGTAACCAAGACAAAAATCGGTCGCATGACCCAAAAACTCAAAATGCTAGGGGGCACCCTAGCCTAGTGATGCTCATGATAGCACGTCACGGCCTGTGCAATCATGCGTAAGAGACGAGTCCATCGTCTAGGCACACCAGTAGTATGCCGCTGCAACTGTAAAGGTAACTCATCAATCCTCACATCGGGAATGCCGAGAGTAAGGCTCTCAACCTGCTCCTGCACAGCTGTAAGGGTCTCGGCCACATCAAGGTCACGAAGAATAACCCTCCCAGCAGTCTCCCCTGCTGGGGCAGCAACTGGCGCTCTTGGGCGAACTACTGGACGAATAGGACCAACATCTGCATGCACACATGACTTTCATTAAAGTCTTGATAGAATAAAGCACAAGGACATTATAAATAAAAAACAGTAAACAATGATATGGTCGAAGATTTTACCAATAGCGCCCCACTGCTCGCCATCCGGCAGTACCAAGTCGGGATCACCTTGGAAATCCATACCAACATATCGATACTCGGAATAGACCATCTCCTGACGCTCGAACCACCTGAAGAAGGTATCAGTGAAACTAATCTGAGATTGACCAGCATGCCTAGACATGTGATCAACCCATCTCTGCATGTGTGGCTCGGTAGGAGAAGGCAAGTCGAGTGCGATATACTGAGGCTGCATCAGTGGTATCTTCTCCAAGGCAAAGGCAGTCAAAATAGAACCAAATCCAAAGTTCTTCAGCTTCCCGTCCTTTACCTTGGTCAACTGACTTTTCATCTGAAGAAGTACTGCATCACACCAGTTGAATACTTTCGGTTGGAGGCACTCCAAGGCGTTCTGCACATAGGATCTGTTGTTATTCATTTCTAACTAGTTTGATGCAGCAATTGAGGATACAGTACTATCTTTGAAAAGGGCAAAGCTAGTTACGGTAAAAAATAAAAAATTTGACCATATAATATCGAGCAGTTTTAGCACACAGTTCATGCTCGTTAAAAAATAAACGCAAGATCCGAGCAGTTTTAACGCGGACTTCATGCTCGTTAAAAAATAAACATAAGCAATGAGCAAGTGTTTCCACCAGCGTTTAAGCTCATTTTAAAATAAAAAATGAACCTACCCGGTAAATAACCACTGTGAATGTAACCTTATCAGCCATTAAAGCCTTGGTCGTGTTTGCACCATCACCTCCACTTTTCCATTGGCCGATCGTTCACCTCCATATGTTTGTTTTCCCATTTTGAGGAACAGCTGCGAAGAGTGATTTCACTAGCCATCCTTGTGACACTGCCGTGATTGGAAAATTCCAGCCCATACCTGGAATCAGCTGCTAACCCGTTTTATCACCCGTTCCTCAAAAGACGAGTCTTCTTTAAGCTCTTTTCATCTGACTCGTAAAATATGAAAAGATTTCCGAGTCCTTGGCCTTCCAGCTCGTTAAAGGGACAGGAAGTGCTATCCCTCCTCTAGATTTTAATCTTTTTGGACCTGAGAGATTATTGCACAAAAAGATCGAGCGCTTGTTTTGTTCGGCTCGTTAAAACTATCGAAAACTCATCCCTTCTGTATTGTTTTATACTTTTTCGGACCTAAGGGATTAGATGACGAAAAAGGACTTTTGGATTTAACTTTATGTACCTTTTTAGACTCTCTAAAAATGAAAAAAACCGAGTTATCCTTGTCGTTAGACTCGTTAAAATCATTAATAGCGACAAACTTGTCTTTAGACGAGAACGAGTTTCACTATCGCTAGGCTCGTTAAAACATAGTGATGGGCTTGCCCGAAGGGCAGGTTATAGAACAAGCATATGTTATCCTCCTCAAGCTTGACAAAAATAAAGAGGTACTGGTCAGCAATGACTGGGGAAAAATTGGGAGAAACTCAAGAAAACTTTGATGGTAGCAAGTCGCTCTTGAACATGACACTTTTCCTTCGTACCACAATCGGGTTGGGTTGTTTCATTCACCGGTCACATCCATGGTCTCGCCATACCATCCATATTTGGGGTAATGCTACCAATCCATCGCATCAGTGTCGCCATATGTTCAAGAGAAGTCGTTCAGAAAAGTCAACCGTGTCTCATCCACTGCCGTACATTATCCTTCATCCTTTCATGACCGCCACCCTGAATCATATGTCACAGATCATTTTCACCTCCATCAAAATCATTAGCTCCGTTCCGTGTCATTGATGTGGGACTCATTAAGGCCCTCCTTTGACGGATCGCTTCTTGTCGACATCAGCTCATTATCCAAGAAGTTGATCTAGGAACAACCCCTTCAGTACTTTGAAGCTTGCATGCCTCAATGGCAAGTTTCTCACTTCCGGCGACAGGTATACATCAATGACCTTCGACCGAGAGATTTTGCGTGGTGTTCGACGCCAAGTCCTTTATTCACACCACGTGAATTGTACTGCAGTACCTTGAGGGTCATTATCATTATCGGTGATTCCTCTCGCGCTTATTAACGGTTTAACTCATTGACCAGTAATCAAGCGATGTCTTTCCATGTTCGAATTCAGAACATTTCTCACATGGATCGACTTGTACTTAGAGTGAAGATCGAATGAGTTTGAAGACCCCGGATCTAGTTTCATCCATCCGGGCTGCGATATATATTCAGGAAAGATAAAGACATTGACATGTACATCATTGCAGCAGATAATCATCCTACTCAAAGGATGATAATTTCATCAAAATTATCAGTCTACCATCAGACGATTGTCTGTTCTATGTACAGAAAAATGAATTTATAAAGCTGAGCATGGGAATGCTCGCCTCAGCTAGATCATGAAAGCAGTATGAAAAATAATGTATTGTATTGTATCTTATTACAGGTCTCCCCCCAGCATTGGATGAACTTCGGATCCTCCTGATAAAGCATTTCACCCGATAAACAGCCTCATACTTTAGGGGGCAACTGTTATAGACATTTTTGTGCCTTACAGCATTGAGCATGAAATGTCCATAATCTAAGGGATCCAAAGTCCCTAAACATGTTGTTCCTACCCCTAGAGGAACAAGGCTAACAAACCACAGCAATTCACAGAAGTTCTCCACCAAAAACTGCTCAAAAACAAGTCAATTCAGGATCAATTCAGTGGCTCCACTGGCTACCTGCGCTGAATGTCAAAGGCAACACTGGCTACCTACGCTGAGCGAGAGTTGACATATGGCAAGTTCATTCCACGAGGTGTCAAGACCCAGGAAGCTTCCAGAATCTTCCTCAATGACACTTGCCTCAGTGAATTCGACTGGTGATGAGTAAGAGGTTCCTAATCTCCAAGTGGAAGCAAGAACCTCCAAGTGGAATCAAGAACTGACAGAGAGAGAGGACACTAGTCAGATCTCAAGCTGACTCATCCTCTCTCCAAACATCTATATATGGATCTCTCCTCCATGAGATCTAGAGGCTGGAATTTTGTTATTGTAAAGAATTGTTGTTGGTTTGAGATTGGAATCATTGGGTGCTTAATGCTTTGAAGGGGGTGAAGATAGGAATTCCATTTGCTGGGAAGGAGATGTTGGATTGGAGCCCTCTGGGTTGTATCTCTTCCTGAACCTTGTTATTCATCAATAAAGCTATCTTGGTTTCTCCTATATACTGATGTATTTTTGATGTATGATTGCATTAGTATGTTTAGTTTATTTCTAATCCTGAACTAGTTATGAATATGAATCCATGTCTTGTGTAGTGTTCTCTTCTTGTGATCTTGCAGAAACCTCTTGAAGCTGGGCGAGCGAGAAGGCAAGTAGCTGGGAACTCTCCAAGAGAAGAGAAACCAGATCAAGGGACAAACGGAAGACACCGGTTAGTCCATCCATCTATCTTCATTCTTAATTCGTAAAGGAAGAATACTAGAATAGCTGTCTCTGTTTGTTGCTAAGGCACTGTCACACCTTAGGTGGATAGGATCGTCCTGCATAGGCATTTTTCCCCACAACACCTGCACTTACGCCTGTATAATACTTCAAATGGGCTCATCTGTAAGGATGTATGGTATCCATTGTTGTAGGAAAATTCTACTAGATGCAAGTAGTCTTCCCATTTAGATGGTTGTTGCATTACATAGGCTTGCAACATATCTTCGACAACTTGATTTACTCTTTTTGTCTGCCCATCTGTTTGATGATGATATGCGGTACTGAAATATAATTGTGTTCCTAATCCCTCAAATAGGGCCTTCCAAAAAGTTGACATAAATTTTATATCTCGGTCAGAGATGATCATCTTAGTTAAGCCATGCAACTTAAAAACATTTTGCATAAAAATGTTAGCAATTTGTAATGCTTTATAAGTTGATTGTATAGGTATGAAACGAGCAAATTTTCTTAGCTTATCTACCACCACCATGATAGATTCGTTTAGCTTTTTTGTTTTAGGCAGTCGAGTAATGAAATCAATAGATATTGTCTCCCACTTCCATTCTGGAATGGGTAGTGGGTGAAGCAATCCTACTAGGTGCTGGTGCTCTGCTTTTATGAGCTGGAATTCCAAACAGTGTCCTAGGTATTATGCTACTTCTTTCTTCATAATAGGCCAAAATAATTCCTTCCTAAGGACAGAAATCAATTTCTGATATCCTGGGTGTCCTGCTTAAGGACTTTTATGGTATTCATTCAAGATTAATTCTTTAAGAAATTCTTGGTTAGGCACATAAAGTCACTTCCTATAAACCAACAACTCATTTGGAGTCACTTCGTACCCCATTTGTTGTTCATGGCTATTTTCTACTTTTGCCTGCTGCCACAAATGGTTATATACCACATCCTACATGGCTGTTTCTCGAATCTGATCATAGAAGGTAGTGCGGGACTCACTAAAAGAAATCTTCTATAAGCAATTTACCTTCTGGCTTAGAGCATCCACTACCCGGTTTTCTTTTCCCTTCAAGTGCCTGATTTCAAAATCAAATTCGCTTAGGAAGTTAGCCTAACGAGCTTGTCTAGCATTTAATGTGTGCTTTTTGAAATAGCTTGTTATGCTTTGGTGATTTGTTAAAAGCAGAAATTTTTTTCCCAACAGGTAGTGCCGCCACATTTTCAAAGCATGAATTACTGCTATTAACTCTAAGTCGTATGCAAAATACTTTTTGTCGTATTCCTTGAGCTTTCTTGACTAGTAAGCTATGACCCTACCCTCTTGCATTATTATGCCACCTACCCCCCCCCCTTGCTAGCATCTGTACACACTACATATTCCTTACTAAGATAAAAAATACTCAAAATTGGAGCAGTGATGACTAGGTGCTTAAGCTAGTCAAAGCTTCTTTGACAATCAGTGGTCCTCCTAAAGGCTCTTCCTTTCTTTTGCAGAGAGGTAATAAGGTATTCTACCTTAGAAAAACCATCCACAAACTGCCTATGACATCCATCTAGGCCCATAAATGATCTTATGTCAGCCACATCTTTCGATACTAACCACTCCATAATGATTTTTATTTTCTCAGGGTCTACCGTGATTCCTTCCTTTATGATAATATGTCCCAAGTACTGGATTTTTTCCTTGAAGAAGTCACACTTATTGTACTTAGCATACAACTGGTGTTCTCTTAGAACTTGGAGGACAATGCGGAGATGTTCCTTATGTTCTTCCACGCTTCGTGAGTATATTAATATATCATCAATAAAGATCAACATGAACATGTTTAAGTATTGATGGAATATGATTTTCATGAGGCACGTGAAGGTGGTTGGGGCATTGGTCAGTCCAAAAGGTAGCACCACAAACTCATAGTGCCATTATCGAGTTCTGAATGTTGTTTTTTCTATTCTTCCTCCTTTATCTGGATCTGGTGATAACCTGATCGGAGGTCAATCTCGAATAAAATGGTTTCCCCCTTAACCTGGTCAAACAATTCATCCATACAGGGCAAGGGATGTTTGTTCTTAATGGTCATCTTGTTTAACTAATGGTAGTCCATGCACATTCTCATTGTTCCATCTTTTTTCTTAACAAACAATATTGGAGCTCCCCAAGGAGACACACTGGGTCGTATATACTTCTTATCTAGTAAAACCTGTAGTTGCATTTCTAATTTTGTCATTTCAGGAATACCCATACGGTAAGGGGCTCGGGAGACTAGGGCAGCTCCTAGAATTAGCTCAATGGTAAAATCTATGTCCCTTTTTGGGGGTAAACATAGAATTTCCTTAGGGAAAACATCAAGAAAGTTTTGTATTACTGGTATATCTTCTAACATAGCAGATTTCTCCTTAGGGTCAACATAACCTACTTGAATGGAAAAAATTAGATAGCCTTTTCTGATGCATTTTTCTAGTTGGGAAGCTGTTACAGGACTTATTTACAGAGGCTTCTGAATGGCCCGTATTTCTTGTCTTTCCCCCTTATCATCTCGGAAATTAATGGTTTTAGTTTTGAAGTTAATAAGGGACCAGTGCTCTTCCAACCAATCCATACCAATAAGGATATCATATGATCCTAAGGGTAGTATATTCAAATCTACCTGGATGGACTGGCCAACTAGCTCTAAAGGGAAATTATTGACCTTGGCCAAAAATCTTATTTTTGCTCCTGTGGCTAATTGCACCAACCTTAGATTTTTAAATTTTACTTCTTGTAACATACATTGTTCCACAATATTGGGACTAATGTAACTTAAAGTTCCCCCGGGGTCAATCAAAATAGCTAGAGTTTGGTTAAAAATTTTACCTTCAAACTCGACCATTGTCGGTTGAAATTCTACTTGGTGGTCTTCCAGGGCTGCGTTAATTTTGGGCAGACTCCTTGCTATTTCCCCTACTATAGACGCTTCTTGTAGCTAAGATATCTAGTCAGTTCCGCTGTGCTGTTGGCAATTTTTGACATAGTGTGGCCCTCTGCATCCCCAACATTGTACAGGGGGCCTTGCAGCCAATGCAGCTTCAGTTTTGCCCGGTTTCTCATTAGTATTTTCTTCGCCTAGTACCTTAAATCTGGGTGGATTTTTATTGAAGTTTCTGTTAGTCTGTCCCTTGAAACTTCCCTTGCTATCTGAGCCTCTATTTCCTTTATGTCCGAGAACAAATTTATTTATCTTTTTGTCATTCCATTTCTTGCTCATGTCCCCTTTTGGTCTTTTCTGCTGATAGCAAATCCATGCTTTGCGGATCACTTCGTCCATGGTCTTTCGGTTGTCAAATTCTAGTCATTCTTTCATAAATAAATGTAAGTTGTTGATGAATCGCTACACCTTTGCTTTTTCTTCACGTATGTAGGGCACATAATGAAGCAACGAGGTGAAATTTGTTATAAATTCATCCATCGTCAATTTTCCTAGCCGGAGATCATGAAACTCTTTAGATTTATCATTATAAAATCTTTCTGTTAGGTACTTTTCTTTAAAATATATTTGGAATTTCTCCCAAGTTATACTTTGTTCATCCATTCCCCAAACAGTCTTTACTTCCTCCCACCATAATGTGGCCTTTCCTTGCAGTTGGAAAATGGCTAAACGAGCCTTCAAGTTATGGTCATACTCGTACAACTGGAAGTATTTGTTCATATTTATGAGCCATGCTTATGTTGCTTCTTCCTGCTCTCCATAAAAAAGTGGGGGCTTTATCTTTCGAAACTTCCCCCTGGAGTTCCACTTTCTATTTTTTCTGGGTTCGATGGTTGGATACATTATCAGGCTCTTCTTCACGATTCTCCTCACCACCCCCAGTTTCCCCATCTTTTATCCAGAATTTTGGCTCCCCTGACATATTCCTACATTCAGGGCTAGGAACTAGTGGCTGATTATTTTGTCTATCAAATAAGATTTTTATAATATTTTCTTGTTCCAACATCAATTTCTCGTTATCTGCTCGTAAATGGGCCATTTCATCTTTTAACTCTTTTAACTCTAGTACTGTCTCTCTAATGTCTGTACCTATATCTTAGGATTCCTCACCCAGCTGTACCCATACTTCAAGATTTCCCTCCTGAAATGGTAGGGCTCCTGCTCCTGCTCCTATTGCAGGTCTGGATGGTAGGTTCCTTGTTCTTCTCATGCTAACTGTTCCTGCTTCCTACGTGCATACAACAAAACTTGTTATTTATTACCAAGAGGTCTCAATTTTACAACCTAAGCACTCTAATACCATATGCAATGTCTCTATATAAAAAAAAAATGAAAATGATTACAAATCACAACATATCCATAATTGCTAATTATATTGACTTATCATTAATGATATTATTAACTACAATAAGCATTGTATACATATGTCATCACTATACATTTGGGGTTGGTGGGATGTTGTTACAGCCATAGCTTAATTTGTAGGTAGGCTTATGATTTCGAAGGTTTACATTTATCAATGGTTTTTTTCAACCACCTAATTGACTATCCCAACTATACAAACTCTCATTCTATGCATCGGGGTACTGTCATAAATATCCACAGACTTGATCTATTGTGGAAATGTACATCCTTTATGGTGGACTTTAATTTTCGGAGGCCACTTCCTAGGACAACCTCTATTGTTTTCTAACTAGCCTCATTGTCAGGGTATGCAGGTGCAGCTTCAAAGGTGTGGCCCTGGCTGTCGAAACTAGGCTTGGTCTTCAACGGGTATGAGCTTAGTTCTGTATATCTTTCAAGAAATGAAGGACGTGCTCCTAGTCTCATGAATCGTTATGTCGTGTGTATATGTTAGCAGAGCCGAGGTTGATCTAGTTTAGAGCTTGTGATTTTTTAGGTAGGTTTATCTAGTTGACAAGTATTCTTTGTTAATGAGACCACGAGCCTCTAGCCTTTGAGGCGTTATTTTTAGTTTTATGAGGGTTGGGCCCAAAATCTCTGCTCCTTCCGAAAGTATGGTACTGTTCTTTAATTTTGGTGGTGACTACTGTCCTCAAACGGGTTGCATGAATAAGCCGGCTCGGCCTGAGTTTGATTATGTACTACTGGGACATTTTCCTCTTGAGCTATAATTCCTGAGAATGGTCTCTATCTCTGGTTAATGTATGATTCACGGATATTTCTTATGCAAAACCTACAACTCATTTGCTCGGTGTCTGTACTGGAAGATAATTTTAAGTGACTCTTTCACTCACTGATATTTAATACTCTGTTTTCTTTGCTTCCTAGCTTGAATGTATTTGAACTCGCAGACTGTTTCTTTGCTATAGGTTTTCCATGTTTAAATCTTTCCTTTCGTGGATAACTGCAGCCTTGCGGCTATATTTCTCACAATTTCCTACTGATTGCTTCCTTTCCAACTAAAGAATTAGTTCCAGTTTCGTTTATCTGTACTTAGATTTCGGGATTCCGCCGGATTGGAATAGAGTTATGTTTTTGTTTTAATATTGAGAAGGAAATGGTTCTCTGTATTTATTGAAACGCAAATGATGTTCTTTCCTACTAGTATTGGGCCATTATTTATGCTGCTATCTAGGAATTTTTTTGAATAGATACACAATGTTATCTCTTAAGCTTTCCGAAAATTCTGTCTCATGTTGCAAACTCTTGAACTTAAAGGGGTTTTAGTTTATACATGCTTAGTGAATCAGTTTTCTTCAATTACTATTCGTATATGCGACTATATTTGATATTAACATTTTGTTTAAGGGTTACTGTTGTTAGTAATTAAGCAAGGTGTTTCAGATGTAAGTTATTTGGTTTGTAATTTAGCATTCTATTTTATTAGTTACTACTCATATTATTCAAGCAAGATATTCCATATGTAAACTTGTTTGGCTTGTAATTTAGCATTCTATTCTAGGAAAATTACTACTAATAATAATTAAGAAAGATATTCCAAATGTAAACTTGTCTAGCTTGTAATTTAGCATTCTATTCTAAGAAAATTACTGCTAATAATAATTAAGCAAGATATTCCAGACATAAACTTGTGTGGCTTGTAATTTAGCATTCTATTCTAAGAAAATTATTGCTAATAATAATTAAGGAAGATATTCTAGATGCAAACTTATCTGATTTATTGAACCGCCTATAATCTTATAACTCTTTAACCTCCCAACCTTGAGACTTGCACTCGAGTGCCTTCCATCTCCCCCAGAGCTACCCGAACTTGGGTAAAATATTCAAGAAAACTCCATCTTGAATAGCAGCACATATATGGTCTTAACGAGTCTTATCCACTGCTTGTCTATCTATCTCTACAACACAGAAATTCTCCTTTTATACTCCTCCATTCCCTTGATCTTAGGGATGGGTTTTTCATAGGAGCTATTACCCAACCAACTGTTTTTTGAGAACTCATTTCCAACACCCTTGTGACAAGTATATCTCATGAATTAAAATAGTTTCTTTCACTAACATATTCCAGTACTAAATTTCTTTTAATCAATTTAAAAACACAATTTCTAATTATAAAAACTCAAATCAATTCCAGTTTGTTTTACTAGTAGTAAAATTAAATAGTCACATTCACAGGAGATATCACATTTGAAGACTGTTTTTTGAGAATACAAATCATGTAGAGAAATATGCTGAGTTTCCCACATAACATGAGCCTATGTTGAAACCTTCGAGGGAAGAAAGGCCAAAGACATCCTTAACACCCATATCTTTAGTTGACAAACTAGAGTAAACTTTTGATGGGCTAAGGAAGCGTGTGACACCTCGACTTAAGGGTGATATTTGGGATGTCATGCTGATGAGTATTTGTTTCGCTGTTTATGTATATATATTGGAGAAGATCGTGTGTGCATATTATATGTGGCAGTTAATGCTTAAACAATAGAGTTGCTTTGCTTTTCCTCCTAAAAATAACTATAGAAACATAAAACTGTTCCGTTGTATTTTTAAACCAAATTGTTTCAAAGATTATTCATGTGTGAGAGAACTGAATCTGATTAGTAGCAATTTCTTATAAATTTTGAGAAAACCTTTTACAGTTCCCCCAAATTCCCATAATTCTCACTTTCCAAAAACTCATGCTCTATATATATATTTCATGGATCACCCTGCTACTAGCTACTTCTACCTTATAATATTTATGTCTGGCATGTCTCTGTCTCTGTGTATAATAATATTAATAATAGGGTCATAGCTCTTCTCTTATTCGTGTGTAGACTTTGAAGCGGTTGTGGTAGCGATTTTAAGCGTATTTAAGACTGCAAGTGATTATTTGTATTTAATTTAGAACACGTTAATCTCCGGTGTGGTCGCCCAATAAATAGGATCAGTAGCTGTAAAACACTTCGTTACTTAAATTTCATTAACTTGTTTTTGTTGACTCTGGCGTGGTATCTACTAAATCAAGTGCAGGAGACGTATGAGTGGCTGTCAAGAAGACGTTGTAGAGATATCAAGAAGTATTATTAATTGACAAATAATATTAAAACTGGAAGGTTACACATCACATGTATTTGAAAGTCCGAGAAAGATCGTTACGCAAACTCTCTAAGTGTTGACTCGGTAAATTACAAGATTTAATAACTGAATTTCTATATATAATGATTTTGAGATAAAGTTTTTTTTATTGTCAAGTATTTTAATAAATTCTATTATAATCCTTGGTCTATCAAGTGTTGAGAGGGATCAAATTTCTTGAGGTGGAATTTTCTTAAAAGAAAAAATAAATTAAGAAAGGTTTTCAAGTCAAGGGATTTGATCCATCTTGACGTTTGATAAATCCAATTCCACCATTAGTGTAGATATATGTTGGTTCCAACTGTTGCGTCTACATAAAAATTTAAATGATCATCAATTATGTACATTTAATTTTTTTATTATTGAATATCTTCTATAATCTAAATAGTACTATCAAGAAAACCACTTCAAACTTTACATAAGGAATAATGTGAATATGGTAAATAGCATTCTTCAATGATGATGATGGGAATGGTAAGATATATCACAAATAGATTATAGAATAATCTCAATCAATATTCGTCGCCATTTATTTTAGCTATACTTGGTAGATGGGAATGGTAAGATATATCACAAATAGATTACAGAATAATCTCAATCAATATTCTTCACAATTTTTTATAGCTATACCTGGTAGGCTTCTTATATTTTTGTATCAACCATAGGGAGGATGAATTTGATTGCCATTCAAAATTCCAAGTCAAGACAACAAGTTGTACCCTACCTCTCCTTTCCAATACTACTAATTACTTTCTCCAACATTAATTGTTGTTACTTCATGATGCCTCAAGAAGCACCCCACTTATGAAGGTGGGTATCATAAGGACTACTCATCCAAATTGATGAAATATAGTTGAAATTTTCAACACCTTGGGGTGTACGTGGTATTACAAGAGACTTGCTTAGTCTTTGTATTTTGAATTGATCATCTTCAAAATTAGAGTCCATGTGACATTTGTTACCTATTCTTACGCATCTAGGCTTAATATAAATTATAGAAGTGGGTTATATGACCTCTTCATTTAGATTCATACCATTTGGTCCCTTATAGTTGAAGATGTTGGAATGATGTGGCCTTTTCTTTCATAATTCTAGTTCTAGTAGCTAATGAGTTGGGGCTCATGTAAGCATTTTCCTCTAATTATTTTTCTATGATCATGATTTGAGATCATCTAAATGACTACTTATATTTTGTTTCATTTTTAAGTTATATTAGTGTACCAAGTGATTTCCTAATGTTTTTGATCTGTGAATAACTATAGATACTCCATTGGGTAGTTCAACCCAACACATCTAATAAATTTTATACTAAAAATATAAAATCTATATTATGAGGTCCATTTTCCTTAGAATTATGGATCTATTAGGTTTCTATTTTTAAAGATATAATATAAAAAATGAAGAAATAGAGAATATACAAAATACAGTTACTTATAATCATAATAACACAAGATATGACTCGAGAAATTGTTTCAGGAGAGAACCCAATTGGGAGGTGATGTTGCTCTACTATCTCTTTCTATAGATGTAAATGGATCCAAATACAATGAAGTGAGATCTATGGCTCATAGAATACTATAGTGCACAAACCATCTTTGTTATCTCTCATTGACTAGGTGCTTAAAATTAGGCTTAAAACGCAACATGTAAGAATCTCCATAAAATTAGCTTCAGATCAAAGATCTTGTCATCTTGATTCCAATGGTGCGAACGAAACTCAAATCCGAGCTCATATGATGGAGTTAGAGCAAGTCAAAGTTTAGGTTTGACTTGGACAGATGATAGGAAAATATGATGTGGCAGGGCTCTTCAGGGAATGTGGAAGCACCAAGTGGCAGACCGCCATTAGCCCCCGCATTTCGCAAATCTCATGTCGCAGGTGGGTTGGCATTAATAATCGGCCCCGGAAATAGCTAGGGTGCGATGCGATAATCGTAATCACACATCACAACAGGGTGGGCAGATAGACATTAAAGAATTGGTCGCCGAGCAGGGAAGGGTTGCGATGCGATAATCACAATCGCACACCACAGAAAACAATGTCCTGTAGATATAAGACTGCCATTACTCCCTCGATTCTGAATTGCGGAAATATCTTGGATGCGATTAGTTTATGAGTTCTAGTTAATAGTTTTGTCGCATTCGCCATATCGCAATCGCACATCGCCGCGCCGTATACACAATCCATAAGCCCTTCAGTTCTCACCAATTGTGATTTGCGATGGGATAGTCGGTGCCGACAGATTATGGACCGTTGCATGGTAAAACTTTCACTCAGTTAGCACTTTTTGGAGATAATTTGTAGGATCATGCTAGATTTGGAGCAATTTGTGGAGTGAACAGTGGGAAAACTAGGAGACGTCATAACTTCTTTAGTTTTCGACCAAATTGGATGCAAAAAGAGACTAGATAGCCATTTTTTATTATTATGAACTGATTGGAATAGTTTTCAGAAGCATTTGACCATTATAAACACAAAATTTTACTCGTTGGAGCATAATAGAGAGGCCTAAGCCAATGGAAGCTGGACGAAGGAGACGTAGTCTAGGTGGGTGAACTCCTTTATCACGTTCCTATTGTAATGTGTTTTTGATGTTGTTAAAATTAGGCTCAAAACTAAAACTGTCAGAATCTCCATAAAATTAGCTTCAGATAGAAGATCTTGTCATTTTGATTCCAATGGTGTGAACGACACTCAAATCCGAGCTTGTATGAAAAAGTTAGAGCAAGTCAAAGTTTAGGTTTGACTTGGACAGATGGTACGAAAATATGATGTGGGAGGTCTCTTCAAGAAATGGGTAAGCACTAAGTGGCAGGCCACCATTAGCCCCCACATTTCGCAAATCTCATGTCGCAGGTGGGTCGATGTTAAAAATCGGCCCCGGAAATAGCTAGGGTGTGATGCGATAATCGTAATCACACATCGCAATAGGGTAGGCGGAAAGACATTAAATAATCAGCCCCCGAGCAGGGAAGGGTTGTGATGCGATAGTCACAATCGCAAATCACAATCGCACACCACAGAAAATAGAGTCCTACAGATATAAGACCTTCAATACTCTGCCAATTGTAAATTGTGAAATTATCCCAGATGCGATAAGCTTATGAGTTCTGGTTAATAGTTATGTCATGTCTGCCATATCGCAATCGCACTTCACCCTGCCGCATACACAAACCATAAGCCCTTCAGTTCTTGCCAATTGCGATTTGCGATGGGATAGTCAGTGCTGATAGATTATGGGCTGTCGCATGGTAAAATTTTTGCTCAGTTAACACTTTGGAGATAATTTGTAGGATCATGCTGGATTTCAAGCAATTTGTGGAGCGAATAGTGGGAAAACTAGGAGAAGTCATAACTTCTTCAGTTTTCCACCAAATTGGATGCAAAAAGAGGCTAGATAGCCATTTTTTGGATATTCTGAACTGATTGGAGTAGTTTTTAGAAGCATTTCACCATTGTAAACACAAAATTTTACTCTTTGGAGAATAATAGAGAGGCCCAAGCCAATGGAAGTTGGACGAAGGAGATGTAGCCCAGGAGGGGTGAACTCCTTTATCATGTTCCTATTGTAATGTGTTTGATCATGTTCTGTACATATTTATGTAGTTGTTCAATATCTTATTAATATTAAATTGTTCATAAAATTAACATAAAAACTCATCATTTCACTTGCAAAAAATCATGAATCCTTAAGCACAATGAAAGAAGTTTGTTTCTAATCTGAGAAGGATCTTAGCACAATAATCTAATATTCTAAATCAGATCATTTTGGTATCAGATCTCTAGGTTTTCTTTGTGAAATAAGGATTTAATTGTTTGCAATTTTATGTCATGCTTACAGGGTTAAAACTCAAAACAGGAGAAGGGAAGCTGGGTGGAAGCCCTGAAGTTGGGTCCAGGGGAAGGAGAGCAAGGTTTCCACAATCTCCAACACTAGTTCAGCCTCGAGTTGCAGTTGACACTCCAGAGATCATGTCTAATGAAGGAGAACCTACAAACATGACAGAAGATGAGAAGACCTTCAGAATGGATTTCTTTTATATGACAGAGATGGCGAAGGTCCTCTCTGAAGAGAGGTATACTAAGTTGCATGGGGAAAGTTCCAAACCTCCCAAAGGAGAAGGCTCTTCAGAAGGAGGTAATGGAAATGGAGACAAACCTCCACCCTCTTGACCATATTCTTCATCTTTTTATTCACAAGAATCTTCACCCTCTTCCACTAACACAACCCTTACTCATACTCATCATCATTCTTCAAAAGGAACCGGTAAATCACCTTTTTTAAAACTTGATGTTAAATTTGAGTTGCAAATGTATAATGGTGAAGTGAATGTAGAGAAGCTTGATAATTGGATTCGTCATTTGGAGGTCTATTATAGGATTCAAAACCTTCAAGAGGATGGAATAAATATTCAATTAGCTTCCTTGAGAATGGAGGGTGCAACATTAGTATGGTGGGAATCAAAGACTCACGAGGAGATTTAAAAACATGGTAAGATGTAAATTTCTTGGATTGATTTCATTGTTGCAATCCAAATACAATTCTACCCTATAGCTTATATGCAGAAAGCCATCATGAATTGGAAGAACTTTAGATAGCTTAAAGGCAAAAACGTGCAAGATTACACCCAAGAATTCAGAAAAAGGTCTTTGACGTTAGGTGTAGATTTGCAATCAGAGGACACATTGCTGAAGTACATAGGGGGTTTACACAGTTACCTTAGGCATACTATTTTAATGTTTAATCCCAATAATCTAGATGATGTGTGTGTGCAAGCCACTCATCTTGAGGCATGAGGGAAAAACACCCAAGAAGAAGGTAGTAAAAAGCCATTTAAGAGTAAAGGAAAGGAAAAGGCTTTTAAAGGGAAGGCAATGAAAAATGCATTTATCAAGAAAGAGGAGAGAAAATTACATGCAAGCATTGTTCCAGAGAGGGTCCTGATGAAGCTCATTGTTGGAAGTTTCATCCTGAAATAAGACCAAAGAAAAACAACAAGGAAAACAAAAAACAACTGAAACCACTCAACAATATTTGGGATTTGATTCGGGTGGTGAAACTAAAATCACAACCATGGGTTAAAAGGAAAATAATTCATTGCTAGCACTAGTTCTTCAAACTCACAAAATGAAACTCCAAATGAAAAGAGGAGAATATAAGTTTTTCACATAAGGGAAATATCAAAACACAACAAGATTGATACGTTGCTCGATAGCGGCTCTCAAGCCAATCTTTTCTTTGAAAACATTGTCAAAAGTTTAAATTTGGAAATCGTTCGAAATCATAAACCGTATCCACTGGGATGGGTGTGTGACAATGCGCAATTGGAGGTTACGAGGAAGTGTAAATTGAAATTTGCCATTACTGCAAATTTCATAGATGAAGCGGGGCTTGACATTGTGTCATTAGATATCTGTGGCATAGTTTTGGACTTCTCGTACCTTTACGACATAAATGCTATCTTCAATAGACATGAAAATGAATATCATTTATTTAAATGTGGAGTAGAATATATTATGAGAGCTCATAGCAAGAAAATAAATATTTCGCTTGTTAATGCAGGGAAGAGGAAAAGACAAGTGAATTAGAGCAAGAATTTTGTGCTTCTAATGATCAAACCCAACGATGATGTTGATAATGAAGCTTTTAAGGGTTGTGATTCAAATTTGAAATTTGAATTGGTTGACGTAGTTAACCAATATAATGAGATGTTTCAGGAACCAAAGGGATTACCTCCCAAGAGAGGAATCTAACATGAGATACAATTACAACAAGACTGTCCTCTTCCTAACATTGGCATGTATAAGATGTCAGTGATGGAAAGTGCAGAAATTAAGAAGAAAATTCAAGAGTTGTTGAACAAAGGGTTCATGAGACCATCTTCCTCACCGTGTGGTTCACCTATTGTCTTGGTTCCAAAGAAGGATGGAACATTGTGCATGTGTGTGGACTTTCATGTATTTAACAAAATTATGGTAAAGAACTGTTACCCACTGCCCAAAATAGATGATTTACTTGATCAATTGAAAGATGAAAAATATTTTTACTAAGTTGGACTTAAGAAGTGGCTACCATCAAATTAGAATTGGTGAAGAAGACATTTGGAAGGCCGCATTCAAAACAAAGCAGGGTTTGTTTGAAAGGCTAGTTATCGTGTTTGGTTTATGTAATGCTCCACTACATTCACGCGTGTGATGAATGATGTACTGAGGCCATTTCTTGATGAGTTTGCCATAGTCTACTTAGATCGCATCTTAATTTTTAGTAAATATTGTGATGAACATGTCATGCATGTAATAAAAGTATGAATTTGGAAAAACCTCGTTACCTGGGTCATATTGTTGGAGGAGGTGAGTTGAAATTAGATCCCTCAAAGGTTGATGTCATTGTGAATTGTCCAAGGCCCAAGACAGATATGGAGGTAAGAAGTTTTTTGGGAGAAGCCCAATATTGGAGGAAATTCATTGCTAATTTTTCTCTTATAACAACTCCTTTACATGCGTTGAGAAGCATGAAAAAGGTTTTTTAGTGGGGAGGCAAACATCAAAAGACCTTTGATGCATTGAAGCAAAAGATCAATACAACTCCAGTACTTGCACTTCCAGACTTGAGAGATTCGTTTGAGATTCAGACTGATGGTAGTGACTACACTATGGGTGCAATCCTCATGCAACATGGGAAGCCTATATGTTTTCATTCACAAAAATTTTAATGGTGCAATGATTAACTATCTTACATATGACAAGGAATTGTATGCATTGGTGCAAAGTGTGAAAAAATGGAAACACTACTTGATGGGTAAGGAAATAGTCATTCACACTGATCATCAACCATTTCAATACCTACAATCACAATCAAAGTTGTAGCAATCGAGGCACTTCTGATGGATGGGTTTTCTTCAACAATTCCACTTGGTAATCAAGTATAAGAAAGGTATCTACAATAAAGTTGCTGATATGATTTCTAGTCCTATTGTTAGTGCAACTACTTTACTCAAGCATAATTGTTTTTACATGAAAGTTATATTGAGCAATATGCATTATATAATGAATTTAAAGATGTTTATGGAAGCTTGAGTCAAGGTAACTAGGTAGTGGAATTGGATTATCATTTGCGTGATAACTTGTTGTACCATCTTGGCAAGATTTGTATTCCACAAGGAGAAAGAGTTAACATCATAAGAGAGGCACATACTTCTCTTATTGCTGGTCATTTTGGTGTAAGTAAGATGGTGGCACATCTACAGAGGTATTGTTATTGGCCCTGTATGCTTGAAAGTGTGTCTTGTTTTATTAAAGGATGTTCATTATGTGCAACCAGTAAGCCTAGCAATAGGAAGTTAGGATTGTACACACCACTTCCGGCTCCTTCACGACCATGGGAGAGTGTTTCTTTGGATTTTGTAGGAGGTCTTCCATTGTCAAAAATAGGTCATGATTATTTTTATGTAGGTGTGTATAGGTTTAGGAAAATGTGTATTTTGATGCCGTGTAAAAAAAAAGTTACAGCTGAACAAACTGCTCAATTATTCTTTCAGAATGTTTGCGTGCATTTTGGATTGCCCACATCCATTGTTAGTGATCGAGATTCTCACTTTGTTGGGAATTTTTGGTTAATCTTGTGGGGATTCATGGACACCAAATTGGAAAAGAGTACAGGTTTTCATCCACAAACAAATGGTCAAAGAGAAGTGGTGAACAAAACAATGATAAATCTTCTTCGTGGGTATTGCAGCAAGCATCCTAAGTTGTGGGATGAACATTTTCACTATATTCAACATGCTTACAACCAAGCTAAGCACTCTTCAACTCAAACTTCGCCATTTGAGGCATGCTTGGGATACTTTGCTAAATCACCTTTGGATTTTATTTTTGGCAAAGATGTTGCTATTGAAGGTCATAGCAACATAGACAAAGAAAGAAATTTCATTGAACAAGTCCAATTAGTACACTGAAAGGTTCAAGAAAAACTTGTGAAAATCCAAGGCAAGTACAAAGAAAGGCACGATAAGCATCATCAAGATCACAAGTTCCAAGTTGGTGATGGATTTTGGCTTCACATTAGTAAAGAGAGGCTCCAAGAAGAATTTAAAATGCTAAAACCAATTAGATATGGTCCATTCAAAATTTTGGAAAAGATTGGTAACAATGCCTTCAGGTTGGATTTGCCTTCATATATGCAAATTTATGTTGTTGTTAATGTTGAGAATTTAAGGTTGTATGAGCCTCCTTTTATTGAAGATAAAGGAGAGAATATTCAAATTCCATCTATTGAAGTATTTTCTCATGAACTCCTTGATGAGCTTTAGCAAGACGCTATACTTGACAGAAGAACAAGGACAACAAAAAGGGGAAGTATTGACTATATTTGAGTGGGGCTCAAGGGTACAAATACTTTAAAAGCCAAATGGATGGAGGTCGAAAAGGTGAGGGAACTGTACCCTGACCTGTTGGACAATTGAAAGTGACCCTGTTGGGGTCCAAAAGGCTTCCTGTGGGGAGGAGTGATCAGTGCTCAAAATTAGGCTCAAAATGCAAAGTGTCAAAATCTCCATAAACTTAGCTTTAGATCGAATATCTCATCATCTAATAATTCTAGCATTCACACCACACTTGTTCATTAAGTACTTGATATCAGCATGATCAGTATGTGTTGGGCCTCAAAAATTTCATCCACTTTCACCTTAATGTCCATCATTTTACCCTCATTCCGTAACTCTATAACTACATAACCCTACATTAAGTAACCACTTTCATGATCATATGGGTTTAGTGTTATATTTTTGAGAGTCAATTATCTTAAGTATTTTAAGTGAATTTGTGATTAAATATTATAAAATTAACATGTTTTCAAATATACATGAAAGTGGTATATGTTTTGTGATATTGTAAGCCTACTTGGAGCCTCTAGAAGGGTCCTAATTAGCGTCCTAACTGCAAATTCAAATTTTAAGTTCCAACTCATGAAGATTTCTGGAGTTATTATAGAAGATGAGGATCGTTATCTATGCATATTCAAAGGAGAAGAATCATGGATGAGAGGATTTTGAGAGGATATGTATCTCACACTTTTAGGAGATTGGTTGTAACCACATGAAATAAATGTAGATATAGGAGAGATTTGAGGGATCTGCATTTATTAATCAATCATCCTCGGTTTTTGTATAAATAGGGGTACATCCTTCAAAATAAACATATCTATCTATACATCTATATATTTATGTATTCTATTCTTCCAATCAACAAAAGAGTTTAGTCCAAGATGCTCCAACATATTGTTACTTTGAAGATGTGATGGTAGTTTGGTGTGCTTGCTGAGGAATGGAGGGCCCCGACAACCATAGTTTTCAAATCTTTGTACATTGGTAACATAATATAATTTTGTTATTTTATTTCTTTTCATGCAAGTGTGCTATCAATTATGCAAGTGTGAGTGTGATTTCGTTTCAGTAAGAATTCTTTCAATTCCATAAGTGTGGTGTGATTTTCATCTATGAAAGTGTGATTTTAGTTTCTATATGTTTGTTTTGGATTGGATTGGATTAGATTGATTTGATTTCTTAGTTTTAATTGCATCTAGATTAATATAATCTAAAATGTAACCACCTAGTACATATAGTACATGTATACATCGTCAGTTTACCAAATGCGAGGTTGGCAAATTAAAGGATAGGGATTTAACTAACCATTAAATCACCCAACAATATGCACAATTTTTTTATAACTGTTGACGTAGTGTCGGAATTTATTCAAGGAATGGACAAGAACTAGGAGTTCCTTCTCAATCATAGTGTAGTTCAGTTCAATCTTAGACATTATTTATCTAATGAAGTAAATGGCATATGGAAACTTGTCATATATCTGGCCTAGAGCCACTCCTACATATTTGTTGGATGCATCAGCATGGATGTGGAAAGGGAGAGCCCAATTTGGGCCTCCAACGATGGGTATAGTAGTCAACTTGTCCTTCAAGATTTCTAGTGCCTCTTGGCAACTATCTAACTAGAAAGATCCAGAGTCCTTGGCCAGCAGTGCAAATAATGGTGAGGCTACTTTGTTGAAGCCTACGATAAACCTCCTATAATATCCAACTTGGCCTAAGAAACTCCTGACGTCCCTTTGCTTTTGAGGACTAGGGACCCTTTTTATGATAGCCATTCTATTTTGGTCCACTTTATTGGACATTTTATAAACCAATGCTCCCTATGTGTTTTGCAGCATGGACTAACCGCCTCTCATGGATCCTTACCTTTGATGATGCGAATTTTGACTAACACCTATAGGTTTTGGTTTAATGACAATCTTGACTCCCAACAAGTGGTATCAAAGCGTAGGTCATGAGTTTGATACACACCCGACTCGCATTGGGGGGAGATTGTTGGACATTGGATAAACCAATGCTCCTCGTGTGTTTCGCGACATGGAATAACTGCATCTCGTGGATTCTTATCTTTGACAATGTGATTGTTTACTAACACCTGTGGGTTTTGGTTTAATAGAAATCGTGATTCCCAACACACTTGTATTCCTTCTTGGGATATTGAATGACCCAAAATGGTCCCTGCATTCATCAAGAATTCACACTTCTAGAGACTAACTGATAGGTTCATTTCAATGCACTTCTTTAGTACTTTCCCCTAGTTATAGAGAGCCTCCAAGAAGTCACACACATAGGTAGAAAAATCATTCATGTATATCTCTACAGATTCATGGACTAGATCAGCAAAGATGCTCAGAATTGCCTTTTGAAAAGTGGTAGGGGCATTACATGACGAATTTCCTTTAGGCTGATCTCAATCTAATTATAACCACTAAATCCATCTAGGAAAGACAAAAACTTCTTTCCTGCAAGACCAATAAGGTTATGTTTACATTGTCATCCCCGATCTGCCTTGGCCTAGTGTTGCCAATGCAATGGGGGAATCTCATGTCGCGGATGGAATAGTTAGAACCATTTCACACCCTGAACCATATGCTCCACCTCTGACGGTTTATGGTCCAGCTCAGGGAGGGACTAGTTCCACTTACAATTATCCCTCCCCAAATCCTCCACTAGCCAAACCTTATCCAGGTCCCAACATTCCATATGCATATCCCCATCTTCATGTGAGCCAGCAGTGTCACCCTCCATACAACCTCAAGCCCTTCATGGATGAGGTATTGTGTGATGTTGCTCGCCTTGATGTTTGCAATGTATTATTAGGACAATCGTACTTGTGGAAGTGACATGCTATGTATGAATCAAGACCTCGTGCTGTTATTGTTACTTTGGGAAATAAGTTGTACAGGATACTAGAGGTAGCACCGTCTACCGCCATCTCTTTGGTTACTGTAAAACAATGCAGCAAGCTTATTTCCAAAACTGGGAAATTTGTTTTCCTGATGATATGCCCTCAAGGAAAGAAGAAAATGGTGGTCACGACCTCTAGACAGGGCCCCTCCGCATGACAACTACAGATGGACAAGGTCATGGAGGAGTATGAGGACATCTTCACCTCCCCCACAGGGATTCCTTTGCACTGTCAGGTCAAGCAATCCATCGATCTGACCCCAGGTGCGCTGCTGCCCAATGGACCAATCTGTTGGTGCTCTGTTCTGGAGAACGATGAAATCAAGAGGCAGATTTAGGAGCTACTATAGAAAGGTCACATCCATCTGAGTTGATCACCCTGTGGGAGCTCGATCATGTTGGTACAGAAGAAGGATGGGACTTGGAGACTCTGTATTGACTATCGAGCGGTGAACAAGATCACTCTCCGTAATAGGTAACCGATCCCACGAATTAATGACCTCCTGGACCAATTGAAGGGGCAAAAATATTTAAGCAATATCAATTTGAAGTTAAGATATCACCAGGTACCAATCAAACCATCCAATGTGTGGAAGACTACCTTCAAAGCCAAGGAGGGCCTTTTTGAATGGTTGGTTATGCCTTTCGGAATGAAGAATGCTCCTGCAACCTTCATGAGGTTAATAAATGACATCTCGCAGCCATTCACCAACTCATTTGTAGTGGTATGCTTGGATGACATCCTAATCTTCAGAAAGAGTTGGGAAGAGCACATCCACCACATCTGACATGTTCTTTGAACACTGCAGTAACACAAGTTATGTGCCAATTTGGAGAAATGCACTTTTGGCATGACACAGGTTTAGTATCTGGGATACATTATTGATGAACGAGGGTGTATGTGGATCCAGCCAAGATCCAAGTCATTTAATATTGCCCATCTCCAACCACTCTGACAGAGGTCTGTAACTTTCTAGGTCATGCCAACTTCTACCGTAAGTTCATGTTGGGATATTCTCATATCACTTGGCCCTTGAGTCAAGTCACTAAGGGAGGAGCAAAAGAAATTCTTTTGGTCTGAATCTCAACCGAAGGCATTTATAAAGTTGAAATATTGCCTCTACTCGGCACCAATGCTTGCATTACCAGACTTGCAACAACCATTTGAGGTCGAGACAAATTGCAGAATGATCGCTGTCATAAGTGGTCCACATACCTGCAACAGTTCCATTTGAATACCAAGTATAAGAATGGAAGCAACAATAATGTTGCAGATTGCCTCAGTCGACCACCGATCATGGCGTTAACCACTGTGCTCAACTCTTGCGTGCATGAGACTTCTGATTGGCCACTTCTCTACAAAAGCAACCTGGAATTTGGCCACACATACCAGACACTCTTGTAGGGTCAGCATGTTCTAGATTTTCACCTCCAAGATGCCTTATTATGCCACCTAGGGCACCTTTGTGTTCCTTCAAGTGAGCGTGCCAAGATGATTTGGGAAGCACACTATAGTTGGGTTGTTGGCCATCTCATGGTCAAGAAAATGGTGGCAGTACTACAAAAGTATTTCTATTGGTCGAATCTTCGACAGGATGTCGGGAAGTACATAAGATTATGCACTGCCTGCACCATTGCCAAAGCGACCCTCATGAAGCAAGGCCTCTATGCGCCATTGCCTACCCCTACTCGACCTTGGGAATCCATCTCGATGGATTACATGCCAGTCCTTCCTTCCACTAAGCATGGAAATGACTGTGTTTTTGTGGTCGTCGATAGGTTCTCAAAGATGGCCATTATGGTGGTCTGCAAGAAGAATATCACAGTAGAAGCCACTGCTAAACTCTTCTTTGAACAAGTGTGGGTACACTTTGGGATCCCACAGTCTATCATCTTAGATCGGTATAGCAAGTTTCTCAGTACATTTTGGTACTGTCTCTAGTCGATGCTAGACACCAAACTCACTAAGTCCACAACCTTCCATCCTCAAACTGATCATACACATTTTGCACATGTAAAACTCAAAGCATCCATGCACATGGCATGAAAGCCTCCCCTATGTTCAGCACAACTACAACTAGGCTCTCCATAGCTCGATTAGCCACAACTCTTTTTAGGTGGGCTTGGGATTCCAGCCAATATATCCCATTGATGTGGCCATGCCATTTGCAGCTACTCACGTAGATTTGGCTCATTTCCAGTCTGAAACAGATAAGGAAAATAGCTTCATTGAGCACATCCAACATATTCACCAGTAGGTCCATGACATTCTGGAGAAATCAAATGTCAAGTACAAGTAGCGACATGACGAACATTGGGTGCCACACAAGTTTTGGGTTCACGACAAAGTCTAGTTTCATTTGCAAAAGGAACGCCTTACCGGAGCCTATCGGAAACTCAAACCACTATGATATGGTTCTTACACCATTACCAAGGCTGTGGGAGACAATGCATTTGAGCTCAGCATTCCCCCATTCCTTGGCCTACACCGAGTGTTCAATGTCGACACCCTTCGACCATACTTTCCACCATTACTAGACACATCCAACATTGCAGAACAACTCACACCCAAGAGTTAAATCCAGATTGCATGGAACAAGTTGAAATTGATCAGATCATGGACACTGTTGCGCATCGGATCCCCTGCAATAGGTTTTGGTGCTCAAAACCCAAGTTTTGGTCAAAGATGGTGTAAGACTTTGCGAATTGCGGGCGTGGAGCATGAATTCTAGGATGAGTCATAGGGTTGTCCGACCTAAAATATTGATATTTAATGTAAAGTTGTGTTGGCCTACCCATGGTCCATGGACCATGGGATTGTATAAATAGAGTGAGGCTCTAAGTGTAAATATAGCTTAGTAGAGTAGATATACAATAGCGAAGGCATGGTTTGAGGTTAGAGTGGAACTTGAAGTGTACTGGGTCATAGTAGTAGGTAGAGGCTCTACAGCTGAGTCCGCAGAGGCCTAGTAGAGTCTGTAGCTGAGTGTGTGGACCCCTATAGCTGAGTACGCAGGGCAGAGTCAGGTCTGTGCTTGGGATTGAAAGTTAATAAAGAAAATTTTATTCTGTGCATCTGTTGTTGAATCCTTATTTTGATGTTATACATTACTTTTACTCTATTTATTTACTGTGCGCACTTGATGAATACTCGTATGAATGCTTATATGTGAATTTAATCTAAGTAATCAGCTAATGAAGACTAATTAAAGAAGACTTCGGTAAATAACACAGGTCGCGTTGCGGCTAGAACTACGTGAAGACAATATCATAGGGCACATGGTGCCCACAGGTGTGTGTAGCGCACTAAGTGCGAAGGTTGGAAAACGTACCAATCACCTCTTATCACACATCCCCAGGGTGTGGAAACCTGGTTCTAGCACCCTCCCATACTACTTCAGGTGAGACCTCAGTCTACACTTCATGGACTGTTGCTGAAAGGGCCAGTAGTACCGGGATTTGCTTGGCTAAATCACTTCCGAACCTGGGTTAGGCCCCATTAAGCCAACAAATGGTTCCATTGTTGAGATCAGAATCTACATAAGGGATGTCTGATGTCGGGCCACTGGAACCCAACAAGGAATGAACTTGAAGAGTGGTTGGACAAGAATATTCATGAGTTCGCGACACAAGAAAACAGAACTTCAAGAGTATCTGAGGAAAAGCGGTTGGAGCGCTGCGTGTATACAGAAATCCACGATATTTTCCTCGCATCTTTTCCGTCAGAGCTGTATGAGTGGATCGCAAAGTTACCAGATAGCCAAGGAAGGCGTAGGCTCGACAAACCAATAGTGTGGACTCCGGAACTAGTGCACAGACTAGAAGCCTTAGAAGATAAGATAGCGCGAGTTGTGGACCACTGAATTGACCGAATAATAGGAGGATTTATCATTGAGTTCACGGTGGACACGATTGTCAGTTACACCGAGGCAAAGCAACATTTTATCTGGGGACCGCGAGGTACTTATATTAAATCTTTGAACACCTGGATTAAGATGATGTTATGTGAAAAGAGGGTTATGTGGATAAATTAATCTTTGGAACTATGCGGAGTGGAAAGATCTACAGAAGTGGAAGTAGTGAAGAATTAGCAAAGAATCCCTTAATTTCACCCTCATGGGAAAGTGAGGAGGATTTAGCTAAGGTATCTCCAAGAAGCGTGGTCAGTTTGACAAGGCAGCGCATTTTGTGGTTACCACTGCCACCCACACTGCCGCTCGCTTCACCTCCCTCACCTCCATCTCCACCCACTCCACCTCCACCACCTCCACAGTTCAGTATGGTGAGCATGATCAAACTGCCAGTATTTAGAGGGGTATGTGTCATGCCCCTACACTGGCAGTACTCTTCCAACCGCACTATAGCGAGGTGTGGCACTACCAACCATTTTCTTTTCACCAATACTTACAATTGTAGACTACGCCTAACATTCCATACTTCGTTTATTTTTTTTCATTACCAAGCATTATCTTTGTCCTTTATACAATGAAAGCACATAAAATTCACATAAACAACATTATACAATAGAAATGCACAACAGTATAAAGTGAGGGGCAACTCCCTGCAATATGAGTCTGCCCGAATCAATATATATAATGTTCTTTTATAAATACAAGTTAAATATTGGGAAACACCAAATTTACACTTAGCCAAATTTCCATCTTTGGTAAACTTGGTTGCCTAGCTCGTCGGCGCCTCCGCACAGTCGCTGCATGACTCACCAACCCTTCGTTCACCTTGTCGCACGATCATGTTGTTTTCCCAACTTGGGCGTGCCTCGTTGTAACCAAGTTGCCACACACAGGGGCCTCCGTACGAGTCACACCTTCGTTCACAACCTCAACACTTCACCATTTCCACCATTTCGTCGTGCACAGCGCGTCCTACCCAAGTCACCCGTTCGCACTATTCTTCATTTTGACGTGCACGGCGCACCCTCACCTGGCCGCTCGTCCGCACGTCCACCCAAACTCGTTCACCTGAACAACTTCACCCGAGTCACCACACAACCTCACCTAAGTCGCCATATGACTTCACCCGGTTCGCCCAAACGACCTCACCCAGGTCGCCACACGACTTCACGCGGCTCGCCCAAACAACTTCACCCAGGTCGCCTGACAACCTCACCGGGTCGCCCGAACGACCTCACCTGCTTCACCCGAACGACCTCGCCCGAGTTTCCTGTCCAACGACCTCGCCCGAGTTCTACCTGAATGACCTCACCTGAGTTTTGCTGAACGACGTCGCCTGAGTTTTCTGCACGAGTTTCCTGCATGACTTTTTTGCCTGAGTTTTCTGCATGAGTTTTTCGCCCGAGTTTCTCACCCGAGCTTTTCACTCGACTTTTTTGAATGAGTTTTCCACCCGATTTCCACCCATCGTGGAGGCTCATCCACGCACCGAAGAACTCCTTGTTTGAACTCGTGTTGATTGAATGATGGTCATTTGCCTCCAAAGAACCTCCAATATATACACGGGGGTGGTGAGTTATGTCACCCAGCTAACCCATGCCAAACACCCAAGCCGACTTGTTTAACATGTTGCCTTTACCCGAGTGGAGGGTCGGCCCACCAAACTCATGGGACCACCCTCACAACTCACCCAACATTGTATAAACTCACCTCTTGGTTCATTCATTTTGTATTTCTCACAAGTCCTTCGCATGGTGGAGTCGCCCTGCCCGTCGCACGTACCGCAGGTCCATACATCCTCCCCCACTTGAAGTCATTGTTGTCCTCAACAATATCTCATCCCGGCAACCACCTGTCACCAAGATCACCATACCAAGGTATACACCCCATCGGTATGTCATATATCTAAAATCATCTCAATCCATGACCATCAACCACCCTATCACAATCTCCACATGTTGCTCCCCATCATGGATGGCTGGCCCCTCCATCTCAAGCTACATGATTCCTACAACATCTCGTGTCGACCTCATCATGTATCATCCTCATGTGAACTGCTGCCTTGATACTCCAACAAATGCTAACACATCTTTGCACACTACCGGTCCCCATGTTTGAACTAGTTGGGTAGCTAATCCAACTGTCACGCTCAAGCCATGAGAGTGAACATCCTCATGCCATCATTAGTAATTTCTCTGAACATCCCATCACATCCTCAACTCGATCAAGAATCCATCTCCATATAAGTGTAAGCCATGCTCAGGTCCATGAAGTAGTCTCCATCCCGTCTGCAACATGCTGTCCATGATGTTTTCTATCCAACATCATCATCCATCTACAAAACATCCATCTCCTCAAAGTGAAGAGATCATCTCATCAAATTCCTGACTCTCGATGTGCCACATCCAGGTCCATGGGGCAACCTCCCTCATATCTGTGATGTGCCATCCCTCAAGTCTGCCATAGAAACAAGTATACACCTGTCTCATCTCCCATGTGCTGCCCATGATCATAGATCAATCAACTCCCATGTGTCAAAAGCGATTGAGTCTCAACTCAACCCATGCCCAAGTGTTGCCACCAAGGCATCATCATCTTCATAACTCCATCACTCCAAAGTGTCTCATATCGATCCTCCACATCAAGTCACTCTTCCAAGCCACACCCATACATGTACTTGAAAGTATGCATCCCATTCTGCTTTAAATTCTTTGACCTCAGCTCCTCAATGCATCAGATCCTCCAAGTCCACCATATATGAAGTCCCTAAGAGTCACAACCTCATGTCATCATGAGCTCCATGAGTCATCTCCAACCAACAGTCTAGCAAGCATACAAGTCTCGGCCCAAAGGTCTCTGCAAGATTCCTCATCTCTCCATGTGGTAGGAATGCTCCATAGTCTGCTCACAACTCCATCCAAGTCCATGGCTTTGTTGTACAAGAGTGCACAACCTCTCCATCGGCTCATAATTAAAACATCTCCATGTCACACCAACAAATCCACCTGCAGAACATCCCTGCCTTGGCACTCATTGGATGCCCATAAGTGACACCTCTACATGTGCTCTTGCATCATGTCCCTGCATAAGACTTTCGTGCTCCATGTCTCCAACCTGATGTCCATGACTAAGTTGCCCATGTAGTCCAACCAAGTAGACCCATCACAACAATTGGTCATCCCATCAAAGTTCTCAATATTTGGTCTAGTGAACTCGGTTACCCAACCATATCATCATCATGAGTCCCTTCATCATAGCTCCCCCACTAAAGGTTCCACCAAGGCTATCTCTTGGTCTTGGCCATGAGAAGTCCACCCAAGAAACTCAAGTGTGTGCCCTTCTCCAACATGTCCATGAGTCATGCCCGGCACTTAGCCAATTCTCCATATGGCTAAAGAATGACCCATTCTTCCGCAATGATCATCATGTTCCCCCCTTGTCATAGGCTTTTGTACCTTCTATCATAAGGTCACAAACAACCCTAACAAGTCCTGCAATAGTCAACAATCCTTGCTTCTCCATACAAGGTCTCATCATAGACATCCATGGTAAGATGCTCCTTTGCATCGGCAAACTGACTTTGCCCTTCCCTGCATATGGTTCATCTACCAAATGCTCAAATCAAACACAAGTATCAATAGTGCTTACATCATCATGAGGCTCCTCCATGTGAGTATCCTCATCCATCCATGTCTGCAAACTACACGATCCTGGTTCAACTTGATCAACCTCAAGTTCATCTTCCATCGTTGTCACATCTGCAACATCCTTAATCATCACGGCTTCTTCTTTCTTATCATCACATTCTACAGCTTTCTCCTTATGAGTCAAATCTATTGAATACTTCTTCCCAGGAGTTAGCCATTTCCACTTCTCTCAAATCAAGACCTGCCTCATCTCCAATTCCTTGAGTTCTAAATCAAACAAGTCCACTTCCTTTGCAAGTTGATAGGCTTCGTCCCTATTCCTGTCAGAAATCCCTTCCTTGACCAAAGCACGAAGAGCATCCTTTGCTTTGAACAAGCCTTTGCCCCATTCTACAAATATTTGTTCAACCTTACTTGATTCTTCAAGTAGACTTCCTTCAAATTCCTTAAAGGTTGCAAAACCCATTTCCTGCAAGATAGACATCCTTCTTGACTCTTCACCATTCACCAAGTTCCCCCTGCAAGATTGAACCAGCTCTTGATTCCACCTGTCACCTGCAAAACTTGAACTCCCTTTCAAGTCTTCAGCCTTTGTAGAATTAGCTTCCTTCATCTGCACTTCACCTAAATCAGCTCCCTGATCATCACCTCTCATACCACCTGTCACGAAGTACAGGTCTGTATCAGCTTCAACACTGCAACACCAGCACCAGCTCCCTAGCACTAGCTCTGATACCACTTGTCACTTCCCTACATTGACGGTACTCTTCCAACTGTACTATAGCAAGGTGTGACACTACCAATCGTTTTCTTTTCACCAATACTTACAATTGTAGACTACGTCTGACATTCCATACTTAGTTTATTTTTTTTCATTACCAAATATTAATTTTGTCCTTTATACAGTGAAAACCCATAACATTCAAATAAACAACATTACACAATAGAAATGCACAACAGTATAAAGGGAGGGGCAACTCCCTGCAATATGAGTCTGCCCAAATCAATATATATAATCTGCTTTTATAAATACAAGTTAAATATTGGGAAACCCCAAATTTACACTTAGCCAAATTTCCAACTTTGGCAAACTTGGTTGCCCAGCTCGTTGGCGCCTCTACACGATCGCCGCACGACTCACCAACCCTTCGTTCACCTTGTCGCACGATCGTACTATTTTCCCAATTTGGGCGCTCCTCGTCGTAACCGAGTTGACGCACACAGACACCTCTACACGAGTCACACCTCTGTTCACAACCTCAACACTTCATCGTTTCCACTATTTCGTTGTGCACGACGTGCCCTCGCTTGGCCGCCTGTCCGCACGTCCACCCAAACTTGTTCACCCGAACAACTTCATCCGAGTCGCCACACGACTTCACCCGAGTCGTCACACGACTTCATCCAGTTCTCCCGAACGACCTCACCCAGATTGCCACATGACTTCACCCAGCTTGCTTGAACGGCTTCACCTGGGTCACCCGACAACCTCACTCGGCTCGCCCGAACAACCTCACCCGGTTCACCCAAACGACCTCACTTGAGTTTCTTGCCTGACGACCTCGCTTGAGTTTTGCCTGAATGACCTTGCCCGAGTTTTGCCCAACGACCTCGCCCGATTTTTCTGCACAAGTTTCCTGCATGAGTTTTTTGCTCGAGTTTCTCACCTGAGTTTTTCACTCGACTTTTTTGAACGAGTTTTCCACCCGAGTTCCATCCATTCTGCGGGCTCATCCATGTGCCGCAGAACTCCTTGTTCAAACGCTTGTTGATTGAATGATGGTTTTTTGCCTCCAAATGCCCTCCAATATATATGGGCTGGTGGCAGGTTATGTCACCCGGCTGACCCACGCCCAACGCGCAAGATAACTTGTTTAGCATGTTGCCTTCGCCCGAGTGGAGGGTCGGCCCACCCAACTCGTGGGACCACCCTCACAACTCGCCCAACGTCGTATAAACTCACCTCTTGGTTCATTCATTTCGCATTTCGCACAAGTCCTTCGCACGGTGGAGTCACCCTGCCCGTCGCACGGACCGTAGGTCCATACAGTAGGGAATGAAGATCCGTACCAATTCTGGTTCGTAGTAAGAGCAGTATGGGAAGCACAAGGTGTCACGGATGATAATATTAAAAAGGCTACATTAGTGAGCGCGTTGTAGGATCACACATTAACATGGTACATCAAGCACTCTAACGACCATCCAAACGAAGGGATAACATAGATCCAGAATGCGCTAAATAGGGAATTTAGCAGGCCAAAGTCAGAAACACAATCAATCATCGGGTTTAAAGAGATCACGATGCTCCTGATCCAATCAATGGATCTAGATCAATGGCTGAAGAGTACGATCCGTGAAGCCAATATGACGCTAATGGATGCACATCATCGAGCATGGTTTGTAGCATCTCTGGCACCGCACTGAGGATGGTGTTGTCACAATAGAAACTTTCCACTTAGGCCGAAGCGTTGGAAATGGTGATGAGATTATATGAGACCCCAATACAAGACCCTCGGTTGGGATTTCAACAAAACCACACACAACTACAGAATATGTGTATGGAAATGCAAAGCTTGAAGCAGGATAGGGCACTGTGGCCAGAGATGCACAAGGAAGTATGGTGCATAAAATGAAAAGGCCAGGGCCATGACAAGGATCACTATCTAGTCTTCGTGAACTACTTGGTAGGAGGAGGGCCAATGACATTGAGATTGGAGGCACAGGTAGGGCCAAGTGCGACACCCGCTTTATGGTGTGCGATCTATCATATAGGAGGGAAACACATGACAGATAATTGTCATTTGCTGCAGAAGTATACACAGACACCCCAACAATTGTTTTGTAATTTCTACAAGTCGATAGGCCACGATGAGCGCACTTGCAGCAGTTACAACCTAATGATGGATTGGACCCCTGCCTATAGGATGAATACTGAAATGCGAGCCCTCGACCTAGATGCAGGGATGGCACACGTTGGATTTGAGGGGCAAGGTCGAGGACGAGGTGGAATGGGACTAGGAAGGGGCCGCAGACAGTTAATTTGATACAATTGCAGAGGAACAGGGCACTATGCCCGCGGTTGTACCAACCCGATGAGGATATCTTGTTCGTGTTATGCTCAGTTTGATCATGAAACAATAGACTATCCTACGTTGATCACAAAGATGTGCGAAAAAGGGGTATTCCAGCCTCCCCTGACTCAAAATATACAAATGATGAGGTCTGAGCTGCGCGAAGAGGACCCAAATGTAAACATGATGCTTAGAAGTGGTATGGCCACGGGAGAAGATATGGGGAAGCAGCCAGAGGAAAGTACATGGGTTCGCAAGGCTCCTACAAAGGAACCCAAGTTTGACTTAGAACACGTAAAGGAAACATTCATGGATGCTAAGAAGAGCTTCGTAGAGGCCTCCACTTTAGGTAGTAAGGATCAACCAGTGCCAGGAATGGATCCTTCAATGCTCGCTACCTTTCTAGAGACATGCACGAAACTGTTGCGCAACAACAAGGTGGTTAAAGGACTACAAGAACTGATCACTAGGTGTGTGGGGTCAGGAGAACCACCCGTAGTCCAGAAATTTGGGAAACATGCATTACGCACTGGAAGGGAAATGAGATTGATTGCACATATTGGTGAGTATGAAATGGATCAGGTAATCCTAGATCTAGGTTCGAACGTGAATGTATTACTGAAGCAAACATGGGAATGTATGGGCAGGCCCGTGTTGTAATGGTCCCCTATTCAACTACGAATGGTGAACCAATAGATGATTTTGCCCATGGGAAGGTTGGACGGGGTAACAATTGATATCGAAGGCATGATCACACAGGCGCATTTTGAAGTAATAGATATTGTTGATGATAGTAATCCCTATCCAGCACTGTTATGAATAGACTGGGCCACCGATATGAACAAAGTTATCAACCTGAAGAAGTGCAAAATGATCTTCGAGAAAAAGTCACTACGCGTAGTAGTCCCACTGGACCCAGCCAAAGGAGCGTGCTTCACTGAACCGATGCACAACGATGATAGTGACGATGATCTCGAGTGTGTTTACAAGATAAACGCGTGAGGCCGAGATTGGGTGAATCCAATTGCAGATGGAAGGATCTCGTGGGAGCGCGAAAGCTCCTGCACTTCGGATTTAGATGAGGAAGTAGAGTGATGGCAGAATTGCTTACACGAAGTAATGATGTTGAATTGCAACATGATGATTAGATCATTGCGTTGCATGACAATAGAGGCAAGATCACTGTCGACATATGATGGATTAATAGTGGTGGATGAATTCCTGAGAAAATTTGAAAGCGCAGTACCGGTGCAGTAGTGGTTCGATGCGCTAAAGTGGGCACTGCGTGCAACACTCGCCAAATGGTGGGCTACACATCAAGGAACCTTTGAGGACTGGCGCGAATGAAGAAGGATGATGCGCCTACGGTTTGGAAGCCCCCAGCCTCAGACAAGAGTTAGTCAGCAAGGACAAAGCAACTTGCACGCCCACCTATCTCGATGGGTACAGGCATGTGCTGTGCAGCCCCCACAAGCACACACAAAACTCAGGATCGAAGAGGGGAACCAGACGTAGCAGTAGGAAAGGCAATGCGCACCACAAAAATTCCACATGGAAGCATTCAATAAGGTATGTGGAGTCCTGAACAGGGTTCACCAGGTGAGAAGAACTAATTGGGACCTGCGCGTGCCAGTGATTCGATGGGCCTATAGGGCCATGTGCAAAAACCTAAGCGTGGAGATGATTCTGAAGCTGAGGAATAGAGTCGAGACAATAATTTTAGAGGAAAGGAATCCTCACGCAATAGCTCCCACAGTTGGGATAGTACGTGAGGACCAGGATGAAGGAATTATGTAGCTATGCAAGGGCAAACATATGCAGATTTAGGAAGTCATTCGGCGAGGGAACCTTAAACTTTTGCGAACTCGAAGAAGATCGGGTATGACTAAGGAAGAAAAGCATGTTAATGGACGCCGAGATTAAAAAACTGGAAAATGAAATCGCGCAAGCATGTCTTGTCAACAATCTAAGAATGACAAGACCAGATACGGACAACCATACTACTGCATTAGAAGACTGTCACTGAGAATTTGTGACTCTGCTACCATGGATGTGATCGCTCCTTACCAAACAAAGTAACCAAGGGAGTGCACCACCTAAGGAAGAACGTGCAGTGCTGATTGTCGAAAGGATAATTGAGGAATGCCCACGGACTAGGTTGGAAGGTGAATTGAAGCCTCGCACAGGTGGTGGGACCACCTGACTATCCATCGGGAGCACAGTCTCAACATTCCAAGCAGTTGAAAGAAAGCATGGGACTATAAAAGAGTCTGTGAGGGAGCTGTGCGATAAGGAGGTTACACGAAGGATTGACATGTCACAACGGTCGCGCCCATACAGAGGGGGCTGCGTTGCAGCACGGGTAGGTTGGAAAGTGACCATTGGTGTTACTGTTCATGACAAGATATCCAATTTAAGACAAAGAGGAGCGGGTGGTGGGAAATTAAGATACGAATTAAGAGCTAGATTTGGGACGATCTGCTACCAAGAAGGCATTAATGACTCAGAAGTGGGGGGATGGTCCAATTCAAATTCAAAAGATTCTATAAAAACCCTAGGGCTAGCCATGAGACAACACTTGGTTGTTTGATACTTGAGCAATTATAGAGCATTGAGCACCGAGCACTCTTACCACTTTTTAGTATGTGACGGATCATATCTCGTGTAAACATGATGAATGCTACCAGACCAGGAGTGCGATTCACCGAAGATACCACTGGTGAGGCCACGACGTCCTATATGGTCCATGAGGGACTCGGAGATGTGGCATTTTCACCAAAAGTTCCAAAATCACAATGGACGCCACAACCGAAGAAAGATAAGAAGACTGTGGGACTAGTCCGCTTATCCCCAAGAAACCCACGGTTTGGAAAATTGTTAATGGAAGAGAAAGGTAAATCCATCACCGTTGAATAAGATGCAGAGGAGGAAGACTTACAGGCTCTAATTGATCAAATAGAGGTGCAAGATGATGTGGAGGAGGATGTCCCACCAATCCCTTCTGCAACAGAGTTACCCATGTACGTCCCTCCATGGAAAGGGAAAGTTAGCATGGCGAAAGGCCTGGAGGCCATGAAGAGTGTTCTCCAAACCCTACTCCTCCCGGACTACATTACTTTTGAAGGTCCGCCCCTCAGTCGAGTGCCTACCCTGAAGATGAATGTTGGGACCTCGTAGACAGCGAGAAGTTACCACACCTGACGATGGAAATCTTGATGAAATAGAAGTTGGAGGGGCTAGTGATTACGTTGGAACCGCGAAAATGGCTGCGCAGTGTGGAGAAGGCCTGGTTACTTCATCTACGATGGATACCTCACTTTTGCCGCTCGCCCATCACCATTTTCATCATCAGGCAGCTGTTGTGGCAGGTGCATGATGGGTATCTATGGCTAGAGGAGTTGATTGCCATCACGGTGGAACTTATTCACAAGATTTCTCAGCTTCGTTGTAAGGGAAGGGACCCCTCAGAAATAGCTAGTAAATGCAGCAATTTGGCTCTCGCAAAAGCCATGAAAACCAGGTACAAGCTGGAGAAGAGGAAGCACGACTATGCAATTGCGCGTATCAAGGACAAAGGTGTGTGCATAGCCACCCAGCTCCTGGCTAGCAAGTTAATGTGGACCAATGCTTGTGGTTGTGCTAGCTGAGCAGTGCGTGGAGGGTGTCCAGTTGAACTGGGTTGAGTTACTCTGTGAGGAATTTTTGATAAACTGTAAGGAGTCCCAAGAGTATGGTAAGACCTTCCACTATGCATGGTTACTCTTATGCATTGTGCTAGTAGCAGGCGAAATACAGGCAAATAACCAGTTCCCACCTATTGACTAGGACCCTCCTGAGGCCACAAAGTACACTTCACTCTGGGCCATGAAGGATGCAAAGTGGATTCACGTGGTCAAAGTGTGTTGGGTGTTGATGGAGGTGAGCATCCGGATATGAATGAATAGAAGGTCGTAATTGTCTGCCACAATGCATGCAACTCTGCGGAGCTTTGCACAACATTCATGTCCGGGTGCGGAAGGATCCAGTGAAGGAATGGACAAAGCTTCCATTTATTGCTACAGATGACGCCATCTTCACAGCATTGGAAACATGGCCTCCAGAGTGGCGTGCCCCGGACTTGGCAGGAATGGAGAAGGTCGTAGCCTAGCAAAGGAAGAAGGACACCAAGCTGCGCATCGCAGGAGACGGTTGATGCAGTAGCAGTGGCGCAGACGACAGAAACCACAACAGTGCCAATAAAAGAGGTAGAGGGGGGATAGGAAATATCCATAGGGTAGGAAGCTGAGGACATCGACCTGAATGGAGAGCGTGCGTATCCAAAAACTACCTCACAACAATTGAAACAGCCCGCGTCCCTTAGAAGCTGGTCCCCAGAAAAAAGATGAAGGCATCTAAGACGTCCATTGACCCAATCACGTGTATAGAAGGTGATCTGTTTGACATTGGCGTACGGTTCGCGATGTCACTTAGGACGCGCTCCAAGAAGTGATGATGGAGCAGAACACTGTGTTAGAGGAGCTACAAACGTAGTTATAGGAACTATAGGTGCAACCCCTACAAACAGGAATGATGGCCTCATATGTTGCAGTAGGTACATTAGAGACAGAACAAATGATGCGTGCCCACATGACCAACACTTTCGTGTTCCCCGAGGGTGGGTTAGTGGTAGAAAATGAAGTTGACCGAGCTGCGGTGGGCAGGATTAAGGGGTTGAGCGTAAACTTGGCTTCCCTTTCGCGAGAAACGCTATACGTGTTACAACATCGGGTCATAGCCGAGCTCAGCACTAGAGAAGGTCGTGCGCTACAGGTTTGAGCGAACAAGAGATCAATATGGAACAGCTCAGCCAGTAGCGTGATGAACTCATTGTGTAGACACAAGGACTAGTGCAGGCGATGGACGATGGTTAAAGAACTGCCCCGGAATTGGATGTCCTGGCGGATCTACCAGTGGGAAAGTAAATTCATTGATTGGCCAGTGGATTCCACGAGGCAAAGGAGGAAGCAACGAGGATACAACTGGACCTCAACCTTCAGATTGTTGAACTGTGATTGAAGACGCAGTCATCCATGCCCCCGGAAGTTCGGGAACAATGTGCCAACGCTATCCAAAAAGGGCTAGAGGAAATACTACAAGCAGTGCAGACCTATATGAGTATGTTGGAAGAATCCTTCATGGTCCTCACTTCCTTACAAGAGGAGCTCACCATACAGAGCCTGGAAATAGAGGTGTGAGAACTTCAAGTGCAGTATGATAGTGTGCGCAGAACGACATAGATAGTTTTCCTAACTCAATGGTTGGCAAAGCTACAACAGGCAAAGGCAGTGAAGGAACTGGTGGATGTCGCGCGACAGAAAGAGGTAGTACCTAAAGCGCCCGTCCAGCCCTGGATTGATGAGGCCTTCCTCATCGCTGCCGATATTGAAGGAAAGGTGATGCATGCCATAGGTTAGGGATCTGCCCCTGACAGCAAGCATTTGGCAAAAATAGTAGAGCAGATCCAGCAAACGGCAGAACAGTGCACTGTGGACCTTTGCGCAGCACAGGCATAGTTGAAGGGGCTCCAAGCTAAGATGGCCGCACCATCAAAGTGACTCGGGGTGAGTCACGATGATTGTGTTGCAAGCTTGTTGGGCATGGGATCCCCCGCAACAGGTTTTGGGGCTCAAAGCCTAAGTTTTGGTCAAATATCGTGTAAGACTTCGCGAATTGAGGGCGCGAAGTGCGAAGTTTAGGATGATTCATAGGGATGTCCGCCCTAAAATATTGTAATTTAATGTAAAGTTGTGTCGGCCTACCCATGGTCCGCGGACCATGGGATTGTATAAATAGAGCAAGGCTCTAAGTGTAAAGATAGCTTAGTAGAGTAGATATAGAATAACGAAGGCATGGTTCGAGGTTAGAGTGGAATCTGAAGTGTACTGGGTCATAGTAGTAGGTAGAGGCTCTGCAGCTGAGTGCGTAGAGGCCTGCTAAAGTCTGAAATTGAGTGCGCAGACCCTTGTAGCTGAGTGCGCAGGGCGGAGTCGAGTCTGTACTTAGGATTGAAAGTTAATAAAGGGAAGTTTATTTTGTGCATCTGTTCTTGAATCCTTATTTTGATGTTATACATTAATTTTACTCTATTTATTTACTACGCGCACTTGATGAATACTCGTATGGATGCTTATATGTGAATTTAATCTAAGTAATCAGCTAATGGAGACTAATAAAAGAAGACTTGGGTAGATAACATGTGTCGCACTGCGGCTAGAACTGTGCGAAGACAGTATCACACGGCACGCGGCGGCCGCAGGTGCGTGTAGTGCAATAAGTGCGAAGTTGGACAGAGTACCAATCACCTCATATCAAACATCCCCAAGGTGCAGAAACCTAGTTCTAGCACCCTCCCATACTACTTCGGGTGAGACCTCAGTTCGTGCTCCACGAACTGTTGCCGAAAAGGCCAATAGTACCGAGATTTTCTCGGCTAAATCACTTCTGAACCTAGGTCAAGCCCCACTAAGCCAAAAGACACATAGATCAAACACACTCACCAATAGAATATCCAACTGTATCGAGTTTTCAAAGTAGGCCAACTCCTTCACCATGGCAAGTGGCTCACCAGGGACCAGGTTCAACAGAAGTTTCCTCATCTCATGAAGGAACTCAATGCAATGGGGACCATTGCTTCCTAAGGGTGGAGGAATGATCCAGGTGGATATTGGTTGCCACCTGCCAAGTCCACTTGGCCCCCACCATTGTTTTCTTCAACTTTTCAGTTTTCTTAATTGTAGCATAGTTTACTATTTTTAGCAGTTTTTCGAGTCCTAAACTTCTGGAGCGGTTTTAAGGACCTTAATGACAATTTTTTGTAAAAGTGGGAGAAACATGGGTCCATGCACCGATGTCTATGTTCCCCAAGTTGTAGTTCTCCGGTAGATCTTTCTAACGAGATATTGTGTGCGTCAAATGGAGATCGTATGCCAAACTTACGACCCCGGGAAGTTGATGTACCAATTTACTCAAACGGGGCCCACACATTGGCGTTTCATCTTCTACGGTTAGGTTTAAATCCAGATCAACAACCTATTGTTCCTAACTCAATCTTGCCTCCTGATACTACTCCTCAGGGACCCTTTCCTACTGCTGGTGTCTCTCCTAATCGATTTATGCCTAGAACCATTTCCCTAGGACTTAACCATCATAGATTAGTTCCTCCATGCCATTATTCTTTTGGTAAGATATTTTTCTTATTTCCACATCCCATGAACGTGATGGCTCAATTAAAAAAAAAAATCGATCGTCGAATGGATTTGGGCCTTTCCCTTTCACGGGGCCTTCCCCTCCTCATAAACCTCTCCATGAAATGACCACCAACAATTTGACTCTTTTGATATGAACAACTAGAGTCATTCATACATTTTCCTCCAAAACTTTGCGAAGAGTAACAATTCCCACGAGTAGATTCGAGAGATGGAACATGGTACCCCTCTCAATAACCCTACTAACAAGTTGGTGGAACCCCTATTATATTGGGAACCATACTTTGAATATCCAGAATCATGTGACTTGATGCATTGAATAATTTTAAACACGAGGAAGAAAATTATAAACTTTATTTGATGTTGCAACATTATAAACTTTAATTGATGTTGCCACAGTTGTGGTTTGTATAAAGGGAAGTCTTAGGCATGTCTTAGTTACTAGGCGTAAATTTTAAAGTATGGATTTTACTAGTTTTAATTTTATTTTATTGTTAATTTGAGAATCACTCGATATAATGAGTGTTAAATGAATTATTCAAATGATAATAAATTAGTTAATTGTAATTAATATTTATGAATATAGGTCATAGATTAATGACTTACTCTTTTTAGATAATCTCAAAAATGATATTTCATAAAATTAAATTATGAAATTCTTTCAATGTTCAAATAAAGAGTGAAGTGAACTAACTCAATAGTTCATAGGGCATAATACTTGCTAAGGTTTTTGCATATTGGGGTAGAGACCTAAGTGGGATTGATTATAGGGAAAGCTACATAGCTAAGCTCAGTTGAGCTAGAGCAATCTTGGAATAAGTGACCTCTCAATAAGTTTTGAATATCAACGACAAATCTTGAGAAGTGTCGATTGATGCTATGTGATTCATTTGCTCATTTAAGGTTATTAGTAATTGTTTGGTATGCTTAGCTAATTTTGTTGTCGATGCTCCCATTGTGATGCATTCCAAATCTTAAAAATTGAGATAGGTGATCCTCATGCCTAGATTTGAAAGAACATGGCTTAGTTCCAAGTTTGAATAAGCCAAAATTGGATTTCCAAGCACATAAACATGGCCATGTTTGTAAATTTATTGTTGCTCACATGCTCTACATGGGGCCAGTGAGCTTTTCCATAGGTAACATTGAATCTTATCAACAACCCCTTAAAACAACTTCTCAATTGTCAAACCAAGAAGAGAGCATTATCTAGTTCAATCCTTAAAATGTAAAAGAAGCACTAAAAATGTGTGAAACCCTCATTTCTAAGGTTCCAATTGTTATATCTCTTGCATATGAAGCATAAATGGTGTGCCATAAGAAGTAGTGCACAGAAAACACAAAGGGTTTTTTGAGGACTAGTTGCATGATACACTTTGATGACTTTTTTATGTACTTTGTAAAGCATAATGTAAATATTTGCATCTTGGTGAGATCTTTTTAATGTTATGATTTTGAACATTTGGAGGTCAAAATTTAATTACGTCAACTCCATGATGCTCGGTGATCTTTAAAAATATATCTAGGCTAATCCCTACCTTCAAGTAGATCATTCTTTTTTCTATTCATTTGCTAGCTTGTTCATGACTTGTGAGACTAACATTTTGCTAAGAAACCATGAGTTAGGGGAATCTAAGACATCGAAATCACAAAGGGATTGCACTCGACTTAGACCACACCAACCCTTAACATTTCTAGGTTTTTTTTACCCTTGAGGTTTTGAACTAGAAACCTTCATGCAATGAGTGTCTTAGAAAACATCTGTAATTGATTGTTCTAATCCCATGAGTTTCAAATAGGTCATTCTATCATAATGCCTAGTTTGGTTTAAAGCGGTTTTGCACTATGTTTTCATATTGTAGTTTTAAATTAGATTTGGTCAACTCCAACATGATCTAAAACTTTAAAACATTTTCTTAAGTCATTCATTGTACCTGAATTCTTCATTCGACCTAGAAACACAATTTCTTCTTTGGTACTTTTATATGTCTAATCCATTTCCCATAGTTATATATGTTATTTGATAAGAACATTTTAAGGGATAAATTTCTCCTAATCTCAAATTCCATGTTTTTGGCCAAAAAAAGTTACATATTTCCATTATTTTATAAAAGTTGTTCACCTAAATTTTATGAAAAAAAATTACTTAACAACCAAAATTTTATAGAAATATATAAAATTTAAAAAAATGTATATATTTTTATAAAAGTATAGCTAAATATTTTAAATTTGTATACTCAAGATTAATTATATTTATAAAATCTTCAGCTATATCAACCACATTAATATTTTTAACATAATTGTATTAATAATATATATTTATTTATCATTAATCTAAAATTTTATTTTTAAACAACGTTATCAAAATGATTTAAAACTTAAAATTTACTTGACAATTAAATTACAACTGTATTATATTCTAGATATTAATAAAAAATATTTCCATGTGTTAATATGTATGTAGTTTAACTACAAATGATGACGTTGAATATGTACAAAAAAAATTGTAGCCATTGTTATATTTGGATGTTTGTTTTGTTATATTTCGATGTTTGTTAAATAGTGAATTGGAGTTTTTATTTTCTCAAGGGACCATAATAAAGTGGATTTCAGTTAATAATTTATGGTAAAGAGTGCTTTGATAATGTATCATAATCATAAAGTGAATTTAAATTAATAATATATGGTAAAGAAAATTTTGGCTAAGTATTTAAATTAATTGTATTACAGTTTTTTTATTTTTATTTTTTATATTATATTAGAGGAATCTATTTTCTTTAAGGGACAGTTATGAGTGGATTTGAACTAATAATTTATGGTAAGGAGTGATTTGATAATGTATCATAATTATAGAGTGAATTTAAATTAATAATTTATGGTAAAAAAAAATTTGACAAAGTATTTAAATTAATTGTATTACAATTTTTTATTTAAATTAATCGTATTACAATGCCATCAAAACTATTTTTAAATTTGAAAATATAGAGTTTAATGTTAATGAAAATTATATTTGAGTTTAAAAAGAAAAATAATCTTATTGGCCCATTATGTTATTGCTTATATCTGTTTGATCGTTCGAAATACCTAGTTATTATTTTCCAAGAGGAGAAAGAAACTCGGAGTGTACATGTAGTTTACACATGACGACGTTGACATTTATCAATGGTTTTGTCAATTTCCTAATTGACTATCCCAATTATACAAACCCTCATTCTACGCATTGGGTACAGTGATAAATATCCACAGACTTGATTTATTGTGGAACTATACATTCTTTATCGTGGACTTTAATTTTTGGAGGCCACTTGCCAGGACAAGGGGGTGACCTCCTTGGGATGCTTCTCAATGGAGGACAAATGTCCCTTGCTGCTTCGAGGTTTATTCCCCATTGAGGGCTCTCCTTTTTGCGTTGACTCGGATGGTGGAGGCCGTTGCTAGCAGTATTATGCTTAGTTGAATACATGAAAGGTCTTTATTGTTGTTCTTGCTCGCGATGGAGGGTTTCTGCTCTTGTCCACGCACAGAGGGTTTCACTGTGGTAAAACTCTGAACCCAACTTCTGTCTTTTCATCCTCGCCGCTGCTCGAGAAGGCCTTTTGCTCCTTGATTGTTCTTCCTTCTTGACTACAGTGTACTACTTTGGCTTTGGGCGTGGCTACAGGGGTACCGAAGGTGTTTTATGATAGCTCGGGTAAGTCAACAAAACACTAAGGCATTGTTTATTTAGAGTTGCAGTGTTTGATTCAGTCGCCAATGTTTTCTAACTAGCCTCAATATCAGGGTATGCATGTGCAACTTGAGAGGCCTCACTCCGGCTGTCGAAACTCAGCTTGGTCTTCAATGGGTATGAACTTCGTTCTGTATATCTTTCAAGAAATGAAGGGCGTGCCCCTGGTCTCATGAATTGTTATGTTGCATGTATATGTTAGCAAGAGCTAGGGTTGCTCTAGTTTAGAGCTTCTAAGTTTTTAGCTAGATTCAGCTAGTTGACATGTATTCTCTGTTAATGAGACCATGAGTCTCTAGCCTTTGAGGCATTATTTTTAGTTTTATGAGGGTTGGGCCGGAAATCTTTGTTCCTTCCGAATGTATGGTACTTTTCTTTAATTTTTGTGGTGACTGCTGTCCTCAAATTGGTTGCATGAATAAGCCGGCTCGGCTTGAGTTTGATTATGTAAAACTGGGACATTTTCCTCTTGAACTGTAATTTCTGATGGCAGTCTTTATCTCTCGTTAATGTATGGTTCATGGTTATTTCTTATGAAAAACCTACGGCTCATTTGCTTGGTGTCTATACTGGAATATAACTTTAAGTGACTCCTTCACTCACTGATATTTAATACTCTGTTTTCTTTGCTTCCTGGCTTGAATGTATTTGATCTCGCAGACTGTTTCTTTTCGATAGGTTTTCCATGTTTAAATCTTTCCTTTCATGGATAACTGCAGCCTTGCGGTTATATTTCTTACAATTTCCTACTGATTGCTTCCTTTCCAACTAAAGAATTAGTTCCAGTTTCGTTTATCGGTACCCAGATTTGGGGATTCCACCGGATTGGAATAGAGTTATGTTTTTGTTTTAATATTGAGAAGGAAATGGTTCTCTGTATTTATTGAAACATAGATGTTGTTCTTTCCTACTGGTATTGGGCCATTATTTATGCTGCTATCTGGAAATTCTTCTGAATAGATACACAATGTTATCTCTTAAGCTTTTCGAAAATTCTGTCTCATGTTGCCAACTCCTGAACTTAAAGGGGTTTCAATTTATACATGTTTAGTGAATCAATTTTCTTTAATTACTATTCGTATATGCGACTATATTTGGGATTAGCATTTTGTTTAAGGGTTACTGCTATTAGTAATTAAGCAAGATGTTTCAGATGTAACATATTTGGTTTGTAATTTAGAATTCTATTTTATTAGTTATTGTTGATAGTATTCAAGAAAGATATTCCAGATGTAAACTTGTTTCACTTGTAACTCAGCATTCCATTCTAAGAAAATTACTGCTAATAATAATTAAGCGAGATATTCTAGATGTAAACTTGTTTGTCTTGTAATTTAGCATTCTATTTTAAGAAAATTACTTCTAATAATATTTAAGCAAGATATTCCAGATGTAAACTTGTCTAGCTTGTAATTTAGCATTCTATTCTATGAAAATTATTGCTAATAATAATTAAGCAAGATATTCTAGATGTAAACTTATCTTACTTGCTGAACTCCTGATAATCTTATAACTCGTTTAACCTCCCAACCTTGAGACTTGCACTCCAGCGCCTTCAGTCTCCCCTCAAGGTACCCGAACTTGGTAAATTATTCAAGAAAACCCCGTCTTGAATAGCAGCAGATATTCGATCTTAACCAGACTTATCCACTGCTTGTCTGTCTGTCTCTACATCACAGAGATTCTCCTTTCTTACTCCATTCCCTTGATCGCAGATTCCCATGTCTCCCATGCTCTTGATCTCTTAGGGATGGATTTTTCATAGGAGCAGTTAGGGTTGGGTAACTGCCCCACCAACTGTTTCCTGAGAACTCATTTCCATCACCCTTATGACAAATATATCTCATGAATTAAAACAGTTTCTTTCCTTAACATATTCCAGTACTAAATTTCTTTTAATCAATTTGATTTTTTTTTCTAATTATAAAAACTCAAATTAGTTCTAGTTTGTTTTACTGGTAGTAAAAGTAAATATTCACAATCACAGGGGATATCACATCCCCCCCCCAAGGATTGAACATCGTCCCGATGTTCCTCTATGGGAAACAACCATGGATATAACTCCCTCATAGTTTGTTCTTCTTCCCAGGTGGCTTCTTCAGGTCCATAATGTTGCCACTAGATTTTAACTTGGGTGATAACTCGTCTCTGCAGTATCACTTCTCTTCGATCGAGTATACCCATTGTCTCCACCGACCTGCTTGACAAAATAAAAGAATTCGGTCATTAAAAAAAATTCATTCAACAACTAACTTTTACTTCTGCATCTGTATATCTATACATTTTTATGTACGTCTACAATAGATTGTTTTGAGAGATTCGTCTTTCTGACTCACCTGGATGTCCTGCTAGTTTATTATATGTTTAGCATCATAAATATATCTCTTAAGTAAAGAAACATGAAAAACATCATGCACATGAATGTGGCTGGGTAGAGCGAGCTGGTATGCCACTAGCCTGATTCGAGCTAAAATCTGGAAAGGCCCATAGAATCGGTGTGCTAGCTTAGCACATCCGGTCCATTGCAAGGTGATTTTCTTGGCCTTAACCCGAATGTACACGTGCTCCCCTACTTGAAACTCTTAGAAGATCCTTTTCCGATCAGCAAAATTCTCTTGCCAGTCTTGAGCAGCCTTTAAACTAACTCACACACTTTTCACCATATTTTCCATCTCTTCCAACATATCTGGTCCCAACATTAGTTTGTCATCTGGCCCGCTCCAACTCAGAGGTGTCCAGCACTTACGCCTATATAATACTTCAAATGGGCTCATCCGTAAGGATGTATGGTATCCACTGTTGTAGGAAAATTCTACTAGATGCAAGTAGTCTTCCCATTTAGATGGTTGTTTCATTACATAGGCTTGCAACATATCTTCGACAACTTGATTTACTCTTTCCATCTGCCCATCCGTTTGAGGATGATATGCAGTACTGAAACGTAATTGGGTCCCCAATCCCTCAAATAGGGCCTTCCAAAAGGCTGACGTAAATTTTACATCTCAATCAGAGATGATCATCTTAGGTAAGCCATGCAACTTAAAAACATTTTGCATAAAAATGTTAGCAATTTGTACTGCTTTATAAGTTGATTGTACATGTATGAAATGAGCAGATTTTCTCAGCTTATCTACCACCACCATGATAGAGTCATTTATCTTTTTTGTTTTAGGTAGTTCAGTAATGAAATCAATAGATATTGTCTCCTCCTTCCATTCTGGAATGGGTAGTGGGCGAAGCAATCCTGCTAGGCGCTGGTGCTCTTCTTTTATGAGCTGGCATTCCAAACAGTGTCCTAGGTATTCTGCTACTTCTTTCTTCATACCAGGCCAAAAGAATTCCTTCCTAAGGACAGAAATCAATTTCTGATATCCTTGGTGTCCTACGTAAGGACTTTTATGATATTCATTCAAGATTAATTCTTTAAGAAATTTTTGGTTAGGCACATAAGTCTCTTCCTATAAACCAACAACTCATTTGGAGTCACTTTGTACCCCATTTGATGTTCGTGCCTATTTTCCACTTTTTCTTGCTACCACAAATGGTTATATACCACATCTTGCATGTCTGTTTCTTGAATCCGATCATAGAAGGTAGTGCAGGACTCATTAAAAGAAATATCGTATAAGAAATTTACCTTCCAGCTTAGAGCATCCGCTACTCGGTTTTCTTTTCCCTTCAAGTGCCTGATTTCAAAATCAAATTCACTTAGGAAGTCACCATAATGAGCTTGTCTAGCATTTAATGTGGGGTGTTTGAAATAGCTTGTTAGGCTTTGATTATCTGTTAAAAGAAGATTTTTTTTGCGCAACAAGTAGTGTTGCCATAGTTTCAAAGCATGAATTACCGTTGTCAACTATAGTCATATGAAAAATAATTTTGCTCGTATTCCTTGAGCTTTCTTGATTAGTAAGCTATGACCCTACCCTCTTCCATTACTATGCCACCTACCCCCTCCTTGCTAGCATCTGTGCACACTACATATTCCTTACTAGGATCAACAATACTCAAAATTGGAGCAGTGGTGAGCAGGTGCTTAAGCTGGTCAAAGCTTCTTTGACAATTAGTGGTCCACCTAAAGGCTCTTCCTTTCTTTTGCAAAGAGGTAATAGGGTATTCTACCCTAGAAAAACCTTGCATAAACCACCTAGAATATCTAGCTAGGCCCATAAATGATTTTATGTCAGCCACATCATTCGGTACCAACCACTCCATAATGATTTTTATTTTTTCAGGCTCTACCGTGATTCATTCCTTGATGATAATATGTCCCAAGTACTGGATTTGTTCCTTGAAAAAGTCACACTTGTTGTACTTAACATACAGCTGGTGTTCTCTTAGAAATTGGAGGACAATGCGGAGATGTTCCTTATGTTCTTCCATGCTTCGTGAGTAGATCAAGATATCATCAATAAAGATCAACACGAACTTGTCTAAGTATTGATGGAATCTGATGTTCATGAGGCACATGAAGATGGCTGGGGCATTGGTCAGTCCAAAAGGCAGCACCAAAAACTCATAGTGCCCATATCGAGTTCTAAATGTTGTTTTGTTATATCTTCCTCCTTTATTTGGATCTAGTGATAACCTGATCGGAGGTCAATCTTGAATAAAACGGCTGCCCCCTTAACCTGGTCAAATAATTCATCTATACAGGGCAAGGCATATTTGTTCTTAATGGTCAGCTTGTTTAACTGATGGTATTCCATGCACATTCTCATTCTTCCATCTTTTTTCTTAACAAACAATACTGGAGCTCCCCAAGGGGACACACTGGGTCGTATATACTTCTTATCTAGCAACTCCTGCAACTGCATTTTTAATTCTGTCAGTTCAAGGATACCCATACGGTAAGGGGCTCGAGAGACTGGGGCAGCTCCCAGAATTAACTCAATGGTAAAATCTATGTCCCTTTTTGGGGGTAAACCTGGAATTTCCTCAGGGAAAACATCAAGAAAGTTTTGTATTACTGGTATATTTTCTAACACATCAGATTTCTCCTTAAGGACAACATAACCTACTTGAATGGAAAAAATCTGACAGCCTTTTCTGATGCATTTTTCTAGTTGGGAAGCTATTACAGGTCTTATTTGCAGAGGCTTTTGAATGCCCCATATTTCTCGTCTTTCCCCCTTATTGTCTCGGAAATTAATGGTTTTAGTTTTGCAGTTAATAAGGGACCAGTGCTTTTCCATCCAATCCATACCAATAAGGATATCATATGATCCTAAGGGTAGTATATTCAATCTGCTTGCATGGATTGGGCAAATAGCTCTAAAGGGAAATTATTGACCTTGGCCAAAACTCTTCTTTTTTCTCCCGTGGCTAATTGCACCAACTGTAGATTTTTAAATTTTACTGCTTGTAGCATACATTGTTCCACAATCTTGGGACTAATGTAACTTAAGGTTGCCGTGAGGTCAATCAAAATAGCTACAATTTGGTTAAAAATTTTACCTTCAAACTCGACCATTGTCGGCTGAAATTCTAGCTGGTGGTCTTCGAGGGTTGCGTTAATTTTGGGCAGACTCCTTGCTATTTCCCCTACTGTAGTGGCTTCTTGTAGCTAAGATATCTGGTTAGTTCCCCTACACTGTGGGCAATTTTTGACATAGTGCAGCCCTCCACATCCCAAAATTGTACAGGGGCAACTTCAATTTTTCCCAGTTGCTCATTAGTTTTTTGCTTCGCCTGGTAGCTTAAATCTAGGTGGATTTTTATTGAAGTTTCTATTAGTCTATCCCTTAAAAATTCCCTTGCTTCTTGAGCCTCTGTTTCCTTTATGTCCGAGAATGAACTTATTTATCTTTTTTCATTCCATTTCTTGTTCATGTCCCTTTTGGTCTTTTCTGCTGATAGGAAATCCGTGCTTTGTGGATCACTTCATCCATGGTCTTTGGGTTGTCAAATTCTAGTTGTTCTTTCATAAATAAAGGTAAGTTGTTGATGAATCGCTACACCTTTGCTTTTTCTTCACGTATGTGGGGCACATAACGAAGCAACGAGCTTAACTTTGTTATAAATTCATCCATGGTCAATTTTCCTACCCGGAGATCATGAAACTCTTTAGATTTCTCATCATAAAATCTTTCTGTTAGGTACTTTTCTTTAAAATATATTTGGAATCTCTCCCAAGTTATACTTTGTTCATCCATTCCCCGAACAGTCTTTACTTCCTCCCACCATAATGTGGCCTTTCCTTGTAGTTGGAAAATGGCTAAACAAGCCTTCAAGTTATGGTCATATTCGTATAGTTGGAAGTATTTGTTCATATTTATGAGCCATGCTTCTGCTGCTTCTTCCTGCTCTACATCGAAAAGTGAGGGATTTGTTTTTCGAAACTCCCCCTGGAGTTCCATTTTCTGTTTTTCTGGGTTCGGTGGTTGGATACATTATCAGACTCTTCTTCACAATTCTCCTCACCACCCTCGGTTTCCCCATCTTCTGTCCGGAATTATGGCTCCCTTGACATATTCCTACATTCAGGGCTAGGAACTAGTGGCCAATTATTTTGTCTATTAGATAACCCTTTTATAATATTTTCTTGTTCCAACATCAATCTCTCGTTATCTACCCGTAAATGGGCCATTTCATCTTTTAACCCTTGTACTGTCTCTCTAATGTCTGTACCGGTATCTCAGGGTTCCTCACCCAGCTGTACCCATACTTCAAGATTGCCCTCCTAAAATGGCGGGGCTCCTGCTCCTATTGCAGGTCTGGATGGTAGGTTCCTTGTTCTTCTCATGCTGATTGTTCCTACTTCCTACATGCATACGACAAAACTTGTTATTTCTTACCCAGAGGTCTCAGTTTTACAACCTGAGCGCTATGATACCATATGCAATGTCTCCATATAAAAAAAATTGAAAATGATTACAAATCACAACATATCCATAATTGCTAATTATATTGACTTATCATTAACGATATTATTAACTACAATAAGCACTGTATACATATGTCATCACTATACATTTGGGGTTGGGCGGATGTTGTTACAACCATAGCTTAATTTGTAGGCAGGTTTATGATTTCCAAGGTTTACATTTATCAATTGTTTTGTCAACCACCTAATTAAATATCTGAACTATACAAACCCTCATTCTACGCATTGGGGTACTATCATAAATATCCACAAACTTGATCTATTGTGGAACTCTACATTCTTTATGGTGGACTTTAATTTTCGGAGGCCACTTGCTAGGACAAGGGGATGACCTCCTCTGGGTGCTTCCCCATAGTGGATAATTGTCCCTTGCTGCTTCGAGATATGTACCCCATCGAGGGCTCTCCTTGCCGCATTGAATCAGATGGTGGAGGCCGCTACTGGCAGTATTATGCTTCGTTGAATACAGGAAAGGTCTTTATTGTTGTTCTTGCTCGCGATGGAGGGTTTTTTCTCCCGTCCACGCGCAGAGGGTTTCACTGTGGTAAAACTCTGAACCCAACTTCTGCCTGTTCATTCTCACTGCTGCTCAGGAAGGCCTTTCGCTCCTTGAATGTTCTTCCTTCTTGACTACAATGTGCTGCTATGGCTTTGGGCATGGCTAGGGTACTGGAGGTGTATTGTGACAGCCTGGGTAAGTCAACCCAACACTATGGCATTGTTTATTTAGAGTTGTAGTGTTTGATTCAGTTGCCAATGTTTTCTAATTAGCCTTATTGTTAGGGTATGCAAGTGTAGCTGGCCTGGGTCCGACTGTCCAAACTCGGCTTGGTATTCAACGGGTATGAGCTTAGTTTTGTATATCTTTCAAGAAATGAAGGGCGTGCCCCTCGTCTCATGAATTGTTATGTCGCGTGTATATGTTAGCAGAGCTGGGGTTGATCTAGTGTAGAGCTTCTGAGTTTTTAGCTAGGTTGAGCTGGTTGATATGTATTCTTTGTTAATGAGACCACGAGTCTCTAGCCTTTGAGACGTTATTTTTAGTTTTATGAGGGTTGGGCACGAAATATCTGCTCCTTTCGAAAGTATGGTATTGTTCTTTAATTTTGGTGGTGACTACTATCCTCAAACTAGTTGCATGAATAAGCTGGCTCGTCCTGTGTTTGATTATGTACTATTGGGACATTTTCCTCTTGAACTGTAATTTATGAGGACGGTCTCTATCTCTTGTTAATGTATGATTCATGGCTATTGCTTATGCAAAACCTAGAGCTCATTTACTCCGTGTCTGTACTGGAAGATAATTTTAAGTGACTCTTTCGCTCACTGATATTTAATACTCTGTTTTCTTTGCTTCGTGGCTTGAATATATGTGAACTCGCATACTATTTCTTTGCTATAGGTTTTCCATGTTTAAATGTTTCCTTTTGTGGATAATTGCAGCCTTGCGGCTATATTTCTTACAATTTCCTACTGATTGCTTCCTTTCCAACTAAAGAATTAGTTCCAGTTTTGTTTATCTGTACCTAGATTTGGGGATTCTACCGGATTGGAATAGAGTTATGTTTTTGTTTTAATATTGAGAAGGAAATGGTTCTCTGTATTTATTGAAACGTATATGATGTTCTTTCCTACTAGTATTGGGCCATTATTTATGCTGCTATCTGGGAATTCTTTTGAATAGATACACAATGTTATCTTTTAAGCTTTCCAAAAATTCTGTCTCATAGCTTAATTTGTAGGCGGGTTAATGATAAATAGGATCAGAGCTGTAAAACAATTCGTTACTTGAATTTCATTAACTTGTTTTTGTTGACTCTGGCGTGGTATCTACTAAATCAAGTGCAGATGTATGAGTGGCTGTCAAGAAAACGTTGTAGAGATATCAAGAAGTATTATTAATTGACAAATAATATTAAAAATGGAATGTTACACATCACATGTATTTGAAAGTCTGAGAAAGATCGTTACGCCAACTCTCTATGGGTTGACTCTGTTGGAATTTAATTCCAACTGCAACAATGAACAGCTGTACATGAATCTGATTTGCAGTAAATGTTAAAGCTGTTCGGTGCAGCCAAGTCGCCTTTGATATTTCCGCACATTAATATGCATTAAAGTTTCAGTTGATTTCCCCTGCAGACAGCCGACTTGTTTTTTGATAAAGGCATCACCGCCTTGCTGCAATAAATTCTGAGATAAACATTAGAAGATATTTTGTAATATTTTATTGTTTTAATCAGATATCTTTCAGCATATAAATACCGCACAGCAGTTCTGTTTTAAAGCTAGCGTTAGAAGCAGCAGCAGCAGCTGAAGAATCACACAGAGCAGAAGAAAGCACGCAGCCGCGTGAAGAGGAAGAAGAATAATTTCAGAACAGTGAAATGCACAACAGTGCAGAAATTTGAATGTAATTTGTTTTTATGTTCATCTGTGTGGAACAGAATCGTTCCTTAGTGAATTTCTGAAGTAGATGTTCAGCAATAGAAGTTTTGAAATTCCCTCTGTATGAGGAAGACAAATCTGTAACAGTTAGTTTATTTTGATAAATACAAGTTAAATTTTTCCTGTTGTTGTTACACCGTCACCGTTGCTGAAACACCTCGTAACTCAAAAATTACTTGACGTCAAAAGTTTACGTTGCTGAAACACGACGATCAGCGTTGCTGAAACACCTGTTTCAGCAACTGAAAAAAAACTGTGTTGCTGAAACACCGTTTCCAGCAAGCGAATTTTTCTGTTTTTCTGTGTAAAAACAGAGTGCGATTTTTGTCTGTTTGTTATGGGATTTATCAGAAAATTCCAACATGGTATCAGAGCTAGTCTAGGCACTCAGTGAGTCAAAAACAGAGATTGTTTTTCACTGTAGGAGCTGTAAGAAGTTTGTTAAGCAGATTTTTCTAGCAGAGAAAGTTTTTGCTTGTTTTTCAAAATACAGTCAGTATCTTTTCTTTACCAGTACAGGTTAAGATGGCAGATGCTGGAACAGGTTTGACAAATCCCCAACTGCCTCAGTTTAATGGGAAAAATTACAGTTATTGGTCCATAACAATGAAAGCATTGTTTGCTTCTTAAGGAATATGGGAGCTAGTTGAAACAGGGTATACTGAACCTGCAGATGCAACAGCACTGGCTGCTTTGACAGCAGCAGAAAGAGACCAGTTGAAGAGTGACAAGAAGAAGGATGCCAAAGCCCTCTTTTTCCTCTTCCAATCAGTACATGAAAGTGTTTTTCCGCGGATTGCAGCAGCAACAAAGTCTAAAGAGGCATGGGATATTCTCCAAACTGCCTATCAAGGCATGGAGAAGGTGAAGACTGCAAAGTTGCAGATGTTGAGGAGAGACTTTGAAAATCTCAGCATGAAGGAATCTGATACAATAGACTCATTCTTCACCCAGGTTATTGGCTTGATAACCCAAATAAGATCTCATGGTGAGATTCTTGAAGATAGAAGGGTTGTAGAGAAAATCTTGAGATGTTTACCCTCAAGGTTTGAATCTATTGTGGTGGCAATAGAAGAAACAAAAGATCTCTCACAGTTCACGGTAGATGAGCTGAGTGCTTCTCTGTTGTCTCATGAACACAGACTGGGTAGAGGAACAGATTTCTCTTTTGAGCAAGCATTCAAGACTCAGATGTCTTTTGGCCAAAGAAGAGGTGGAAGCAGAGCAAATTACAGAGGTCGTGGAAGAAGCCAAAACAGAGGCAGAAATTATCCAGCTAGCACAAGCGGAAGGAGCTGCAATCAGAACCAAGCTGAAGGTTCAAGCAAACAACAAGCTCATGGACAAAGGTATGACAAATCCCAAGTCCAATGTCATTATTGTAAAAAATTTGGGCACTATGCCAATGAATGCAAGAAAAAACAAAATGACATGAACAATAGGCAGAATGTTAATTTTGCAAATGAAGAAGATAAGAACCCAAAGAATGTGCTGTTAACATGTAACATAGCACAAGACAAACAAGATGATTTTTGGTTCTTAGACTCAGGTTGTAGTAATCACATGACTGGAAATATTGCAATGTTTGCCAATCTGGATGAAAATGTGAAATCTGAGGTAACAACAGGGACTGATGATAAGATAACTGTCAAGGGTAAGGGCAGTGTCAATATCCGAGCAAAAAATGGAGAACAGATGACTGTGCAAGTTGTATACTATGTACCTGGTCTGAAATGTAATCTTTTGAGCATTGGACAGCTCATGAACAAAGGTTACAACGTGTTCTTCAAAGATGATTTGTGTACTATTAGAGACATACCTCCAAGTAAGAAGATCATTGCACAGGTGCAGATGACCAGCAATAGAATGTTTCCTCTCAAACTCAGGGCAGATTTGAAGGAAGGCAGAACTATTGCGGCTGTAACACAAGAAGTCTTTCAAGAACAGGTGAAAGATGTGAATTGGTTGTGGCATTTGAGATTTGGACATCTCAATTTCGGAGGCCTGAATCTATTGCACAGAAAGGGCATGGTAAAGGGATTGCCGTTGATTGAGAAACCGGACAGCCTTTGTGAAGGCTGCATCTTGGGCAAGCAACATAAAGAAAGTTTTCCAGCAGGAAAGAGTATAAGGGCAAAAGCACCATTGGAAATTGTTCATTCTGATGTGTGTGGACCGATGCAAATACCATCATTTGCTGGAAATAGATATGTTTTAACTTTTATTGATGATTACACCAGAAAGACATGGGTGTATATGCTGAAACAGAAGAGTGAAGTGTTTGAGAAATTCCGCCACTTCAAAACTCTTGTTGAAAAGCAGAGTGGGCATTATATCAAAGTGCTCAGAATAGATAGAGGAGGAGAGTACATCTCCCAAGAATTTCTGCGTTTTTGCAGAGAGAATGGCATACAAAAGCAGTTCACAGCAAGGTATACACCTCAGCAAAACGGTGTTGCTGAAAGAAAGAATAGGACCATTCTTGACATGGTTAGAAGTATGCTGAAGGCAAAACACTTGCCGTATGAGTATTGGATAGAAGCTGTTACTTGCGCAGTTTACATCTTGAATAGATGCCCAACTAAAGTTGTCATGAACAGAATACCAGAAGAGGCATGGAGTGGTCAAAAGCAAATTGTCACTCACATGAGAGTATTCGGTTGTGTGGCATATGCACATGTACCAGATCAGCTAAGAAAAAAGCTTGATAGTAAGGGGGAGAAGTGTGTCTTTATTGGCTATTGTGATGAGTCAAAAGCATACAAACTCTATAATCCATCCACCAAGAAGTTAATAGTAAGCAGAGATGTGCAGTTCATTGAAGATGAAGCTTGGGATGGAAGCTTGGAAAAAACAGTGAATGTGAAGACAATAGTGTCTCATGAAGAAGAAGAGGAAGGGACAGCAGCAAATAATCCTTCCTTGCTGGCTCCTCCTACACCACAACAAGTACAACAAACCACACCACAAGCTGGAATCCGAACAGCCTTGAGAAGTCAAGGAAGAACAGTTGCTGTTACACCACAAACAGCTACTGCTGAAACACCACAGGGATCAAATACACCCTCAAGTTCGGATGGAACTCCAAGCACACCAAGAAGACCAAGATTCAGAAATCTGAGTGAGATTTATGAACAAGGAGAGGTAAGTAACAATACTGGTCTGAATTCATTATTTGCTTTGTATTGTCATATTGATGACCCAAACCATTTTGAAGATGCTGTAAATGAAAATAAATGGATTGAAGCAATGAATGAAGAATTTGGTGCAATTGAGAAGAGTAAAACATGGGAGTTAGTGGATCTCCCTAAAGGCAAAGATGCCATTGGAGTTAAGTGGGTCTATAAGACCAAAAGCAATGCTGAAGGTAAGATTGACAGGCACAAAGCAAGACTTGTTGTGAAAGGCTACAAGCAGCAACAAGGCAGAGACTATGATGAAACCTTTGCACCAGTAGCAAGGATGGAAACAGTCAGAACAGTGTTGTCTATTGCAGCACAACACAAATGGAAGATTTATCAGATGGATGTTAAATCTGCATTCCTGAATGGAGTGTTAAAAGAAGAGGTTTATGTTGATCAACCTCCGGGCTATGAAGTTGAAGGACAAGAGCATAAAGTTTGTAAACTGAAGAAGGCTCTTTATGGGCTGAAGCAAGCTCCAAGAGCATGGTACAGCAGAATTGATGCTTATCTGATTGAGAATGGGTTTGCTAAGTGTGATGGTGAACCCACACTCTACATAAAACAGGATGACGGTAAGATTATTATTGTTGTTTTATATGTAGATGATCTGATTTTTACTAGCAATGATGCTTCTCTCATTGCTGATTTTAAAGCAGTCATGAAGAGTGAATTTGAAATGACTGACTTGGGCTTCTTAAGATATTTTCTTGGAATTGAAGTAGACCAAAGTGAAAATGGTGTTTTCATTTCTCAAGATAAATATGTAGAAGCTGTTTTGAAGAGATTTAACATGCAGAACAGCAAGGCTGCTGTGACTCCAACAGTAGTGGGGCTGAAATTAACCAAAGAAGACAGCAGCAAATATTTTGATCCAAAATTGTACAAGAGCATAGTTGGCAGCCTTATGTACTTGACTGCAACTAGGCTGGACATTATGCATGCTGTGAGTTTAATCTCCAGATTTATGGAAAGACCGAAAGAGACTCATTGACAGGCAGCCAAGAGAATTCTAAGGTATGTGAATGGAACGAAGGGGTTTGGTATTTTATACTCCTCTTCTGAAAGTTTCATGTTGACAGGTTACACTGACAGTGATTGGGCTGGAAGTGTTGATGATAGGAAAAGCACATCGGGATATGTGTTTCATATGGGATCGGGAGCCATCTCATGGGCTTCCAAGAAGCAACCAGTTGTGGCTTTGTCAACAACAGAGGCAGAGTATGTGGCAGCAACAGCAGCAGCGTGCCAAGCAGTATGGCTGAGAAGAGTTCTCAAAGATTTGTATCATGAACAAGAAAATGGCACAACCATTTACTGTGACAATAGCTCAGCAATAGCATTGTCTAAAAACTCTGTTTTTCATAAAAGAACAAAGCACATAGACACCAAATATCACTTCATACGTGAATTGGTTAACAATGGTGAGATTGTTTTGCAGCACTGCAGAACAGAGGATCAGCTTGCAGACATCTTGACAAAACCATTAGCAAAGAAAGGTTTTGATCATTTCAGAAAATGTCTGGGTATGCAGTAGTTGAAATTAAGGGGGAGTGTTGGAATTTAATTCCAACTGCAACAATGAACAGCTGTACATGAATCTGATTTGCAGTAAATGTTAAAGCTGTTCGGTGCAGCCAAGTCGCCTTTGATATTTCTGCACATTAATATGCATTAAAGTTTCAGTTGATTTCCCCTGCAGACAGCCGACTTGTTTTTTGATAAAGGCATCACCGCCTTGCTGCAATAAATTCTGAGATAAACATTAGAAGATATTTTGTAATATTTTATTGTTTTAATCAGATATCTTTCAGCATATAAATACCGCACAGCAGTTCTGTTTTAAAGTTAGCGTTAGAAGCAGCAGCAGCAGCTGAAGAATCACACAGAGCAGAAGAAAGCACGCAGCAGCGTGAAGAGGAAGAAGAATAATTTCAGAACAGTGAAATGCACAGCAGTGCAGAAATTTGAATGTAATTTGTTTTTATGTTCATCTGTGTGGAACATAATCGTTCCTTAGTGAATTTCTGAAGTAGATGTTCAGCAATAGAAGTTTTGAAATTCCCTCTGTATGAGGAAGACAAATCTGTAACAGTTAGTTTATTTTGATAAATACAAGTTAAATTTTTCCTGTTGCTGTTACACCGTCACCGTTGCTGAAACACCTCGTAACTCAAAAATTACTTGACGTCAAAAGTTTACGTTGCTGAAACACGACGATCAGCGTTGCTGAAACACCTGTTTCAGCAACTGAAAAAATACTGTGTTGCTGAAACACCGTTTCTAGCAAGCGAATTTTTCTGTTTTTCTGTGTAAAAACAGAGTGCGATTTTTGTCTGTTTGTTATGGGATTTATCAGAAAATTCCAACAGACTCGGTTAGTCCAGAGTTAATTTTAATCACAAATGACATTCAACAGTTTCTGGTCGTGTGAATGGAAGGTAACGGAGGTAAAAGGAGAGTATTTAACAGTTTTTTATGGTGATATTGGAATGTAACGGAGGTAAATTTGAGAATGTGTGCATCACTCCCATGTACAGAGTTGACGTGTCTGTGCCCCTCACCTAGAGAGATTCTCGGCTCTGTCACTCAGTCATTAGATTCCTATAAATAGGATATCAATATGTTGATTACGCTGTCTGAAGGTATTGCTCATAATGGAATTCTTTCAATTTCATTTCCTTTTCAACTTTCTTGGTTTTGGGTGCATGGCGTTTCCGGTGGATCTGTTTCAATGTTAACACTTTCTAATTATAACGAATGGTGTGCGGTCTTGAAGGATTCAAGAAATTCGAGTTGCGTGAAAGAATGGCAGGCTCAGATAATGGTACCAATATCGTGTCTGTCAAATCACCAAACTTTTCATTTGTGGATGCAATTTCAGATATTTATATGTTATTTTGAAATATTGGGTTTCGTTGGTTTATTTTTGGATATAAATTAGGTAGTGTAAGTATGTTGAGAAAATAATAGAAATTGTTGTATGATTTTGATAAAATTTTGTGGTAATTTTATTAAATCTCTATTATAATTAACAATTATTTTGAGTGCGGTAAGGATTTTTGATGGTATAGAATTCATATATAATATCAAAAATGATTTAAACATTCCTACACTTGAATTTTTTTTTTTAAGAAATTAGTAATCTTACCTAAATTGTAGTTTTTTTAAACAATGCTAGTGAGTAAGTTGAAATATTTGGAGTTTTTGCTATTTTATTTTTGGTTATAGATATAAAGGGCCTTGTCTTCTTCCAAGGCCACACATTCTCCTGGCAATTTTTAACTGAATTTCGAGATTTTTTTTTCAAAAAATACTATCATAAGAATGTTTGAATTTGTTTTTTTTATGGTAGAAATGGATTTATCACTCTCAAAAATCACCGGAGCACTTAAAATCTTGAAATTTGATAACTATAATTCAGATTTCTCAAAATTTCTGCAAAATTTTAATGTCACACCGAAATTTCCACTATTTTCCAAACAAATTTGTATTTCTATATATAAACTATGTATAAACTGACATGATTAACCACTGTTTCCGAACTGGAATGCTAAAATATTCTGATCTTGGCGTTTCTGTGGATTAATATTGGATGCGAGGATGAGGCGAAATTTCTGTGCAGGGAAGACTTTTGAAACTTTGGATCCTCGAACAGGAGATTTGATAACGCGCGTCGCAGAAGGTGATAAGGAGGATGTGGATTTGGCTGTGAAGACTGCCCGGGAGGCTTTTGATAAGGGAACTTGGCCTCGAATGTCTGGCATAAATAGATTGCCTTGTGATTTGGATCTGATGAAGAATTTCCGTTTTTGTGTGTAGAAAAGGGGTCGCTTTCTCAATAAGTACGCTGATTCGGTAGAGCAGTATCTAGATGAACTAGCAGCTCTTGAAACCCTACATAATGGAAAACCACTCATCCATGCTCGTGCGGTCGATTTGCCGGGGTGTATCGAGACTCTCAGATACTATGCAGGTACTGAACAGTCAATACTCCATGATACCCGTGCTTAAAATAGCTCCCCTAAAGGAATTTTGAGTCTTATATGTATCTTGGGGCAGGTATAAGATTGAAAATTCCTATTATATTATGTGTAGGTTGTGGTAGGTGTTAAGGATGGAATGTTTTGTTGTTGTAGGGATTCTGTTGTCTTTTTGGATATAGGGTTTGAATCTCATATTATTATATGTCTGTGGATTATTGTTTTTTTTCTATTTCTAGTTTGAATATTATGTTATGACATGTTTATCCACATGTATAGATCTATCTTAAAAACAGATCTAACATGAGTTTAGAGGGATCTTATTTCTTCATGTACAAATTTTTCTATGAGCCTACATTATTTAAATGTTTTGTATGGTTTTTTATTTTCAGATTTTTAAAATTCTTTATTTTCACTAACATGAGCAAAATTTCAACTTTCATGAGGGACAGACAACTTTACACATCACACTGAGTTGTAGAATAAGCTTCTCAACTCAATAATATAATTATCTATCTTGATTTCTGATTTCTCATTTCTCAAAATAAAGATAAATATTATTTGTACCAAATATAATAAACTATTTAATATTTTAATATTTTTTTATCTTATATAACATATTTGTTTATAATGCCACATTCTATTTAAATTTTTTATATTTTTTATCTCTGATAACATATTTGTTTGTAATGTCATATTGATTCCTTTATTTTGATTTCTTATAATAGAGATAAGCGTTATTTGTACCAACCAGATTATTACAATAAACCATCTAAACTTTTTTCTCTCATGTAACCTATTTGTTTGTAACGCCACCTTGATTCCTTTAAATAGCCGGTAAAGGTAAATGTTGTCGCTAGACTGTTGTCTTTTTATGACATATTTATTCCTTAGAATAAGAAATAGGTGTTGTTCGTGTAGTGTGTACCAATAAAACAATATGTATTCTGTGGTAGGTTAACGAGAGTTTGTCAATATGGTTCATTGTCAAGGTTGTAACTTATAAGTTATCACAAGTATAAACATCGCAGGACCTCCACTGTCCAGTAATAATAAAAATACGTCCACTGTCCAATAATACTAAAATATTATATTGACTTACACTGCTCTGGAAATGCAATTAACAATGGTTTCTATGTGATTAGGCTATATAAATTTCATGACGTGTACAGGAGCGGCTGATAAAATACATGGGGAAACCTTAAAAATGGGAGGGCAATATCAGGCATATACTTTGCATGAGCCTATTGGAGTGGTCGGTCCGATTATACCATGGAACTTCCCACTTGTTATGTTTTTCATGAAAATCTCTCCAGCTTTGGCTTGTGAATGCACTATAGTTATCAAACCTGCAGAACAAACTCCTCTAACTGCACTCTATTGTGCACATCTGGCCAAGGAGGTAAGTCATTATATGTGTCTGTAATTTCTATTCACCGTTGAAGTCAGAAATCATTTCTTATCCCCTAAGAAGTTTTCATGCCAATGTTTTGCTGTTGTGTTCTTAATGTGATAACTGGTTTTGGAGAAACGGCTGGTGCTGCAATAAGCAGCCATATGGATATTGACAAGGTAATCATGTTTCTTATTTATCTTTCTTAGCATCAAGGTACCATGGAAGCAATATTGGTAAAGAAGAATTTGTTTGTGTGTAGGTCGCCTTTACAGGGTCTACTGATATAGGTCGGGTTTTCATGGTGGCCGCTGCCCAGAGCAACTTGAAACCTGTAACCCTTGAACTCGGGGGAAAATCTCCGTTGATTATCATGGTTGACGCTGATATTGAGGAGGCCGTGAATCTTGTCCATACGGCCATATTTTTTATCAGTGTAAGCACAACTGAACGATGTAGTCATAGTCTGTTATTAGGTCCGCTTCCATTAATCAAACCAATTACTGTTTCATTGGGATGGCAGGGACAAGTATGCTGCCCAGGATCCCGGATATATGTTCAAGAGGGCATCCACGATAAATTTGTGAAGAGAGTAGTGGAAAGAGCGAAGAAACAGGTGGTCGGCGATCCTTTCAACCCAGAAGTTGACCATGGTCTTCAGGTAAGTTTATGTTGATCTGTGCAATTATGTCCGCAATTTTCTGTAAGGGGCTGACATTTTTAGAACTGTATTCATCAGAATCTGGGTTACCAATATCTGTTTGAATTCGGCATCATTTCCTTTAAAATTTCAAATTGCAATTCCACAAATGAATTCCATACTCTCTGAAAGCTTATTGCAGTATAGTTATCTAATATTAATTAAGCCTATTGCAGTATAGTTATCTAATATTAACTTTATGTCCATTGCAGATTTTAGGAATAACTTTATGTCCATTGCAGATTTTAGGAATATTTAATTGCAGGGAAACTGTAATGAAGTATAATTATGCAGTGGTGAATTTATGTCTATTATAGATTCCAGAGATATCTAGGAAACTGATTGTTGGGAGAGAAATGAATGGTTTGATTTTTATTTTCAGATCAAAGAATATTGCCTTTATGCAATATCTAAAATTATTTACCAAAAATTCTAACATATTCTCAAAATCTACAATTCACATAATAAAGTTGTAGTTTATACAACATGTAAATCTCATATTAAAAAAAAATCTTAAAGTTTTCAATTTTTTCATAGAAAATGAGCAATGTCTATTATTTTTGCTAAGTAGATTGAAAAGGCGCAATTTGAATAGAAAGAAGCACTATAATTATAAAAATGTGTATGCTGAATATTCATGTCAATATTCTTTCCTGTCTGAGCAGATTGACAAGACACAATTTGAGAAAATATTGGAATACATTGAGCATGGGAAGCGAGAAGGAGCAAATCTATTGAGAGGCGGTAGTCGCGTGGGTGAGAAAGAATTTTACATCGAACCAACCATTTTTTCCCATGTGTAGGTTCTCTCACTGAACACTATACAGCTGGATGCCAAAACTTTTTACTTTGACAACAGTTTAAAATATATATATATAAAGTTTCCTAATGTTTTAGGGTGGATTTCTTTATGCGTTGATGTATTTGGAAGACATGAAGATTGCGAAAGAAGAAATATTTGGACTAGTCATGTCCATTTTCAAGTTGAGGTAACTTCGAAATCTAAATAAAAAAATATTAATTATTACATTATATTATTTATTTTTTGTTATCATTCTTGTCACACTTAATTGTTTTTTGTAACTTTACAATAATATTTGCAGTGAAAAAAATGGCAATGTTTGTATTAATAAAATGAAACTTATTGATTAGCTTTATTAAAGAGAGTTTGAGCTAGAAGAGTCTGGCTCTGCAGAACGCTCTAGATTGTTTATGCACATTATACATTAAATAGAAAACATGGTTTTAGGGAAGTTACAACAGCATCCTAAGAAATAGAAACTAATTCCTATCGTGAGGTTACATGAACTAACTCTATCTATTCTAAAATATTCTCCATTATCTTCAACACTCGGGCCCCTTAATGGAGAATGGGTTCACATATATGCATAACATCTCCCTACACATTTGAAACTTAACTTTTCCAAGAGGCTTAGTGAAAATGTCTGGAACATTATCAATTGTATTACAAGATTCCAAATGGATTTCTTTGGATTGCAATTTTTCCCTGACAAAGTGGAATTGTGTATCAATATGTTTAGTGTTTTTGTGAAAGAATGGATTGTTGGCCAGCTTGATTGAACTCTGATTGTCGCATCTGATTGTTGTTGCGATTGTTTGTTCTTCCCCAACATCCTGGAGAAGTCTTCACAACCAAACCGCCTCACACATTGCTGCACACATGGCTTGATAAGTTCTGCTTCTGCTGAGGACAAGGACACTGTGTTCTGCTTCTTGCTGCTCCATGTGATCACCGCGGATCCAAGACTGAATGCATAACCTATTATAGATCTCCGATCATCTACATTTCGTGTCCAATCTGAATCTGCAAATCTTGCCAATCTAACATCAAAAGAGTCAGTGTAAATAATTCCATAATCTACAGTACCTTGTAGATACTTCAAAAAATTCTCCGCTGCATTCAAATGGCTTTCAAGTGCCTTAGACATAAATTGGTTTAGCACACTGACTCCATAAGACAAATCAGTTCTAGTGATGGTTAGGTAGACCAGACTCCCAACCAGTTGTCTGTAAAGTGTTGCATCCGCTGCTTTTGAGCCATCCTCACACTGCAATTTGATGTTCTGCTGCAATGGTACTAGTGCCAGCTTACACTGATCCATTCTAAACTTTTCTAACAGGCCTTTGATATACTTTTCTTGAAACATAAATGTTTGACTTGAATCTCTCCAGATCTCGAGACCTAAACCGTATCTGAGTTCACTGAGATGCTTCATCTCAAACATCTGTGACGTCTGTTGCTTGATTTCATCAATTAGATATGTAGCATCACCTGTAATTATCAAATCATCTACATACAATGAAATCAACACTACTCACCCTTGTTCATCTTTCATGGTGTAAAGATTAGGGTCATTTTTACTTCTATTATAGCCAGCTTGTAGAAAAAATGAATCAATTTTCTCATACCACGACCTGGAAGCTTGTTTTAGTCCATAAAGTGCTTTCTTCAATCTACAAACTAAATGTTCTTTTACCTTTTGGACGAACCCTTCTGGTTTCTCTAGATAAACCTCTTCTTTCAGTTCTCCATTCAAAAATGCAGACTTTACATTTAGTTGGTGTATCATCCAATGTTTCTTAGTAGCTAAAGCAATTAACATTCTGAAAGTATTTAATTTAGCTACAAGGGCGAAGGTTTTTTCATAGTCTATCCCTTATTTTTGTGAGTATCACTTTGCAACCAACCTAGCTTTCAGTTTTTCTATAGCATGGAAAATTTTAGGGGCGAATTTTCGCCCTTTGGCAAAATTAAGGGGTTTTAAATTTTTAATGGGTGAATATTTTGTATCATAGTACATTTTTAAATCACCTGAAACTTATTTTATAAAAAAATTAGGTATGGAGGTTAGCCCACCTTATTTTAAGGGAGAGGGAGGTAAATTTAGCGTTTCAAATTAGGAGTTACAACCTTCCATTCACCCTAATTGTCAATAATAGGTTTTATTTAAGTGAATCCCATGTGCCAAATACCATATTTATAAAAAAGGTATGGTAAATTAATAAAAATATAAATAAATGAGAGGTATGGTACATAAATAAAACATTTTTTATATTTACTCCATAAGTCACCTTATATACATGCAATGCAAGGGTGTAAACAAATAAAAATATAAATAAAATGGAGGTATTGTAAATAAATAAAACCTCTTTTTATACTTACTCAAAAAGTATGGTAAATAAATAAAAATATAAATAAACTAAGGGTATAGTAAATAAATAAAACCTCTTTTTATATTTTGTCCATAACCCTCTTTCTATTTATGAAGGCTCCAAAAAAAGGTTTTATTTAAGTGAATCCTATGGGCCAAATACCATATTTGTAAAAGAGGTATGGTAAGTTAATAAAAATATAAATAACCTAGAGATATGATAAATAAATAAAACATTTTTTTATATTTACTCCATAAGTCATCTTATATTTAAGGACACTCAAAAAATGCGTTATATTTAGGTGAAACCCATACCATGGGCTAGATTATTATTAATACCATGAAAAAAACATTATTAACCCTAATATTAGTATTAATAAAAATAAAAATAACACATGGTATTGACCCATGGTATTCATGTGGAATGTACCCTATTTAAAGGGGGGAATTAAACCAACATAGATCCATCTTTACTTTGGATCTACTAAGCTGCGAGAGGGATCAAATATCGTGATATGCAAACTAGCATAGAGTGAAAAAATATTTGATTCCTCTTAGGGCTTGGTGGATCAAGAGTTAAAATGGATGTTCTAATTTAATGTATGTTAAACATTTTAACTTGGTTAAAATAAAAAATAAAATAAAAATCAATTATTAATTTTATTAATTTTTATAAATTATTAATAGTAATTTTTAAGCTCCAGGTTTATCATAACCCATGGTATTGACCCAAGGTAATACCATGGTATTCATGTGAGCATAGACTATTTAATGGGGAAATTCTATCATCATAGATCCATCTTAACTATGGGTCTACCAAGTACTCAGAGGGATGAATAGATTTCATCCCTCTAAGAGTGGTAGATGTGGAGCTAAGATGGATATAGGTTGGTTTTTATGATAATGAAGATATTAAATAGACTTAGGAAATTATATTGTAAAAACATCTTAAGGTGAATGGTTAAAGCTACATTTAGTCACTTCACAAAATTTAGTAAAAAATGCCAATATCTCCATTAATATTGGTTTTTCTGATTTAACAAAAAAAATTCAAAACTGTGAAACCTTATCACTATTTCCGCATCACCCTTGCAGAAGATTTCCCGTCGTTTTTCAAACATTCTCAATATGATATCTCCATGAAAAAGTTTAGGTATTGATGTTGAATTAGTTGTTTGAAAAATAAGCTGGTTTGTAGAACCTTTCATCTTTTGTGCTATTCTTAGTTTGTCCTAATGATTTGTAGGGGTTGGAGCCACTGCACCATATTTTCCTAAAAGGTGAAGATTGTTCACCAAAAAGGAAATTAATCTACATGTTACAACGCTGTTAAAAAATGGAAGACATATGAGGGTAGTGAATTATGCTAATAAGCAATTTAGATTAGGAGAGACGTAATTAAATTTTATTATTTAATTAAAGATTTCCAATTAAAATAATAATAAATCTACATTTATATATTCATATATTGATTGAAAGGCTTCTTACAATGGTCACTTCTTTCAATTAGATCCCCTTCAAGCCTTTGGGATACCTAATACTTTATTATATAATATAGTTGGGGCTTGCTACTTGTTGGCGTGTTGGGGTAAACAAACTTGATGTGTTTTTTTATCTCGCAGTTGGAGTCTATGGAATAAGAAAGAATTTTGATAACTCGAAAAAAGTGGTAGCTTGACAAAAGTTGTAGAGAAGAGATTAATCTCTCCTACCTTGACAAAACTCGTGGTCAATATCAACACCTACAAGAACTTTGTTGTGGAATATTATTAAAACTAATAGAAGGATATGAAAGAGTGTATTGTAGAACCTTGACAAACATGCCCAGTGAAACTTGGAACATTGTTTGTAGGAAGATAAAATTATGTTTCTTTTCTCCAAACATGTATGTTAGTATATTACAATTTATTGAATATGTTTTCTTATTATCATATATGGTTTCTTACTTTAACAAAACATTCACCAAGACTTCACAATGTTTTATTATTCAGTAATTGATCTGCCAAGACCTTACAAGATTTTATAATTCAGTGAAAGATTCTCCATCACTATAAAAGATAATATAATCTGGTGAGAGATTCACCAAAAATATTATATATACATATTATATTATTGATAAAATCGCCTCCCATTTTTTGTATGTATCATGGGGATTAGCCCATTTATTATAAATATAAATTTAGGGTGGTTGTTAAAATTTTCCCTGTTTTATAGTTCCATCTGCATTAATTTTCGGTTTATATAGCCATTTACAACCTATGGTCGGTTTTCCTCTAGGAAGTTCAACCAATTCCCAAGTGTTATTTTTTATTATTGAATCATATTCCTATTCCATGGCGGTTTTCCATTCACTACTTTCATTTGCTTCTTTATAACTAAACGGTTCAACCACATTCATCATACTAGTTATAAAAGCATTTTCCCTATATCTTGCAGGCATTTGAGCTTTCCTACCTGATCTCCTGAGTGTTGGGGTGGTGGTTTCAAACCTTATTTGATCATCATTTGATTTTTCTTTCTGCTGCTGTTGCTGTTGCTCATCCTCTGCCTTAGTCTGCTACTGACCCTGACTATTCCCTGCTTCTCCTTCATCCACAAAGTACGGAATGTACCATTCCTCATTGTGCTCATCAGGTTCTTCATGATCCTGCTCATGGAATTTAACATCTCTACTAACAATCTTGTGAGTAGAGGGATTAAATAATCTGTATGCTTTATATGATGAACAATACCCTATAAAAATATATTTGATGGCTTTTGAATCTAATTTTCTTCTATCTTCCTTTGGAATGTGGGAAAATGCTTTAGATCCAAATATTCTCAAGTGTTTTGCTACAGGCTTATATCCATATAATGCTTCAAAAAGAGTTTTAGACTCAAGACTTTTTGTAGGACTCCTATTTTTTAAATAAACTGCAGTATTCACTGCTTCAGCCCAAAAACCATTTGAAAGATTTTTACCTTTTAGAATACTTCTAGCACATTCCACCAGTGTTTTGTTCTTTCTTTATGTTACTCCATTATACTGTAGAGTATAGGGTACTGTAAACTGCTACAAAATTCCATGATTTTTACAATATCTGATAAGCTCATCCTTCCTGTATTCTCCCCCTTGATCAGAACGGAGAATTTTTATCTGTTTCCCTATTTTTCTTTCAATCATATTTTTAAACTGCTTAAAGTATTCGAATGTATGACTCTTCTTACTTAAGAAATACACCCAAGAAAACTTCGTATAGTCATCAATGAACAATAGGAAATGCAGTGCACCTCCTAATGATTTTGTCTCCATGGGTCCATAAAGGTATGTGTGCACTAACTCCAGTATATCCCTTTGTTTCTTTTCTACTGGAATAGGGAATTCGTCTCTATGCATTTTTCCTAATATACAGTGATCACAATCATTATGAACTTGCTTTAGCATAGGAAGATCTCTTACCATTTCCTTCTTTTGTAGTAACAAAAAATCATTGTAGTTGATGTGGCCGCATCTATGATGCTAAAGCTTTTCTGTAGTCAGGCTCATTGCTGTCAATGCTCGAACTGGTGCAGGTCTCACATCCAACCTATACAGTCCTCCTGTTCAGATTCCTGTAACAATTGTCTTCATGCCATCTAGCAGATCTTTAATGTAATGGTTAGATTTTAAAAATTCAACTTTCAAATCTTGATCTGTAATCATAGATACATAAATCAAGTTCTTTGTTATACTAGGCACATACATAACATTATAAATTTGTTTGATATTACCATTAGGTAGGATGACAAAAAATTTCCCACACCCTTTGACTCGACGACTTCTGTCATCACCTAGGTAAATCTGTGCGCCTTCGTTCATTTCTTTAAAATCTTCAAGCCAATGCTTATTCCCTGTCATGTGCGTTGACGCTCCTGAATCTACATACTAGATATCTGCATCAACATTCTCATCATGATCTTCCATGAACAATCTTAAATTCTGCACCTGATCACCATTCGCGAGATGACCTGCATGTCTTTTCAACTTTTGCTATTCTTCATGATATTTCTTTTTCTTACATTCCCTGGAAATATGACCCAATTTTCCGCAATAAAAACATTTAGTTTCAGAGTATTTTTTATTCGGATGCATAACTTGGGTCTGATTTGGCGTTTCTATGAACTCGCTCTGTTTTGTTGTTGTGGACCTCCTTTCCCTTTGTAGAAGTTTTTCTTCGCCATCAATGCAAGATCGACACTCTGGGGCTTCAGAGTCGATCTTCTCTCTTCTTCGTGCATCAATATACCTGTCAGCTCTTCAAAATGTGGGATTTTCTCTCTGGCATTTATCCCAGTGATGGACATTAGATAATCATCAGTGACACCATTCATTGTAATGGTTACAAGATCTGTATCGTCAACTGTATGACCAATGTCTGATAATTTGTTTTTCAGATCCTTGATCCTTGCTACGAATGAAACAATTTTTTTATTCTCCTCTATCTTCATGGATAAGATCTTACTCTTGAGGAACAGAAGATGATTTGAATTCCTCATCTCATACAATTCCTTCAAAATTCCCCAGATCTCGTTAGCTGACTTACATTCTCTGATGTGCGGTATGATGTAGGCTTTCACTGACATCTAGGACTTGCTTTTCTTTCTCCTTTCTCCCAATCTGGGATCGATGCTGATCCAGCCACGGGCTTCGGCTCATTCCCATTCACAATCATCCAAGCACTCTGCACTTATAGCAGAGTCTACATCTTGAACTTCCAATTTGCATAATTGGAACCATCGAGCTTGTTATGCTCATTCATGCATGCTTCAAAAATATTGTTATTCATCTTGGCGATTTAGAAAAAAAATTCGACAGGTAAAAGATGTTAAATTTACCCCAGATCTGTGACAGAGACAGATCACTGATCTTCAATGTTGTTTGATCTCATAGCACACCTGCTGATCACCGTGGCTTCCTTCTCAATCTCTAGACAAATTTTTGTTTTTAGCTACAGCCTTGTTCTTGGCCTCTCCACGCAGCTTCTCTGATAGCAACAACATTTGTTCTTGGCTTCCCCACGCAGCTACAGTGTTGTTGTTGGCTTCCACGATCGTCGCAGAAGTTCATGTCTTTTCTACGACGTCGTCGCAGCTATACACGTCTTTCCTGCGACGAACTGCGATGAAAAAAATTAGAAAATATGTGCGAAGGTGCTACAGTGCCCTCTTTGCAGAGGTACACTCATAACTAGTGATGATTTTAGAATCGTCGTAGTTATCTGCCTTACAACTGTGATGATCTCAGTTCAAGAACCACCCACCAGCCAGCGTACAGGTTCCTCATCCCTGACGCTCTGATACCATGATAAAAATGGCAATGTTTGTATTAATAAAATAAAACCCACTGGTCAGCTCTACGAAAGAGAGTCTAAACCAGGAGAGTCTGTGTCTACAAAACACTCTACATTGTTTATGCACATTACACATTAAATAGAAAACATGGTTTTAGGGAAGTTAGAACAGCATCCTAAGAAATAGAAACTAATTACTATCCTTAGGTTACGTGAACCAACTCTACCTATTCGAGGATATTCTCCATTATCTTCAACATGCAGGACCATTGAAGAAGCCATAGAACTGGGCAATAAAACGATATATGTTTTAGCTACTGGAATTGTGTCGAAGAATATAAATACAGCCAATAGGCTTTCAAGATCTATTTGAGCAGGAGTGATTTGGGTTAACTGCTACTACACATTTTTTCTCATGCTCTATTTGGAGGGTACAAGATGAGTGGGATCGGTAGAGAGCAGGGTCTCGATGTTCTTAAAAATTATTTGGCAGTCAAGTGTGTTATAATTCCTCTCCATGATTCACCTTGGTTGAAGAACTATGATTTAACCTCTATCAAATGTGTTTGTCAAATTCTTCATAGCTTTATATATTTACGTTGAAGCTTCAATAAATTTTTGTATGTAATCACTTGAGTCAATGATGTCATTTCATTCACATGAATTCCTTAAAATATTTATGTATCAAATTAGTCATTACATTTACATGGGTTTTTATTTAAATAATTATACATATAAAATTGAAATGATATTATTTATAATATTATATTTTTTAATTTTTTGAATGAATTTTGAACTATTTATTATTGATATGTAAATTTTTAATAAATTATTTGTTTAGTATGAATTTAAAATTAGATAAAGTAATAATGGTGAAGAGGATTTTGATTATGTTTAGTGATATAATTTATGTTTATTAAATTTTAAGAAATTATTTAAGTTATTAATTTACAAGATTTAATAGCTTTATAAATATTTTGAAATTGCTATATATAATATTTTTGAGATAAAATCTTTTTTGTTGTCTAGTTTTTTAATAAATTCTATTATAACCCCTGGTTTATCATGTGTTGAGAGGGATCAAATCCGTTGAGACGTATGAGTGGCTGTCAAGAAGATGTTGTAGAGATATCAAGAAGTATTATTAATTGACAAATAATATTAAAACTGGAAGGTTACACATCACATGTATTTGAAAGTCTGAGAAAGATCGTTACGCCAACTCTCTAAGCGTTGACTCGGTAAATTACAAGATTTAATAACTGAAATTTCTATATATAATGTTTTTGAGATAAAGTTTTTTTTATTGTCAAGTATTTTAATAAATTCTATTATAATCCTTGGTCTATCAAGAGTTGAGAGGGATCAAATCCCTTGAGGTGGAATTTTCTTAAAAGAAAAAATAAATTAAGAAAGGTTTTCAAGTCAAGGGATTTGATCCATCTTGACGTTTGATAAATCCAATTCCACCATTAGTGTAGATATATGTTGGTTCTAACTGTTGCGTCTACATAAAAATTTAAATGATCATCAATTATGTACATTTAATTTTTTTATTATTGAATATCTTCTATAATCTAAATAGTACTATCAAGAAAACCACTTCAAACTTTACATAAGGAATAATGTGAATATGGTAAATAACATTGTTCAATGATGATGATGGGAATGGTAAGATATATCACAAATAGATTATAGAATAATCTCAATCAATATTCGTCGCCATTTATTATAGCTATACTTGGTAGATGGGAATGGTAAGATAGATCACAAATAGATTATAGAATAATCTCAATCAATATTCTTCACAATTTTTTATAGCTATACCTGGTAGGCTTCTTATATTTTTGTATCAACCATAGGGAGGTTGAATTTGATTGCCATTCAAAATTCCAAGTCAAGACAACAAGTTGTACCCTACCTCTCCTTTCCAATACTAATAATTACTTTCTCCAACATTAATTGTTGCTACTTCATGATGCCTCAAGAAGCACCCCACTTATGAAGGTGGGTATCATAAGGACTACTCATCCAAATTGATGAAGTATCAATGAAAATTTCAACACCTTGGGGTGTACTTGGGATTACAAGAGACTTCCTTAGTCTTTGTATTTTGAATTGATCATCTTTGAAATTAGAGTCCATGTGACATTTGCTACCTATTCTTAGGCATCTAGGCTTAATATAAATTATAGAAGTTGGTTATATGACCTCTTCATTTAGATTCTTACCATTTGGTCCCTTATAGTTGAAGATGTTGGAATGATCTCGCCTTTTCTTTCATAATTCTAGTTCTAGTAGCTAATGATTTGGGGCTCATGTAAGCATTTTCCTCTAATCATTTTTCTATGGTCGTGATTTGAGATCATCTAAATGACTACTTATATTTTGTTTAATTTTTAAGTTATATTATTGTACCAAGTGATTTCCTAATGTTTTTGATCTGTGAATAATTATGGATACTCCATTGGGTAGTTCAACCCAACATATCTAATAAATTTTATACTTAAAATACAAAATCTATATTATGAGGATCATTTTCCTTACCATTATGGATGTATTAGGTTTCTATTTTTATGGATATAATATAAAAAATGAAGAAATAGAGAATATACAAAATACAATTACTTATAATCATAATAACACAAGATATGACTCGAGAAATTGTTTTGGGAGAGAACCCAATTGGAAGGTGATGTTGCTCTACTATCTCTTTCTATAAATGTACATGGATCCAAATACAAAGAAGTGAGATCTATGGTTCATATAATACTATAGTGCATAAACCATCTTTGTTCTCTCTCACTGACCAGGTGCTTAAAATTAGGCTCAAAACTCAAATTGTCAGAATCTCCATAAAATTAGCTTTAGATTGAAGATCTTGTCATCTTGATTCCAACAGTGTGAACGACTCTCAAATCTGAGCTCGTATGAAGAAGTTAGAGCAAGTCAAAGTTTAGGTTTGCAGGTGGGTCAGTGTTAAAAATCGGCCCCAGAAATAGCTAGGGTGATGCAATAATCATAATCGCACATCGCAACAGGGAAGGCAGAAAGACATTAAAGAATCAACCCTTGAGAAGGGAAGGGTTGCGATGCAATAGTCGCAACCGTAGATCATAATAGCACAACACAGAAAACGTAGTTCTGTAGATATAAGACTATTAGTACTCCACCAATTGTGAATTATGAAAATATCCCAGATGTGATAAGTTTATGAGTTCTGGTTAATAGTTCTGTCGTGTCCGCCATATCGCAATCGCACTTCACCCCGCCGTATACACAAACCATAAGCCCTTCAGTTCTCACCAATTGTGATTTGCGATGGGATAATCGGTGTTGACAGATTATGGACCGTTGCATGGTAAAATTTGCGCTCATTTAGCACATTTTGGATATAATTTTTAGGATCATGCTGGATTTGGAGCAATTTGTGGAGCGAATAGTGGGAAAACTAGGAGAGGCTGTAACTTCTTCAATTTTCAACCAAATTGGATGCAAAAAGAGGCTAGATAGCTATTTTTGGTTATTCTGAACTGATTAGAGTAGGTTTCAAAAGCATTTGGCCATTGTAAACACAAAATTTTACACTTTGGAGCATAATAGGGAGGCCCAAGCCATTGGAAGCTAGACGAAGGAGACGTAGCCCACGAGGGTTGAACTCCTTTATCACATTCCTATTGTAATGTGTTTTTGATGATGTTCTGTACATATTTATTTAGTTGTTCAATCTCTTATTTATATTAAATTGCTCATAAAATTAACATAAAAACTCATTATTTCACTTGCAAAAAATCATGAATCCTTAAGCACAATGAAAGCAGTTTGTTTCTAATCGGAGAAGGATCTTAGAACAATAATCTAATATTCCAAATCAGATCATTTTGGTATCAGAGCTCTAGGTTTTCTTTGTGAAATAAGGATTTAATTGTTTGCAATTTTATGTCATGCTTACAAAGTTAAAACTCAAAAGAGGAGAAGGGAAGCTGGTTGGACGCGCTGAAGTTGGGTCAAGGGGAAAGAGAACAAGGTTTCCACAATCTCCAACACCAGTTCAGCCTCGAGTTGCAATTGACACTCCAGAGATCATGTCTCATGAAGGAGAACCTACAAATATGATAGAAGATGAGAAGACCTTCAGAATGACTTTCTTTGATATGAGAGAGATGGAAAATGTCCTCTCTAAAGAGAGGAATACCAAGTTGCAAGGGGAAAGTTCCAAACATCCCAAAGGAGAATTCTCTTCAGAAGGAGGTAGTGAAAATGGAGACAAACCTCCACGCTCTCCACCATATTCTTCATCTTGTTCTTCAAAAGAATCTTCACCCTCTTCCACTAACACAACCCTTACACATACTCATCATCATTCTTCAAAAGGAACTGGTAAATCACCTTTTCTAAAACTTGATGTTAAATTTGAGTTGCAAATGTATAATGGTGAAGTGAATGTAGAGAAGCTTGATAATTGGATTCATCATTTGGAGGTATATTGTAGGATTCAAAACCTTCAAGAGGATGACATAAATATTCAATTAGCTTCCTTGAGGATGGAGCGTGCAACATTGGTGTGGTGGGAATCAAAGACTCACGAAGAGATTTAAAAACATGGTAAGATCTTAGTTTCTTGGATTGATTTCATTGTTGCAATCAAAATACAATTCTACCCTCTAGCTTATATGTAGAAATCCATCATGAATTGGCAGAACTTTAGACAGCTCAAAGGTAAAAACGTGCAACATTACACCCAAGAATTCAGAAAAAGGTCTTTGACGTTAGGTGTAGATTTGCACTCAGAGGACACATTGCTGAAGTACATAGGGGGTTTACACAGTTACCTTAGGCATAATATCTTAATGTTTAATCCCAATAATCTAGATGATGTGTGTGTGCAAGCCACTCATCTTGAGGCAAGAGGGAAAAACACCCAAGAAAAAGGTAGTAAAAAGCCATTTAAGAGTAAAGGAAAGGAAAAGGCTTTGAAAGGGAAGGCAAAGAAAAATGCATTTATCAAAAAAGAAGGAGAGAAAATTACATGCAGACATTATTCCAGAGAGGGTCACGAAGAAGCTCATTGTTGGAAATTTCATCCTGAAATGAGACCAAAGAAAAACAACAACAAGGGAAAACAAAAAACAACTGCAACCACTCAACAATATTTGGGATTTGATTCGGGTGATGAAACTAAAACCCAAATCATGGGTTAAAAGGAAAAGAATTCATTGCTAGCACTAGTTCTTCAAACTGACAAAATGAAACTCCAAATGAAAAGAGGAGAATAGAAATTTTTCACATAAGGGCGATATCAAAACACAACAACATTGATATGTTGTTCGATAGCGGCTCTTAAGCCAATCTTGTCTCTGAAAACATTGTCCAAAGTTTAAATTTGGAAATCGTTCCACATCATAAACTGTATCCACTGGGATGGGTGTGTGACAACGCGCAATTGGAGGTTATGAGAAAGTGTAAACTAAAATTTGCCATTACTGCAAATTTCATAGATGAAGTGGAGCTTAACGTTGTGTCGTTAGATATCTGTGGCATAGTTTTGGACATCCCCTACCTTTATGACAAAAAAACTATCTTCCATAGACATGAAAATGAATATCATTTATTCAAAGGTGGAGTAGAATATATTGTGAGAGCTCATAGCAAGAAAATAAATCTTTCTCTTGTTAATGTAGGGAAGATGAAAAGACAAGTGAATTAGAGAAAGAATTTTGTGCTTCTAATGATCAAACCCAACGATGATGTTGATAATGAAGGTTTTAAAGGTTGTGATTCAAATTTGAAATCTGAATTGGTTGACGTAGTTAACCAATATGACGAGATGTTTTAGGAACCAAATGGATTACCTCCCAAGAGAGGAATCTAGCATTAGATACAATTACATCAATATTGTCCTCTTCCTAACATTGGCATGTACAAGATGTCAGTGATGGAAAGTGCAGAAATTAAGGAGAAAATTCCATAGTTATTGAACGAAGGGATCATTAGACCATCTTCCTCGCGGTGTGGTTCACCTATTGTCTTGGTTCCAAAGAAGGATGGAACATTGCGCATGTGTGTGGACTTTCGTGTATGGAACAAAATTGCGATAAAGAACCATTACCCACTGCCCAGAATAGATGATTTTCTATCAATTGAAAGATGAAAAATATTTTCACTACGTTGGAATTAAGAAGCGGCTACCATCAAATTAGAATAGCTGAAGAAGACATTTGGAAGACTGCATTCAAAACAAAATAGTGTTTGTTTGAATGGCTAGTTATGGCGTTTGGTTCATGTAATGCTCCCACTACATTCATGCGTGTGATGAATGATGTACTGAGGCCATTTCTTGGTGATTTTTCCATAGTCTACATAGATGGAATCTTAATTTTCAGTAAATCTTGTGATGAACATATCATGCATGTAAGAAAAGTACTTGATGTCTTAAAAGAAGAACAATTGTATCTTAAGATGTCAAAGTGCGAATTTGGAAAAACTTCGTTAGTTTACCTGGGTCATATTGTTGGCGGAGGTGAGTTGAAAATAGCTCCCTCCAAGGTTGATGTCATTGTGAATTGTCCAAGGCGCAAGACAATTGTGGAGGTAAGAAGTTTTTTGGGAGAAGCCCAATATTGGACGAAATTCATTGCTAATTTTTCTCTTATAAAAACTCTTTTGCATGTGTTGACAAGCGTGAAAAAGTTTTTTCAATGGGGAGGCAAACATCAAAATGCCTTTGATGCATTGAAGGAAAAGATTAGTACAGCTCCAGTACTTGCACTTCCAGACTTGAGATAGTCATTTGAGATTCACACTGATGCTAGTGACTACACTATGGGTGCAATCCTCATGCAACATGGTAAGCCTATATGTTTCATTCATAAACATATAATGGTGCAATGACTAATTATCCTACATATGCCAAGGAATTGTATGCATTGGTGCAAAGTGTGAAAAAATGGAAACACTACTTGATGGGTAAGGAAACAGTCATTCACACTGATCATCAACCATTTCAATACCTGTGATCACAATGAAAGTTGCAGCAATCAAGGCACTTCCGATGGATGGGTTTTGTTCAACAATACCACTTGGTAATCAAGTATAAGAAAGGTATCTACAATAAAGTTGTTGACATGCTTTCTAGTCCTATTGTTAGTGCAACTACTTTACTCAAGCATACTTTTGTTTACATGAAAGTTATATTGAGCAATGTGCATTAGATAATGAATTTAAAGATGTTTATGCAAGCTTGAGCCAAGGTAACCAAGTAGTGGAATTGGATTATCATTTGCATGATAACTTGTTGTACCATATTAGCAAGCTTTGTATTCCACGGGGAGAAAGAGTTAACATCATAAGAGAGGCACATACTTCTCTTATTGCTGGTTATTTTGGTGTAAGTAAGATGGTGGAACATCTAAAGAGGTATTGTTATTGGCCTTGTATGCTTGAAAGTGTGTCTCGTTTTATTAAAGGATGTTCATTATGTGCAATCAGTAAGCTTAGCAATAGGAAGTTAGGATTGTACACACCACTTCTGATTCCTTCACGACTGTGGTAAAGTGTTTCTATGGATTTTGTATGAGGTCTTCCATTGTCAAAAACAGGTCATGATTATTTGTATGTAGGTGTGGATAGGTTTAGGAAAATGTCTATTTTGATGCCATGTAAAAAGAAAGTTACAACGAAACAAACTGCTCAGTTATTCTTTCGAAATGTTTGTGTGCATTTTGGATTGCCCACATCCATTGTTAGTGATCGAGAGTCTCACTTTGTTGGTAATTTTTGGTCAATATTGTGGGGATTCATGGACACCAAATTGAAAAAGAGTACAGGTTTTCATCCACAAACAGATGGTCAAATATAAGTGGTGAATAGAACAATGATACATCTTCTTCATGGGTATTGCAGCAAGCATCCTAAGTTGTGGGATGAACATTTTCACTATATTCAACATGCTTATAACCAAGCCAAGCACTCTTCAACTCAAACTTCGCCATTTGAGGCATGCTTGGGATACTTGCCTAAATAACCTTTGGATTTTATTTTTGACAAAGATGTTGCTATTGAAGGTCATAGCAACATAGACAAAGCAAGAAATTTCATTGAACAAATCCAATTAGTACACCAAAAGGTTTGAGAAAACTTGTGAAAATCCAATGCAAGTGCAAAGAAAGGCACGATAAGCATCGTCAAGATCACAAGTTCCACGTTGTTGATGGATTTTGGCTTCAAATTAATAAAGAGAGGCTCCAAGAAGAAGTTAAAAATCTGAAACCAATTAGATATGGTCCATTCAAAATTTTGGAAAAGATTGGTAACAATGCCTTCAGGTTGGATTTGCCTTCGTATATGAAAATTTATGTTGTTGCTAATGTTGATAATTTAAGGTTGTATGAGCCTAATTTTATTGAAGATAAAGGAGAGAATATTCAAATTCCATCTATTGAAGTATTTTTTCATGAATTCCTTGATGAGCTTCAGTAAGACACTATACTTGACAGAAGAACAACGACATCAAAAAGGGGAAGTATTAACTATCTTCGAGTGGGTCTCAAGGGTACAAATACTTTAAAAGCCAAATGGATGGAGGTTGGAAATGTGAGGGAATTGTACCCTCACCTACTAGAAAATTGAAAGTGATCTTGTTGGGGTCCAAAAGGCTTCTAGTGGGGAGGAGTGATCAGTGCTCAAAATTATGCTCAAAACGCAAAGTGTCAAAATCTCCATAAAGTTAGCTTTAGATCGAAGATCTCGTCATCTAATAATTCTAGCATTCACATCACACTTTTTCCTTGAATACTTGATATCATCATGGTCAGTATGTGTTCGGCCTCAAAAATTTCATCCACTTTCACCTTAATGTCCGTCATTTTACCCTCATTCCGTAACTCTGTAACTACATAACCCTACATTAAGTAACCACTTTCATGATCATATGGCTTTAGCATTATATTTTCAAAAGTCATTTATTTTAAGTATTTTAAGTGAATTTGTGATTAAATATTATAAAATTAACATGGTTTCATATATACATGCAAGTGGTATATGCTTTGTGATATTGTAAGCCTACTTGGAGCTTCTAGAAGGGTCCTACTTGGCCTCCTAACTACAAATTCAAATTTAAAGTTACAACTCATGAAGATTTGTGGAGTAATTATAGAAGATGAGGATCATTATATATGCATATTAAAAGGAGAAGAATCATGGATGACAGGATTTTGAGAGGATATGTATCTCAGATTTTTATGAGATTGGTTGTAACCACATGAGATAAATGTAGATTTAGGAGAGATTTGAGGGATCTGCATTTATTGATCAGTCATCCTCAGTTTTTGTATAAATAGGGGTGCATCCTTCAAAAGAAACATATCTCTCTATATATCTATATATCTATGTATTCTATTCTTCCAATCAACAAATTAGTTTAGTCCAAGGTTCTTTAGCATATTGTTACTTTGAGGATGTGATGGTAGTTTGGTGTGCTTGCTGAGGAATGGAGGGCCCCCATCAACCATAGTTTTCAAATCTTTGTACATTGGTAACATAATATAGTTTTGTTATTTTATTTCTTTTCATGCAAGTGTGCTTTCAATTATGCAAGTGTGAGTGTGATTTCCTTTCAGTAAGAGTGCTTTCAATTCCATAAGTGGTGTGATTTTCATCTATGAAAGTGTGATTTTAGTTTCGATATGCTTGTTTTGGATTGGATTAGATTAGATTGATTTAATTTCTTACTTTTAATTACATTTATATTAATCTAATCTGAAATATAACCACCTAGTACATATAGTTCAGGTAGACATCGTTAGTTTACAAAATCTTGGGTTGACAAATTAAATGACAGGGATTTAACTAACCATTAAATCACCCAACAATATCCACAAAGTTTTTATAACCATTGATGTAGTGTCCTAATTTATTCAAGGAATGGACAACAACTAGGAGTTCCTTCTCAATCATAGTGTAATTCAATTCAACCTTAGACATTATTTTTCTAATGAAGTAAATGGCATAAGGAAACTTGTCATATATCTGGCCTAGAGCTACTCCTACATATTTTTCGGATGCATCAGTATGGATGTGGAAAGGGAGAGCCCAATTTGGGCCTCCAACTATGGGTACAGTAGTCAACTTGTCCTTCAAGATTTCTAGGGCCTCTTGGCAACTATCTAACTAGAAAAATCTAGAGTCCTTGGCCAGTAGTCCAAATAATGGTGAGGCTACTTTGTTGAAGTCCATGATATACCTCCTATAATATCCAAATTGGCCTAAGAAACTCCTGATGTCCCTCTGCTTTTGAGGAGTAGGTACCATTTTTATCATAGACATTTTATTTGGGTCCACTTTATTGGACATTTTATAAACCAATGCTCCCTGCATGTTTTGCGATATGGACTAACCGCCTCTCATGGATCCTTATCTCTGATGATGTGATTGTTGACTAACACCTGTAGGTTTTGGTTTAACAACAATCGTGATTCCCATCAAGTGGTATCAAAGCGTAGGCCACGAGTTCGATACACACTCGACTCGCATTGGGGGGAAGATTATTGGACATTGGATAAACCAATGCTCCCCGTGTGTTTCGCGACATGGAATAACTGCATCTCGTGGATCCTTATCTCTGATGATGTGATTTTTGACTAATGCCTATGGGTTTTGGTTTAAAAGAAATTGTGATTCCCAACACACTTGTATTCCTTCCTGGGATATTAAATGACCCAAAATGGTCCCTGCATTAATCAAGAATTCAAACTTCTAGAGACTAACTGATAGGTTAATTTTAGTGCACTTATTTAGTACTTTCCCCAAGTTAGAGAGAGCCTCTAGGAAGTTGCACCCATAGGTAGTGAAATCATCCATGTATATCTCTACAGAATCATGGACTAGATCAACAAAGATGCTCAGATCTGCCCTTTGAAAAGTGGCAGGGGCATTACATAATCTAAAAGGAAGGACCCTATAAGAAAAGGTACCCTAAGGACAAGTGAAGGTGATTTTATCTTGGTCCTCTAGGCTGATCTAGATCTGATTATAACCACTGAATCCATCTGGGAAAGACAAGAACTTCTTTCCTGCAAGACCATCCAATAATTTATCAATGAAAGATAGAGGAAAATGCTCCTTTTTAGTGGCTTTGTTTAGCTCTCAGTAATCCACATAGATCCTCCATTTTCTATTTTTATTTGGTACCAAAACTAGAGGGGACACCCACTCACTATCTGAGATGGGGTAAATGACCCTTCATCCAACCACTTCTGTAATTCTTCTTTGACTATTTCTTTAATGGTTGGGTTCATTCTCCTATGAGGTTGGCACACTTTTTTGCAACCTTCCTTAATGTATATGTGGTGAGTACGCATCGAAGGATGGGCTCCCTTCATTTCCTTATAGCTCCAAGAAAATACATCTAAGTGTTCTCTCAACATGTTACATAACTTCGCTTCTTGGTTGGCTGAGAGAGAGGTTGATCTTCAAATTCTGAGATGGACCAAATTATACCATTTTGACATGTGAAGCACTTGGGTCACTAGGAATAAATCAATCCAAGGGTTATCTTCGAACTCCTTCACCAGCTCATCAAGAGGCATGGTGTTGGGGGGATGGTTCTAGAGGATTTGCTCAATGAGGCCATCTTCATCAGGTTTTCCCCCTCCTATAATAACATCTAGGATGCATATTGGATAGGATTTCGTATGACATACTTCATCCTCCTCCTCCTCTTCCAACCATAAGGGTAATTCATGCTCTAGGGATGGTTGAGGAGGAGGTTACAAGCCCAGCTATTTGGACAAATTCCCATTCTTAATGGTCTTGTTCCTAGTTCTACAATTTATGTAAGAATCAACAATGGCTAGCCATGGTCTTCCAAGGATGAGAGGATAACCATGGAATTTGGTCTTGGGTTGTAGAACTATGAAGTCAGCAGGATACTCCTAGGAATCAATAGAGACCATTACATCCTCAACAACCCCCTGAGGAGTTGTTGTGGGTCTGTCTGCAAGTTGCAATATTGTTGTGGTCTTTCTTAAGGATCCTTGGAGATTTAGTTTGAGCATGGTTTCCTTAGTCATCAAATTCATGGCAGCCCCAAGATCAATCAAGGTGTGAGGGACAATGATGCCATCAATGTGCACATCTACCACATGACTTCCAGGGTTTACATACTTTCGGAAAATCACTCTCCCCGGCATTAGGTCAGAAAATTGACCAATGGCATTAATGGTAGGGGTGTCTTTCTTTCTCCTCCTTGGATGTTTAAAGATTTTCTCCTTGATTAGCTTGATGTAGATGGGGACATCCTTGATGGCTTGGAGTAGTGGGAACCCAAAAAAAAAGTTTTTCAGTTCTCCTAGAAGTTTAGTCTCTTTTGGGGTGTGCTGAGTGGGATAGATCAATCTTTTAGGAAAAAGAGGTGGATTGGCTTTAGGATCACTCTCTTCATTTTCCTCTTCAATATCCTCATGTGGAGATGGAGGTTGGTTATCTAGGAGCACTATTCCAAACCTGAGGTTGATTTATTGAATTTCCACAACATATGCAGGGTAAGATGTCTCTCCAATATAAACCTATTGTGCTTGTTTGTTATTTAGGTTCAGATTTGGTTGAGTAGGCATTTAAGGTTGCTTGGGTGGAGCAAGATGAATTAGTTGTTGTTGAGATGGAGGTGGAGGCAGTAAAGCAGGAGGTTGGTTGAATTGAGACCTCCAACCTTGTGATGGGGTATTCCACTGAGGATGTGGAGAAGCATATGGCTGAAATGATTGATTGGAAGGTTAGGGAGGAGACTGAGGTGAATAAGAACAAGGAGAAAGTGTGGACCATGAAGGATGAGTAGGATAATACCAAGGGGGAAGGAGTGCATTCTGATTGCAATTGTAATAGGAATGTGATGCACCTTACATTCCCTGCTAGTATGGTCGAGGTCCTTGAGGCCTCCTTTGATTTATATAACCGAGTTGTTTAGCCCCACCTTCAGCCCCTTGGTATATAACCTTTAATCTAGGTAGAGAATGAAATTTATCTGTGGAATGGTTTTCCTCACAGACTAAGTAGAACTTTATAACATTTAGTAGACATTACTTTATGGGGTGCCTCCTAGTGCATTTAGGGCAAAAGCTAGCTAAGCATCTCTCTGCTTCCTCTTGTTTCCTCTTGATTTGCATAGCGTCCATTTCCAGAGCAAAGTTATGCAACATTTCACTTTTAAAGTCCTCCAACATGTTTCCAATTTCACTCTTGATAGATGTGTTGGAGGAAGAGGAACTCGTCAAAGCATGACTAACCCTACCCCTTCTTTCTAGTAGCCCTAGAATGGTTTTTGAACATTGTCTTGATATCATTATAGGGTATTGGATAAATATCCCCTCTAGCCAACATGTTTAGTGTTTCCAATACGTCCTCCTAGATTCCTATAAGAAGGACTAACTTGAGTGATTCAGGATCAAGGGTGCATTTGGCCCTTTTTTAACTGAGTTGGAACCTTTCCTCGTAATCCTCCAGGGATTCATCAAGCTATAGGGTCATTCTAAACATTTCCTCTTTTGTGTGTTTAGACCTACAATAGTTCATGTACTTGTTATTAAAGGATTGTTTCATTTAAGCCCAGGTAGTGATGTTATCCCCAGGTAGACCCATGAACTACCGCAAGGCTACATCCTTGCGGGTGGATGGGAACAACTTGAACCTTTGGTCATGAGAGGTATAATCATAAGTTTTTCAGATGAAAACAAACTCAAAAAAGAAGGTATCAGGGTCTTCTGAGGTTAAGCCATGGAAGTGAGGAAGGGCAAAGGGACTTATATTCTTCACCCTAGTATCCCCATTAGTCTCTCTAATGGGAAAGCACCCCCATTTCTGTTTTCAACTTCATTTTTGTTTTCATCCATGGTGTAAATTTGTGGAATGGCATCTTCTTCTTGTTCCCTAATAGGCTCTTCAAAGGTTTCAGGTTGTTCTCCTAAGGAGTCTTCTAACTCTCTTGCAGTGAGAGAGGGAAGCTGATAGTCACCAAAGAAGAGGGAAGGTTGATTGTTTGATGGTGCAGGGGTATTTGGAAAGAATTTCCCTAAAGTGTCTCCACTCCTACGAGGCATGAAAGAAAAATGTTTTTCCTTTTTATGAGTTTTTTTAAAAACCAAATGCAAGATGGAAAGGAAATCAAGAGTAACATCTATCCAGAAAATGAAAAATAGAAACAAAAAGAAGAAACTACATCAACTAGAAACCTCCTTGGCAATGACACCAAAAAGTGATGAGCCTGAGTATTGCAGCAAGATTACTGCAACTCCTAGGGTTGCCAGCTTTACTTTATCAACCCAAGGTTTCGTACAAACTTGGAGGTGATAGTGCTATATACACAACAGATGCATCATTCTACTCATGTCACTTCTCAACTGGGGCACTTGACCATTAGGGTTCCAAACCATTCCTCTATTGAACTGAAGGGAGTTTGACTGCTAACAATGGAATGTAAAGCTATTTCTAGTCCAAAGAAGGTAAATTCTTATAAAACCAAGAAATGAAAGTTGCCAACTTGTAAATGCTATGAAATGACACCAATCACTTGCAGAAAGGAAATTATTCTAATATTGTACTTGATCACCTAGCTATCAGGGTTGCTTGAAAATGGAAGATTATTATATCATTTCATAATTCAAACATGCATGTATTAACTATCTCATTCACACTTGCAGAATAGATAAAGTTCTAATTACTAAACTTAGAAATAAAAGAGCTAATGCTATTTAATCATGCAAGAAGGAAAGGAGTGAAAGGACTTGTCTAGGTGGCACTTTTGGTTATGGAGCCCAAGTTGAGGGGTTAACCTACACCTAAACTAGGCTATACTATCATTTTTAGGTCAAAATAGGCTACTACAGGATGTCTTGAACTGCTACAGGAAGCTGGATGAGAGGTCTTGGAGGACAAGAATGGTGGAATGAAGTGTTGGAAAGGTGCATGACAGTGGTGGAAGGTGTAGGGAAGGTGAAACTCACCCAAGGCCAAGCCTAACATGCCAAGCAGGTTGGATTTTCTTAAGATGGTTTGCTCATGGTGGTTGGAAAACAAAGGTTCAGAATATGGGCTAGCATGCCTCAAGAGAAGGTGGAGAAGACCTAGGTGGACTTGGTCAGAGGATTCCATTCCTCTAGATCAATAATCCCTGCAATAAAACCTGTCTCTCTTTGCATTAACAAATTATTTCATGTCAACATGGAAAATATGAGTTGAATTTAAAAAATCTGATCTAACTATTGTTAAGGACTAGATCTATGAAATGGACTACCTTCTAAGCTACAACAACCTCCAGAATAAGAATAACAACTGTAAATATTTCCAAGGAATCATAAATAGATATCTAGCTAAGAATGAGACTTAACCTAGCCAATGAATAAAATACAAACTTTGTTTTTGGGATGTTAGAGTGGGGTCCCCTAATCATGGTCCCATAAGGAAGATGAGATAGAGGTCACTATCACAATCTTTCCTGTTATATTTTCCTTCACTAGACTGCAATAGTAAGATACTCTTTAAGATAATGAAAGCATGAATAAGCAACAGCTTAATCAACCTTATAAGCTAAACAAAAACATAAATAAATTTAGCAGTTAATCAACATTCTAAGCTAATAATACAGATACAAAAGAGAGGAACTTCTGCTGCTAGGGTTGGGCCCTAACCCAAGAGCTTCAACCCTCCAAGTCAACTCAGTGATGGATCAAAACATAATTTCTCATTATCATAAAAATGTCAAATACATCATAACAATAGCAATCAAATCTACTTCAAGTTAATGGACTCTTGGCTATAGTAAAACTTTGAATCCTAATGAGTCCCTTAGCTTGCTTATTTATAAAAAACTGGAGCTACCAACAACTCCCTAACTCGAGAATAAATTTTCCTTGACTAGAACTAACTTGGTTGTCAATGAACTTAGCTTGCTTGGCTGCCAGTGACAATGAGTTGATGAGATAGAGGGGGGCAATATTCAAATGATTTGAGGAGTTAAGGAGGGAGATCACTTCCTAGAATCTCTCTTGCTTCCCTACTCCGAGTCCCTGCATTCAAGTCATCTCAAAACTGCTCCAATTTTCTACATTTAACACACATTAAGCCATATGACATAGTAAGTCACTTTTACTCTTCTCACTAAGCAAAATATAAGAAAATCTATAAATAAGTGTGAGAAAATACAATTTATTAAGTTGGAGAGTTGCATTGTGACCCATATAGTTTACCTATTCATGAGAATCATCAAATTTATCTACATTTGTCCATGGTATCAAGGGTAATATAACATATATCTTTTTATCCCCATGTTCGTGAAGATTTGATGTTCAATGTTTTGATACAAAAGACCCCGTGGAGATTTTATAGAAAGAGTAGGTTATGTGTTTTATTCACTATGACATGAACATGATGCCTCAATTAAAAATATATATATTTGGATCGTCAAATGGCTTTGGACGGGTTCTCACTCATGGGGATTTTTCTTTCATAGGGCCTCCGCCTCCTTTGAAACCTTGCCATGAAATGATCACCATCAATTTGACTCTTTTGATGTGAATAGCTAGACTCATTCATACCTTTTCCTCTAAAATTTTGTGAAGAGTCACAATATGCACAAGTAGATTGGATAGATGTAGGTATTAGGGCCATCGAACATGGTACCCCTTTCTCAATAACCCTACTAACAAGCTGGTGGAACCCTTATTATATTGGAACCATACTTTGGATATCTAGAATCAAATGATTTAATGTATTGCTTAATTTTCAACACGAGGAAGAATATTATAAACTTTATATGATTTGCAACATTATAAACTTTAATTGATGTTGTCACATTTCTGGTTTCCCTTAAGGGAAGTTTTAGTTACTCGGTACACGCCTTAAAGTATGGATTTCACTAGTTTCAATCCCATTTCATTTCCTATGTGAGCATCACCCAATGCAATGAGTGCTAATTGAACTATTCAAACAATGATAAATTAGTTAATTGAAACTAATATTTACGATTACAGGTCATGATGACTTACCCTTTGTAGATAATCTCATATATGACATTTCATAAAATCAAATTATTGAAATCCCTCGATGTTGAAATAAAAGAGTGAAGTGAACTAACTCAGTAGTTCATAGGGCACAATACTTGCAAAGATTTTTGCAAATGGGATAGAGACATAAGCGGGATTGATTATAGGGAAAGCTACATAGCTAAGCTGAGTTGAGCTAGATCAGTCTTGGAATAGGTGACCTCTCAATAAGTTTTAAATATCAACGATAAAGCTTGAGAAGTGTTGATTAATGCTATGTGATTCATTTTCTCATTCAAAGTTCTTGGTAATTGTTCAGTATGCTTATCTAATTTTATTGTCAAAGCTCCCATTGTGATGCATTCCAAATATTAAAAATTGACATAGGTAATCCTCATGCCTAGACTTAAAAGAACATGCCTTAGTTCCATGTTTGAATAAGCAAAAATTGGATTTCCAAGCACATAAACATGGCCATATTTGTAAATTTTTTGCTACTCACATTCTCCGCATGGGGCCAATGAACTTTTCGATATGTAACACTGGATCATATCAACAACCCCTTAAAACAACTTCTCAACTGTCAAAAGAAAAAGAGAGCATTGTCTAGTCTAAATTTATATACAAAACATGTCAAAAAACAACTAAAAATGTGTGAATCCTTGGTTTATAATATTCCAATTGTTATATCTCTTGCATATGAAGGATAAATGATGTTCCATAAGAAGTAGTGCATAGAAAACACAAATGGTTTTTTGAGGACTAGTTGCATGATACTTTTTGATGCCTTTTTTATGTACTCTATAAAGCATATTGTAAAAATTTTCATCTTGGGGAAACCTTCTTAATGTTATGATTTTGAACATTTGGAGGTCAAAATTAAATTATGGCAACTCCATGATGCTCCATGATCCTTAAAATATATCTAGGTTAATGCCTACCTTCAAATATGTCGTTCTTTTTTATATTTATTTGCTACCTTGTTCATGACTTGTAGGACTAACATTTGGCTAAGAAACTATGAGTTATGGGAATCTAAGACATCAAAATCATAGAGGGATTGCACTTGACCTAGACCACACCAACCCTTAACAATTCTAGCCTTTTTTGTACCCATGAGGATTTGAACTAGCAACCTTCACACAAGGAGTGCGTTAGAAAAACATCCTTCATTCATTGTTCTAGTCCCATGTGTTTCAAATAGGTCATTCTATCATGATGCATAGTTTGGTTTAAAGGAGTTCCCACTATGTTATCATATTGTAGTTTTAAATTAGATTTGGTCAACTCCAAGATGATAGACAACTTTAAAATATTTGCGTAAGTCATTCATTGTACCTGAATTCTTCATTTGACCTAAAAACACAATTTCCTTTTACGTAGTTTCATATCTCTAATCCATTTCCCATACATATATATGTTATTTCATAAGAAAATTTTAGTGGCTAAATTTCTCGATGGTCTCAAATTCCATGTTTTTTGCCCAAAATAATTCAAATATTTTCATTTTTTATAAAAGTGATTCACCTAAACTCTATAAAACAAAATTATTGAATAACGAAAATTATATAGAAATGTATAAAATCTTTAAAAATTTAAATATTTTTATAAAAATATAGCTAAATGTTTTAAAGTTTGTATACCAAAGATTAATTAGATTAGCCAAAATTTTTGCATTGAATTTGATTATACATTTAAATTTAATGTATAACCAATTTAAATAAATTTTTTATTTTGTACAACTAATTAATAATATTATTTCCTTCTTATTTATTTTCCTTTGACTTGATTGATGTTTTATTTGATTATTTCTTCCATTAATTTGGATTAGGTTATTTTCTTTTTTTTGTTGAAGCAAGAGTCGTGCCTTCTATTCATATTAACCAAAAAGGATTAATTACATAAATTACAACCACCCCTAAGGAATCGGGGGACATTGAATTAGTTTTCCCTCCCAGGGAATGGGCCAGAGAACCCAAGGCTAAACAGTTGAGCCATGCGCTCCCACCCCTACATCCTCCAAAAAACAGATGCAATTTGATCCGTCACAAAGGAGCGAAACAAGGCAAACAAGTTGGAACTAGAACCGGACCCGAAAAGGAATTGAAAACCAAACTAATCAGATTTCGGGTCCAAAAAGTGGCATAAATATAGCGTATGTGGTCCGCTCGAAATTCATTGCTACCTGACATGAAGCTGAACAAGCATAGACAATAACAATAAGGTGCAACTCTAACCTGGACCCAACAACATTCAAAGTGATCCTGGGCCGTTGATCCGCCTCACAAGATCCAACAGTTGAAGAATATATCGGATGGAAAAGAAGCCTGGAGAATACCCACCCGATGAGGGTGGTATTCTCTCTCCTACTAGAGCCATGTGTTGCATGTTGAGTGGCATCGGGCTCAAATCTTTGAAACCACTTTCCGGAGTTGAGAGCTTCCGATAAGCCAAAAACCACTGTGAGGGCAGTATTGAAACTAAAGGTAGTAATGAGGAAGGTTTCGAATCTACTAAGGAAGCAAAGACTCTGGCCTAAACCCATCATTCTGTGATTTGAATCTCCACCCTTGACCCTCAGTTGTTTGATCCAACGGATGAGAGGAGCGATTCCCGCCATTCGAGCATCCAAAAACCTGTAGACCAACCTCGCCGGTTCGCTATATCCATTGCCAACAGTTATATACCTATGGTGGGGTGTTGTTGTTCCTTCTGACTGGAGACTCTTCACCCCTTCTTAGCGCCGAGTAAAACTGAGTTGATCTGAGTTAGGAGAAAGTTTTGAAAGAATCCTTAATCTACAGATCATCTCCCACCCAAGAACTCTATGTCTGAGCTGTTCTGGACTGATAAAGCTAACAAATGCCTATGTGCCATTTTCAAAATTACCTCTAGAAAACCCCTTCATGTTGATTGTGTATCTACAAACCCAACCTCTGCTACTGCTGACCTTCTTTATTCTGATGTATCTCTCGGTCCTCATTCGCCTGGTTAAGACAATCATCCCTCAATCTACCCCGAGGAACCTCTTGCCATTTGTACTTATTACTACTTTTGATGTAGAGTGCACCTTTGTTGGCAAATATGTCTGCCAATTTATTGGCCGTCCTGCACACATGTGTGAAGCTTAAGGTTCTCATGTTTTGCAGGTAGAGATGGATTGTTTGATAAACCTATAGAAACCTGCAGTGTCTTGAGACCTTTTCTGGAGCCAAACCACAACAGATTCTCTTGATCGAATTGATTATCAGCTCAAAATCTACTTCAATTATGATATTTTGAAGATTATCATACTTCAGGATTTCTAAACATTTCTCTAATTCCATTAGCTCCACCATATTGTATGTGGCTCTTCCCAGATTGAAATTAAAAATGTATTGTATGCAACCCTTATCATCCGTTATTACACCACCATAACCAACCATACCCAGATTCCCTTTTGAGGCCCCATCTATGTTACATTTCATAAATCCTTGAGGGGGAGGGTGCCAAAAATCTTTATTAGTGACCAGTTACTTTACAACCCTGTTCTTGCCCTGAGGAATAAGCCCCTGCATACCCAACTGAAGATGTATCTTCACATCAGCATTTGAAGGGAGAGTGTTAGGGGGTGTTTGCATTAAAGTTCCAACCGTCTCCTTGAGCTATCTTAAAATTTGTTCCATGATGTTATGGGAGGAAACTTTTTTTATTTTTGAAAATTCTATTGTTGCGTTATTTCCGTACATCCCATATTAGGAAGCTTGGAGTTAAAGCCCAAGCTTTGTTTATCATTTCATAATCAAAGAAGTTCCTCCTCCAGTTGCTTAGGGTATTGGTAATGCTTCCTCTGTCCCTGTCTATTTGTCTGAATATTAAGGCAATACCATCCCACAACATGGAGGTAAATATGTAGGTGTTGAGAAGGTCCTCCATTGCTTCCTCTTGTGATTCACATAGCTAGCATCTGGATGGGCCCAAAATGCCCCTTTTTTGGATATTCTCCCATGTCATAATTTTCTTATGATGTACCAGCCACATGAACAATTTGGTTTTCATCCATCCTTGGTTCTTCCAGAGATTCTTCCATACCCAATCCAGCTTTGTGGAATCAAGCTCAAGGGCTATGCATTTTGCCTCTTTAAGGTTAAATATGCCTTCATTGTTATCTCCCCATCTGAGTTGATCAGGATCAACTGATATCAATATCTTTCTTTGATCCAAAATGGCCATTAGAGCATCAGCCTTTTCTTTCAAGGGGTTATCATCCCTGTAATCCATTTTCTTCCAGGTTCTCCATTTTCCTTTGTTGTTTGTCTGATCCCAAAAATCATTTACGTGGAGTAACCCTTTGTTATCATTATCATTTCTGAGATCCACAAAGTCCTACCTTAATAGCTTTGGTTCCTATTGCCATTTATCCTCCCAAAACCATGCCAGGTCTCCTGCTCTAATCTCCCAGAAGCTATTCTTTTGAACTATGTCTCTATTATTCCAAGCTTTATTCCAGATGTGGAAGCCTTTTATGATGCCAGACATTCTTATGTGGTCTTTGTTTTGCCAATTTCTTGCATATTTCTGGTTCCAAATCTTAGCCCAAGGAGAATTTGAATCTTTTATCCATCTCCACTATAATTTTTCCCCCAAAACTTTACTTAGCACTTCAGGATCATCTAGTTCTAAACCTCTGTGGTTTTTAGGTTTACAAATCTTTTCCCAAGCAACCAAGGCCCATTTGTTCTTTTCTTCTCCTTTACCCCAAAGGAAATCTCTTTGGATATTTCTACATTGTTGCATAACTCCTTTTGGAGCTGGAAGGGATGAAAACATGAAGATGGGGATTGTTTGTAGGACAGCTTTTGTAAGCACCAATCAGCCCACCAAGTTCAAAGATATGTTAGTCCATATTCGCGTCTTGTCCTGCAGCTTATTAATCACAGACTCCCAAACAGTGTTGTTTGGAGGTTTGTCTATGAGCAGTACACCAAAATATTTGGAAGGTAGCATTTCCCTTTGAAAGCCTAGAATTATGGAGATATTTTGACTGAATAACAATGTTAGTATTGAAAAAGAAAATCTTTGATTTGGAGAGACTGACCTCTGTGCCTGCCGCCATAGCGAAGTAACTCAGGATTTGTTTGTAAGCAAGTGATTCTTTGACTGTGGGAATGCCCTGTAGCATGGTATCATCTTCAAATTGCTGATGGATCAAAGCTTGCCCATTACTGGAAAGTTTGAGACCCTGGATTTTACCTGCTTCTTTAGTGGACTTTATGGCTCGACCTAGTCCTTCCATCATAAGAATAAAGAGAAAGGGGGGTAGAGGATCTCCCTGCCTGAGGCCTCTTGAAGGTTTAAAGGTCTTAGATGGAGAACCATTTACTAGAATTGAAAAACTAGAGGAAGTCACCAGGGCCATTACCCATCTTACCCAGTTGTGGTCAAATCCAAAAGCTAGCAGGACCTTCCTGATGTAGGTCCAATTTAACTTATCATATGCCTTTTCTAGGTCCAATTGCATAATCATTCCTGCCTGCCTTTTACTCACCAATGAGTGAACCACCTCATGCGCTTGAATGATATTATTGAGAATTTGTCTGCCCTCCACATATCTCGTCTGCTCCACAGAAACCAGAGTAGGAAGAAGGGGTTTGAGTCTGTTGGAAATAATTTTGGATATTATCTTATACACCACATTGCATAAAGCTATAGGTCTAAATCTGTCTGGTGTCATAGCATTGTCCTGTTTAGGAATCAAGGAGATGAAGGATGTATTGAGCACCTTCAATACCATTCTATTCTTCCTGGAGTCCTCCACCACATTCAGAATATCTTGCTTGACAATACTCCAGCATGCTTTAAAGAAATCTACATTGAAGCCATCCAAGCCTGGTGCTTTTCCATTCTGCATTTCTTTGATGACCTCACTAACCTCCTCTTCATTCATCGACCTATTAAGATTATAATTATCTTCTCTTATTACTAGCGTAGGGATGTGCTTTGTGAAGTCCCTGATGAATTGTGATCTATTGAAGAGAGGTTCCTCTGCTATGCTTTGAAAATGTTGAACCAACATAGTTTCTATTTCTTTATGGGTATTGAGATGATGGCCTCTGGAGTCCTTGATCGTGGAGATTCTATTGTGAGACATGTGTTCCATTGTAGATCTGTGGAAAAACCTTGTGTTTCTTTCCCCTTCTTTTAGCCATTGTACTCTTGATTTTTGTCTCCAAAATATTTCCTCTTGTTTGCATAAGTCCTCCCAATCCTGTTGATGCTTGTTGGCTTGTTCATTTCTATCCCCATCAAAGCCATTTGTGATAAGGGTTTGATTAATTTCTTGCATTTTTATTTCAACAACTTTTTTCGCTTCAAAAATATTACCAAACTCATTCTTATTCCAATCTTTGAGCTTAAGTTTGATATGCTTCAATCTTTTATGTAATAGAAACATCCTTGTTCCTTGGATCTGCAGATCTTCTTTCCATCATTTTTCAATGTTGCTAATAAATTCTGGATGGGTGAGCCAAATGTTTTCAAACCTAAAAGGTCTATTCTTTGGGGTTCCAATGCCGATCGCCTCAAATTGAATAGGCCAATGGTCCGAGCCACCAAAGGGGAGAATTCTCACTATCATATCAAGGCTTGTGAGCATGAGGTCCTCTGAGATAATGAATCTGTCCAATTTTGAGGCTACTTGAGCCTCTCCTCCTCTTTTGTTTTTCCAGCTAAAGAGGCCATTATTTGTAACTATGTCAATCAGCTTCATGTTGTCTATAAAATTTTGAAATGCTATAGAGTCTCCGCTTAGTGTTCTAGTCCCACCTTTTTTTCTGAGAGGGATTTGATCATGTTAAACTCCCCGCCCAGAATTAATGGTATTCCTGAATGTCTAATTCTTAAATCCTCTAGAGAAGTGAGTAGTCTGAGTTTGTGATCAGGTCTCTAAGGGCCATAAAGATTTGTGATTAAATAAGTCTCCCTGTCTCCCACAGGCTGAATAACCACTGATAAATAATTCCTAGATGCTTCAACATCCACTATGCCAATCTTTTGAGGGTTCCAAAGTGTTAGAATCCCTCTTGCTGTTTTGTCTGCCTTGACTTCTAGAAATTCATATCTATTGAGCCATTTACTGTGTGTTTATCTTATTTTCTGAATTGAACATTTAGTTTCCTGGATGAAAATCATATATGGAGTTTCTTGTTTCATTCTATTGTTAAGGTTCCTTTGCTTCCTTTTACTCCCTAGACCTCTAATATTCCAAGATGTGAGCTTCATTAAGAAAGATTTGTAAAGGAGTAGCTGGTTAGATCTTTCATCTTACTTGAATCTATCATCAGTTTTCCACATTCTATTAGTAACTCATTTTGTTTCTTTCTACCCCTTTTCCTTCCTGGGTTTCTAGGAGCGAGTCTTGAGGTGGTTTTCAAGGTTTTCACCCCTTTGTTGTCCTGTCTTTCAAGGTTTCTTTTCCCTATCATCCCTTTAGCCTGAGTTCTCCACAAAAACAGTTGCTGCACTCTATTAAAATCATCTTGAAGTAATGAATTCATACCTTCCATGGTCCCTTGTTTCAGGAATCTTTCTAGATCTAGATGTTCTCTTTCGAAAATATCCTGCAGTTCATGATCCTCCATTTCCGCCTCACTCAGGGTCATTTCTTGGTCCATTTCAAGTTCCATGTTGCTTAGCATAGTCTCCTTTAGCTGGTTATTGTCCTGTGTCTTCTCCCTGTTTTCTTCCTTTTCCTTCTCCCCTGGGCTGTCCTCTGTGGCCTGATTTGCCTCTGTTACCTCTTCCTCTTCTTCTAGTATCTTGTACCTGTTCTGACTAGCCTGTTTTTCCTCGGTGTGGTTTTTCTTTTGCAACCTTTTCCTTCCTTTACCTCTATTTCCCACTTTATGAAAGCTTTCAGTATCTTTCCCTATTGTAACTTTACTTCTGCTCTCTGTATAGTTGAGAGGGAAGTCTCTGAATAGATGCCCATGTTCATGGCATTTGCGACATCTAAAAGGAACATGTTCATAATCCACTGTTTGCACCCGTTCTTCATCAAAAACTTCCAGGATCACCTCATTCGGTAGAGCTCTAAAGAGATCCATCTCCACACATATATGGGCAAAGGAGTTGTACATTCCCCTTCTTGTTGCCTCAAATATTTTAACAAAATGCCGTAATTTATTTTCTATTGCTAATAAAGATTCTAGTTGCCATTACTCTAGAGGTAAAGAGTAGAGCCTTACCCAAACTGGGACCGAGGTGAACGTCTCGCGCTCCGGGACAAAATTCATCATCCAAGGCCGCATATAGAGGCTTGCAGCTACATAGAAGTAGGGCCCTCCTTCAAACACCCTGTCTTTATCCTTGATGTTAGTAAAGACTACAGTAAAGAAACCCTTTGACCTAAGATGTAGGTCTATATCCCCTTTAGGTTTCCAGTGATATTTAATCCATGATTGTAGCACCTTCTCTGTGGGCCATAACCCCATGAATTTACAAATGATGGCCTAAGTACTCATGTGATCCCTATGTGCGTGTAGTGCTAGATCACTTAACACCACTTTGGGTGTGACAACAGTCTTAGGCTTACATGGACCGTTTTGTTTTTGTTTTCTTCTTGCTGTTTTTTTCCTCTCCTTCTTTATCGTTTTTTCCATCTCCCTCCATCCCATTATTCTGCTTCTGTGTATCATCGTTGCCCCATTTCCCTCCTCTTGAGAGACCTTTTATCAACCTCCAACGTTTTCTTTCCTCGGCTAGAGACTGCCTGATTGTAGGAGGGAGTTGAGCTCCCCCTTTACGCCCCTCCATGGCATTCAACGCCTGATTAATTTTGTAAACCCTAGCTCTTACCAGTCGTCGCCTGTTCCTCTCCTCTGCTTTGATTAATGTCAAATGCTTATAAAATGATTTAAAATCAATGGATTAAGTTAATTTCATTTTAAGGGTCATGTTATTTATTATTATAATTTCTTTCTCTTTTTTCGAATAACTATTAATTAAAAAATAATATATTAATAAACAATTAAAATTAAAATAAGGTTTGATTATTCTTTATGAGAAAAAAGTTTTTTGTTGTAAATCACATGATAAATCATTTGTCCATGCATTTCGAACCAACCAGTTTGATTATTCTTATTACATTTAATTTATTGTATAACCAATTTAATTGTTTTTTCTTTTTATAACTAATTCATAAAAGTAATTCCTTCTAATTTATATATTTTTTTCCTTTTGGTTCAATTTTTGTTTTATTACTTCTTCGTTAGGTTAAACTAACGTCATGTTAATTAAATATTATTATATAATGTGTTTATTATTTAATTCAGTTTATTTAAAAATAAATAAATAATAATAATAATAAATTAATTAGTATTTTGTTTTTTTTTTTTTTTCTCATAGAGTCAAAAATAGCTATTTTTAGCCGTTTTCCCCATAAACTTTAGGTGGTCTTGACTCTTTATTTAACTTACTTCTATGATCTAATTTTTTATCTGGTCTTGATAATGAACCACACTAGTTGGTTTAAAACACATCATCTTAGATCTACAATATGATTTCTTTCAAAATTGTTTGAAAAAGAAATATAAATTAAGAAAACTTGAATTTGAAAATAATTGACTATCATGTTATATTTGTTTGTTCGTTCGTTCGAAATATCGAGTTATTTATTTTCATGGAGGGGCAAGAAACTCGGTACATGTAGTTTACACATGACGACGTTAACTATAATCAGTAATTCTTTCTATAGCCGTCCTCAAATTTGGTAAATTATATTTTAATAAATATAGAGAAGAGGGGAAATTTGGATTTTTCTTTTTGTTAAAACTTACTAAAATAATTTAAAAAAACTTTTTTTTTGAACATTATGTATTAAGAAATAATTAAATTATACTTACTAAAAAACTTTTTTTTTAACATTATGTATTAAGAAATAATTAAATTATACTTTGAAATAATTTTTTGGAGACCTAGGAATGCTTTCCCCACAACAATGCTATCCAAATTAATTTTAGATTTAAACTTTAATATGCAAAGTCAATGACAATTAAAAATCTAACAACAATGTCATCAACACTATTTTTAAATTTAAAAATACGTATGTTAAAGTTAAATGACAATTGTGATCGAGATGTTGTATCAGTTGGTTCGCTAGGAATACTGAATTATTATGGCGTTGTTGGGAGGAATTCCCTGGATCGTTAAAAGTAATTGGTAAGTAATTGGTATCGGACAAAATATTTTCACGCTTTTAATGATAAAAATAGATTCAATATTATTAAAAAAATTTAAAACATTTAAAATTTTGAAATTTAACAATTGTAATCACAATTTACAAAAATTCTTAAACTTTTTTATCAAAATATTACTAAAATTTCTATCATTTTTAAAAGGAAAAATAATATAGTTAAACAATGGCCATTATTATTTTCAAGCCAGAACAAGAAACGCTCAGTGTACATGTAGTTTATGCAGTTTAAATATGACGGCTTATGCCATTAAAAATCCTTTCTATAGCCAGCCTTATGTTGGTTAAATTATATTTTAATAGATATAGAGGGGAAATTTGGATTTTCCTTTTTTAAAAGGATTAAAATATACTAAAACTCGGATTTTAAAAATAATATATTAATTCACATCCTTTAGAAATGTATATTTAATTAATTTTTATTAAAAATCAATAAATTAATAATATAACAAATATTTTAAAAATTAAATTAAATATAAATATAAAATTAACACTATAAATTATTTTTGTGGATAAGTAATAATATAATTGGCAAAAAAACATGTTATTATTGTAAAAAAATTTTTGTTAATTTATTATATTACTTATTATTATAATATAAAATTTAAAACTATTATTTTTATAAATTTGAACACAGTATAGAGTAGATGTGTAGGTGTAATGTAAGTATGTAAATAATTATAAAAGTAAAAAATAATTATGTATATTCACTTCAATTTTTTCATTGATGTTATGAACTTGTGAATAGGCTTTGTTACAATGGATTTGGGTTAATACCATGGCTTGACAATACCACATCCTAAAAAATCATATCCTATTTCACGATCAAAATATTTTATAAGAATATGACAAGATTCTTAACCAGATTCACCCCACTTTACCATGGATATTATTAACTTGTAAATAGACTTTGTTAGAATACCATGGGTGAATACCATGACTTATCAATACCACATGCTCAAAAACCATAACTGATTTCACAATTAAAATATTTATTTTAATTTAATTTTATAACAAGCTAATAGGAAAAGGGTTATAATTAGTTTTGAGATATATCTAATTTCTTTATCTTTAATACTACTAAAAATATTCCCATAGAAATTAAATTAAGGTTTTAATAAAATAAAAAATGAGAATATTTTTATATTTAAAGACATGAAATTTATATAACACAAATGGTATTAGTAAGAACCAACATAGGTCCATCTTAACTAAGTATCCAAACCATGGTAACAAGCAGCGTGAAGGGAAGAGAGGGGAGGGAGAGAGAGGAAGGGATATAGTGACAAAGTTGAAGGGAAGAGAGGGGAGGGAGAGAGAGGAAGGGATATAGTGACAAAGTTGGAGGGCAGAGACAGAGACATAGACAAAGTGTGTGTGTGGTGGGGGGAGAGAGAGAGCTGAGGGGAGAAAGAGAAGAAGAGGAGGGAAGAGAGGGAGGAAAGAACAAATACATAGGGAGATAGAGGTGGAGAGAGAGAGGCGGTGAAAGGGAGAGATGGAGAGATAGAGGGATAGACGAGAGGATGGAAGAGAGAGAAGAGGTGGGGAGAGAGAGAGAGAGAGAGAGAGAGAGAGAGAGAGGCACAAATATGGAGAGAGAGAGAGAGAGAGAGAGAGAGAGAGAGAGGAGGGAGAGAAAGACCTAGGTGGGAGATAAAGAGAAAGAAAGGACTGAAGAGAGAAAAGGAGAGAGATGGAGTTGGAGGGGGAGAGAGAGGGAAGGAAGAAGAAAGAAATAGAGGGAGAAAGTTAGAGAGAGAGGGGGGGAGTAAATACAAGTATAGATATTATATAGTATTATATAACTAGCTTAGATCCATATTAGCCTAGATCTATCAAGCTCCCAAAGAGATGAAATATCTAGAGGTGCAAACATTTCCTCAAGTTTTGCACTCAAAAAAGAGGTTTGCACCTCAAGAGATTGGATCCCTCTGGGTCAAGATGGATCTAGGCTGGTGTAAAAACAGTCAAAGTTAATTTAATTCACCATATCTATGTAAAGTAAATTTTACACAATAATGATGTAAAAAATGTGCCCACATAATCTTCCCCATTATTTATAGAAACCGAAAATTTCTCATCTATTGTAATCCTGAATGAGTGAAAACAAACTAGCATCAGAATTCGTGTGAAACCAGTTCCAATGGTTCACACCTTTTGGGGAGCTTTGGAACTGTATGGGAACGTGAGCTTTCAAACTATATGGGAATGACACACCCTTTCAACCGTAGCTGCAATGAGCTTTGAATATTGTTTTTTTGAGTTTCATCATTCCTTGGGGTTGGGGAATACAAAGCCTGTAGAGAATTATGTTGAACTGTCCAGAAAACATGAGCGTATGTTGAAACCTTCGTAGGAAGAAAGGCCAAAGACATCCTTAACACATAAATTCTTAATTGAGAAACTGGAGCACCTCTACCTAAGGGCAATATCTGGGATGTCATGCTGATGAGTATGTCTTTTGTTGTTTATGTATATATATTAGAGAAGATTGTGTGTGCATATTGTATGTGGCAATCAATGCTTAAACATTAGAGTTGCTTCGTTTTTCCTCTTAAAAATGAAACTAGAAAAACATATGTAAAATTGTTCCTTTGTATTTTTAAGCCAAATTATTTCAAACACTATTCATATGTAGAAAAAAGAATTAATGATGAACTTGACATTTTATATATATTAAAAAGAAAGATTAAAAAAAACCACCCATGAAATATATTTTTATATAAAAAATATTACATATTTATTTAAATTAATTTAAATATTTAAATATTTTGATTCAATGTAAATTTTAATTATTATATAAATAAAAAAATTATATTTTTTATTATATAATATTACTGTTTTGATTAACCAATTTCCTATAAATTTTAGAAAATCTCTGAACCTTTCCCATACCCTTATCTAAATTCCCAAAATTCTCACTTTCCAAAAACTCATGCAACTTATATATATTTCACTGATCACCGTGCTACTAGCTACTTCTACCCTATCATATTTCTGTCTAGCATGTCTTTGTTTTTGTGTATAACAATATTAATAAGGAGGTCAGAGCTCCTCTTACTTATTCATGTGTAGACTTTGAAGGAGCTATGGTAGCGATTTTAATCGTTATTCAGACATTAATTTAAAAGGAAAAGCAGAGAAATCATATTTGAAGTAATTTTTTTTACTGAATCCTTCCCTGGAGACTGCAAGTGATTATTTGTATTTAATTCGGAACACGTTAATCTCCAGCGTGCTCTCCCAGTAAATAGGATCACTAGCTGATAGCTACGCAGGAATAAAACAACTCGTTACATGAATTTCATTATCTTGTTTTTGTTGACTCAGGCGTCGTATCTAATAAATCAAGCGCAGGAGACGTACGAGTGGCTGTCAAGAAAACGTTGCAGATATATCAAGGAGTATTATTAATTGAAAAATAATATTAAAAATGGAAGGTTACACATCACAAGTATTAAAAATGGAAAGTCATACATCACGCAATATCAGAAGTATCGTCACGCAATCTCTCTAAGGCTTGACTCGTTCAGTTCAGAGTTAATTGAGATTCGTCCATTATCACAGGGAAGAAGGGTGGACTCGTTCAGTTCAGAGCTAAATGAGATTCGTCCATTATCACAGTGAAGAAATTAGATCTTTCTAGTTGCATATCAAATTTATATTTAAGATAGATTTATACTTGTTTTAATGACATATGACATTCAAAAATTTCTGGTAGTGTGAGTAGAAAAGCAACGGAAATAAAATAAGAGTTTCTTTTGTAAAATAACGAAGGTAAAAGGAGCGTATTTAATAGTGTCTGCAGGTGAGAGTGGAAAGTAACGGAGGTAAAATTGAGAATGTGTGCATCAATCCCACGTACAAAGTTGACGTGTCTATGCGCCTACCCTAGAGAGATTCTTGGCTGTGTCACTCAGTCATTAGACTCCTATAAATAGGATATCAATACATCCAGTAAGCTGTCTGAGGTTCCTTTGTTGAAGGTATTGTTTATGGTGGAATTCTTTCAATTTCAATTTCCTTTCCAACTTTCTAAGTATTGGGTGCATGGCTCTTCCTATGGATCTGTGTCTGACTTCAATGTTAATACTTTCTAATTATAACTAATGGTGTGCAGTCTTGAAGGATTCAAGAAATTGGAGTTGCGTGAAAGAATGGCCGGCTCAGATAATGGGGTAGGTAATGGTATCGTGTCTGTGAAATTCACCAAACTTTTCATCGATGGAGAATTTGTGGATGCAATTTCAGGTATTTATATGTTACCTTGAAATATTTTGAGTTTTGCTGGGTTATTTTTTCAATACAAACCTGCTAATCTAAACTCTAAGTAGAACATTTTTTTGTTTAAATAATATAAATTTTTGTTTAATTTTAAAAAGATATGGGGAATTTTTTTGAAAACCTCCCTTACCATAAAATTCTTGATAATAATAAATCTATTTCCACTACAAAAATGATTTAAACACTCTACAACTAAATTTCTTGAAAAAATAACAATCCTAACTAAATATTTTGAATTTTTGCTGTTTTATTTTATTGTTCGATATAGATATAAACTGTGTATCTGAAGGAAACATGATTATTTAACTATGTATAAGCTAAAGCATGTTGAACAACATTCAGAGCTTGGCATATCTGTGGATTAATGCATGCAAGGATGAGGCGACATTTCTGTCGATTAATGCGGGCAAGGTGTTGGTGGTGCAGGGAAGACTTTTGAAACTTTGGATCCTCGAACAGGAGATTTGATAACACGTGTCGCAGAGGGTGATAAGGAGGATGTGGATTTGGCTGTGAAGGCCGCCCGGGAGGCTTTTGACAAGGGACCTTGGCCTCGAATGTCTGGCTATGTAATATCAGTTTTTAGACCCTTGTGCATACATAGATTCCCTTCTGTTTTTGCCTTGTGATTTGGATCTCATGAAAAATTTCCTTTTTGTGTGTAGGAAAGGGGTCGCTTTCTGAACAAGTACGCAGATTTGGTAGAGCAGCATATAGATGAACTAGCTGCTCTTGAAACCCTAGATAATGGAAAACCACTGACCCTTGCTCGTGCAGTCGATTTGCCGGGGTGTATCGAGAATCTCAGATACTATGCAGGTACTGAACAGTCAATACTCCATGATACCTGTGCTTCAAATATTTCCCATGAAGAAATTTTGAGTCTTATATGTATCTTATCTTGTGGTAGGTATAAGATTGAAAATTCCTATTATATTATATGTAGGTATAAGATTGAAAATTCCTATTATATTATATGTATCTTGTGGTAGTTGTCAAGCAGGGAAAGCCATGCGGGACGGATTATATTGTATTTTTGGTTATAGAGTTTGAATTTAATGTTATATTTTTAGTTATAGAGATGCGGGACGGATTATATTGTATTTTTGGTTATAGAGTTTGAATTTAATGTTATATTTTTAGTTATAGAGTTTGAATTTTATGTTATAATATGTTTGTGGATTATTGCTTTTCTTTTATTTTTAGTTTTAATATCATGTTACAATATGTTTATATACTAATATAAATCTATTTTTTTTTAGAGTGATCTAATTTTTTCACGTGTGAATTTTTTTTATAAGTTGATATTATTTAAATGTTTTGTATAGTTTTATTTTTGGTTATAGAGTTTGAATTTCAGGTTATGACGTATTTGTGGATTGTTGGTTTTTTTTCTATTTCTAGTTTTAATATCATGTTATGATATGTTTATATACTAGCACATATCTATCTTAAATATTGATCTAATATGAGTTTAGAGCAATCCAATTTCTTCACGTGCAATTTTTTTTATGAGTTGATATTATTTAAATGTTTTGTATAGTTTTTTTTTAATTTTTTTAATTTTTAGATTTTTAGATTTTTTTTTATTTTGGCAGACATGAGCAAAATTTCAACTTCAATGACGAATGGACATTATCCATCACACTGGGATGTAAAATGAGCCTCTCCCCTCAATGAACCTCTTGACTCAATAATATAATTATCTATCTTGATTTTTCATTTCTTAAAATAAAAATAAATATTGTTTAGACCAACTAAATTAGTAAAAAAAAAATTCTCATTTCTTAAAATAAAGATAAATATTGTTTAGACCTACTAAATTAATAAAATAAACTATCTAAATTTTTTTATTTTTTCTCCTATAACATATTGGTTTGTAATACCACCTTAATTCCTTTATCGTGATTTCTTAAAAATAAATGTTATTTGTACCAATCAAATTACTACGATAAACTATCTAAGAAAATTTATCTCATATAACCTACTTGTTTGTAATGCCACCTTGATTCCTTTAAATAACAGGTAAATGTTGTCACTAGCTTGTTGTCCTTTTAAGATATATTTATCTAATATCTTGATTCCTTAGAATAAGAAATAGATGTTGCTCGTGTAGCTTGTACCGATAAAACCAAATGTATCGTGTACAGGAGCGGCTGATAAAATACATGGGGAAACATTAAAAATGGGAGGGCAATATCAGGCATATACTTTGCATGAGCCTATTGGAGTGGTCGGTCAGATTATACCATGGAACTTCCCACTTGTCATGTTTTTCATGAAAATCTCTCCAGCTTTGGCTTGTGGATGCACTATAGTTATCAAACCTGCAGAACAAACTCCTCTAACTGCACTTTATTGTGCACATCTGGCCAAGGAGGTAAGTCAATATGTGTCTGTAATTTCTATTCACCGTTGAAGTCAGAAATCATTTCTTATCCCCAAGAAGTTTTCATGCCAATGTTTCAATGTTTTGCTGTTGCCACAGGCAGGGCTTCCACCTGGTGTTCTTAATGTCATAACTGGTTTTGGAGTAACGGCTGGTGCTGCAATAAGCAGTCATATGGATATTGACAAGGTAATCATGTTTCTTATTTATCTTTCTTAGCATCAAGGTACTATGGAAGCATTGGTAAAGAAGTATTTGTTTGCGTGTAGGTCGCCTTTACAGGGTCTACTGATATAGGTCGAGTTATCATGGTGGCCGCTGCCCAGAGCAACTTGAAACCTGTAACTCTTGAACTCGGGGGAAAATCTCCTTTGATTATCATGGATGACGCTGATATTGAGGAGGCCGTGAATCTTGCCCACACGGCCATATTTTTTAACAGTGTAAGCACAACTCAACGATGTAGTCATAGTCAGTTATTAGGTCCGCTTCCATTAATCAAACCAATTACTGTTTCATTTGGATGACAGGGACAAGTATGCTGCGCAGGATCCCGGATATATGTTCAAGAGGGCATCCACGATAAATTTCTGAAGAGTGTAGTGGAAAGAGCGAAGAAGCAGGTGGTCGGCGATCCTTTCAAACCAGAAGTTGACCATGGTCCTCAGGTAAGTTTATGTTTGTCTGTGCAATTATATCCGCAATTTTCTGTAAGGGGCTGCCATTTTAGAACTGTATTCATCTGAATCGGGGTTATAAATATTTGTTGAAATTCGGCAACATTTTCTCTGAAATTTTAAATCGTAATTCCAGAAATGAATTCCAATTTCCATACTCTCTCAAAGCCTACTGCAATATACTGTATAATGAGGCAATGTTGACTTTCTGAAAACCTACAGCAATATACTTTATAATGAGGCAATGTTGACTTTTGGTCGATTACAAATTCTGGGAATACCTAAGAAACCAATTTTTGGAAAACCGTACTGTATTATAGTATAGTTATGCAATGCTGAACTTATATTGATGGCAGATTCTAGAAATATTTAGGAAACTGTACTATAGTTATCCAAGGCTGAACTTATTTCTATGGCAGAAATATCTAGGAAAGTGACTACTAAGACAAGGGTGAATTGTTTGATTCTTGATTTTCAGATTGGGATATTGTTTTTATATAATATATGTAATATCTGAAATTTCTTTATTTTTTTTCTTTATTTTCAGATTTCAAGATATTTTTAAAATAAAATCTGTCATCCAGACTTTTATATAATATTTGTAATATTTGAAATTGTTTGACTTTTTTCTTGATTTTCATATAATATTTATGATATCTGAAATTGTTTGACTTTTTTTCTTGATTTTCGGATTCCAAATTTTTTTCAAAAATCTATTATCCACGTAAAAATGTCACTTATACACCATGTAAATCTGAGGATCTAAGAAAATTATTTTTCTTTGGTCAAAAGTCAACAATGTAACTTTCTATTATTTTCCTTTATTTTAGGGAAATATATTGAAAAAGAGCAATTTAAATCGATAAAAGCACTATAATTATAAAAATGTGTATACCGAATATTCATGTAAATACTCTTTCCTTTCTGAGCAGATTGACAAGACACAATTTGAAAAAATATTGGAATACATTGAGCATGGGAAGCGAGAAGGAGCAAAACTATTGACAGGTGGTAATCGCGTGGGTGAGAAAGGATTTTACATCGAACCAACCATTTTCTCCGATGTGCAGGTTCTCCCACTGAACACTATACAGCTAGATGCCATAAATTTTTACTTTGACAACAGTTTTAAAAGTATATATATGGAAAAAGCATGTAGGATACACATGGATAATAAAATTTCCTAAAGTTTTATTGTTAATTTCTTTATGCGTTGATGTATCAGGAGGACATGAAGATTGGGAAAGAAGAAATATTTGGACCAGTCATGTCCATTTTCAAGTTCAGGTATGTTTGGAATCTAAATAAAAAAATTTTAATTATTAAATTACACTATCTATTCTATGTTATGATTCCTTTCACACTTAATTGTTTTCTACAACTTTACAATAATATTTGCAGGACCATTGAAGAAGCCATAGAACTGGGCAATAAAACAATATATGGTTTAGCTGCTGGAATTGTGTCGAAGAATATAGATACAGTCAATAGGCTTTCGAGATCTATTCGAGCAGGAGTGATTTGGGTCAACTGCTACTACACATTTTATCCTGATGCTCCGTTTGGAGGGTACAAGATGAGTGGGATAGGTAGAGAGCAGGGTCTCGATGTTCTTAAAAATTATTTGGCAGTCAAGTCTGTTATAACTCCTCTCCATGATTCACCCTGGTTGTAGAACTATGGTTAACCTCTATGTTTGTCAAATGCTTCATAGCTTTATATATTTAGGTGGAACTTTTAATAAACTTTTGTATATAATTACTTGTGTCAATGATGTCAATTTTTTATGCCGGAAGTATTGCTTTCATGTTATGTGTAATTGTTATTAGGAGTTACGAGGAGTCATTTTAGAAGTAGTTGTTTGCAATGTGTGAGTTGTAATGTATCAGTTGTAATGGTCATCAGTTAGTGGTAAATTAAGTAATTAGTATTTTATATATTTGTACATGTGATGAGTGAAAGTTGTGTTTTGTGTAATAGCTCTCTGTTCTCTTTTTTATTTATCTAATATAGTATCGGAACCTATTCTTTCTGGCTTGATTCCCTTATGGAAGGCGAGTGATATGTGAGTCAGCCTTCAGTTTTATTGCTTTGTAAATAGATAAGGATATAATGTGTGAGATCAGATTTAAATTATTGCTTTGTAAATAGATAAGGATAGAATGTGTGAGATCAGATTTATTTAGTGTGAAATTTCTGTGTTTTGTATGTTGGTCTAGTTTGTGGATTTGCAAATCTATTCATTCTTTTTGTTTTAAGAGTTGTTGTAATGATGTTTTAAGAGTTGTTATAATGAGATTGGGTACAAGAAATGGAAGAACAAAGCTCAGTTGCCTTCAAAATAAGGGGCCTTGTGTGAATTGGTGCAGATTGGACGAGGATCACATATTTTCTATCTCTGATCAGATTTCCGTAGCGATGGTCAACATTCAGGATCTTCTTGCAATGGGGTTTGAAGAATGGCTGTTAAATGCAACAGACAGTTCCATAGCTAGTAATTGTTTTTAGAGCCACAAGTTTTCTGTGCAAATCGAAATACGGAAGCTTGAAAGTCTGCATGGGGAAAACATCTGTTCGTTGTGTGTTTTGAGCTGTAGTAGCCGCATAGATTAAAGAGCTTGCCATAAGTTGCAGAGTGTGTTGAAAGTCGTGTCAGTAGTTCGTTGTTGCTGCGTGATCTCCTTACCTGCAGACTGCAATCAGAGCAATCTGCTAACTTGAATGTGGCGCAGTGACACATATGAGTTGAAACGAAACTCGTGTAGAGGAGTCCTGCGTAGTGTGTGGCATGCGTGTGCCCAGAGTACTGAACCACTCACAGTTAGCTTGGATGAACATGAATCCACTGCCCTGCAAATCTGCGTTTGGAGTATTTGATCTCAAGAATAACCAACGTGCAACGCAGAGACCCATCTGCATGTGGCACGAATCTGGTGCTGGAGATTATGTTGGAATATTAATTCCAACTGCTGTGCAGCAGCAGCGATGCGGGACATCGCCGATATCACATCAGCGAGCCGCAATAGAGGACTTACAAAAGAGTCGGCGTATCTGCGGTAGAACTGCAGTGAACAGTTGAACAGCAGCAGCTATTTTATTCATTTGTCCTGATCCGGCGCCCCACATTTATTCCTTATCTTTTAAGCCACCGCCATTACCATCTTTTCACTCTTTAATTATTTTTGAGTTCCCGAAGGAGGAAAGATCAGATCCAACACTACACCATTACTTCTCAACAACTGTATTAATGAGCAGAACGGCTGAAGCATGGCCGAGAAGAAAAGAACCAGCCTCGAGCCGACGCAGCATTTATCAGTTATGGGTTTCCACATAACCGACTCAAGAAGCACAGCAGAATGTCAGAAAGATCAGATTTTATTCATTATGAGCAGTAGAGTACAGCAGAAACTTCATCAGCAAGTTAAAGCGGTGATGACCCTTTCCCGCACTATAAAATGCAGACACAGCAGTGAAGAAAGAACAGAAACAGAAATAGAAATAGAAATAGAAACAGGGGAAATAAATAGATAGCAGAGGAGAGCACGCAGTAGCATGAAGAAAAATGTTTCCAGAATAGTGAAAAGCACAGCAGTGCAGATTTGAATGTTTTTTGTTTTAAGATTGTTTGCTGTGAGACAGAGATGCTGAAACAGCAGTGCTGAGATAGAGTTGCTGAAACAGCAGTGCTGAGAGAAAGATTTGCTGAGACAGCAGTGCTGAGACAGTTGTATATGCAGCAGCATAAATGTATTGAAAGTTTTACACACAGTAGTGTAAAATATCAGGCAGACACAGCAATGTCAATTTGGACAGATTGAAGTGCCTCTGAAGCAGGCATGGTGGAATTCCTCTGTTAAGAGGTAAATGTTATTTGTGTGGAACAGAAGCATTCCTTTGGTGAATCCCTCTGTCAAGAGGAAGGTGCTTTTCAAGCACAGTGTTTGGTGAATCCATCTATCAAGAGGAAGATGCTTTTCAGCATAGATTGGTAAATCCCTCTGTTAAGAGGAAGATGTTTTGTGATAGGAGTTGTGGAAATCCCTCTATGTGAGGAAGACTTAGTTTTATCAGTTAGTTTATTTTTATAAATAGAAGTTTCATTTTGAGCGTTGTTGTTACACCGTAACTCGAAAAATACTTGACGTCAAAAATTTACGTTGCTGCAACACCATGAACAGCATTGCTGCAACACAAGTTACAGCAACTGAAAAAAAATGCGTTGCTGCAACACCAGTTACAACAAAGCGATTTTTTCTGTTTTCGCTATATTAAAACAGAGTATCATTTTGATCAGTTTTTGATCCTGAGGCAAAGTAGAGTATTATTTTATGCTCTGTTCTTGTGTTTTTGAATTATCAGAAATCCCGAAAACAGAGTATTAATCTCTGTTCATATTTCTTTGTTTCGAAATTTATCAGAAAATTCCCAGTAGTGGTAACAGAGGATTTTTCCACTGTATTTTGTTTGGAATAACCGGAAATTCCCAACATGGTATCAGAGCTTGTCCAGGCTCTTTGAAGACATCAAAGAAGTTGAAAGAAGATTTCTTGCTGCAGCAAATTATCCAGCAGAGGGAAAATGTTGTCAAGGTATTTTTCAGATTAATTTTCTGTGTTGCTGTTGAAGAAACAATTAGTTATTTTAAGATACTCAGTCAAATGGCAAAGTCAAAGAAGAAAGTCGCCAATCCTGTTAAGAATGTGTCTCCCTCTACTTCTAAAATAGAAGACAATCAACTTGAAATCATTCTATTTGAGGTTTCAAGGTTTAATGGAAATTTTGATATGTGGGAAATAAAAATGAGGACTGTCTTACAGTCTCAAGGGATTGAAATTTGGGAATCAGTAATTGATGATAGCAAGATGGATAGAGAATCTAAGGAGCACAATGCAAAAGCAGCAAAGACAATTTTGGATGGGCTGCCTGATTCTTTAAAGAAGAATATAGGAAAATATTCATCAACAAAGGACATATGGGACAGACTTCATGACCTTCATGCAAAGGGAGCATTGACCACGACAATCAGTCAAGAAGGAAATTATGAACCTATCATAGAAGCTGAAAATGAGAAGGTTGACCTCATCAAGCTTCAAGTAAAAGAAAGGGATGAAGAGCTCGCCAAGCTTAAGAAGGAACTTGATCAATGCAAAAGGAAGCATCATGAAGAAGTCATATCCATGACAAATCAGTTGAATAAAGCAAGGAAGCAGGAAGATATCTTGTCAAATCAACTTGAACAAAGGCACAAGAGAGTGAAAAAACTTGTAGAAGAGATTGGACAGTACAAGGTAGAGGTCTCCTCCCTTAAGGCTGAATTACAAGAAGCCAGGAAGCAGGCACAAGAAGCTGAGAAGAGAATGGAGAGCAGTCAAGCAAAGAATGAAGAAATCTCCAAAATGAAGTCAGATATTATCTCTCTTAAAGTAGTAGCAGCTGAAACTACTCGTAGCAAGGAAGAAACTGAGGAACAACTTACAAAGAAGAATGATGAGTGTGAAAGATTGGAAGAAGAGATTGTCCTCCTTAGAAAAAAGGTTGAAGGGATGAACAAAATCTTGAAGAGCTCTCAAGCCTTGGATGATATGCTCAGCTATCACAGATCTCCATATGATAAATCAGGACTCGGGTATGTATGTGAACCCACAAACAAGAATGAAAATGCTTTAAGCAAAGGAGATGTGAAGAAGGCAGAAAGAAATTGTGATGCCCCTAGTTCCAGCAAAGGCAAGGAGAAAAATCAAGGCTACAATAGAAGAAATCCTACTCCAAGTAGAAAACTAGCTCCAAGAAGAAATGTTGATGACGACAAAGATGCGAGAGGCAATGGTTATCAGCAAAGAATTTCAAGGCAGAAAGGCTTCGGAAGTACATCAAGGAAACCTCCATATACCAGGTATCAAAGTTCATTTTTTGGTTATTGTTATTCTTGTTCAAACTTTGGTCATATGGCAAAAGACTGCATAACATTTCATAGAGATAGATGTTGTAGTCTCCGACAATCTCCAAGAAACAATTTTGCAAGAAGAAATCATGAATTTTTATTCATGAACAATGTTGAATGCTTCAAGTGTCATAACATTGGGCATATGGCACGTGACTGTAACTTGACATGGGCCTTTACACAAGCTAGACCCATGCAAAAGAAGAAAGTTACACAAGTATGGAGAAGGAAGAAAATACAGTCTGAAAGTCCCTTGAGCTCTCCAGCCGATCTAAGTTTCTTTTGAGAAGATTCCGCCGAAAGAAGATAATGCATACACTAAAGGGGAGCCTGTAATTTTTTATCATTATTGCTGAACTGTATTAACAATCATTCTTTGATGAAGATCTTCTTATAAGGAAGAGATATGGAATTAAATCTCCCATGACAACAGAGAAGGAGTAGGTTGTTGATATTCTGACCAAACCATTGGATCAGAAAAGTTTTGAGTTTTTTGTGAAATGTTTGGGTATGATTGAACGCCCAGCAGTTGAAATTAAAAGGGGAGTGTTGGAATATTAATTCCAATTGCTGTGCAGCAGCAGCGATGCGGGACATCGCCGATATCACATCAGCGAGCCGCAATAGAGGACTTACAAAAGAGTCGGCGTATCTACGGTAGAACTGCAGTGAACAGTTGAACAGCAGCAACTATTTTATTCATTTGTCCTGATCCGGCGCCCCACATTTATTCCTGATCTTTTAAGCCACCGCCATTACCATCTTTTCACTCTTTAATTATTTTTGAGTTCCCGAAGGAGGAAAGATCAGATCCAGCACTACACCATTACTTCTCAACAACTGTATTAATGAGCAGAACGACTGAAGCATGGCCGAGAAGAAAAGAACCAGCCTCGAGCCGACGCAGCATTTATCAGTTATGGGTTTCCACATAACCGACTCAAGAAGCACAACAGAATGTCAGAAAGATCAGATTTTATTCATTATGAGCAGCAGAGTACAGCAGAAACTTCATCAGCAAGTTAAAGCGGTGATGACCCTTTCCCGCACTATAAAATGCAGACACAGCAGTGAAGAAAGAACAGAAACAGAAATAGAAATAGAAATAGAAACAGGGGAAATAAATAGATAGCAGAGGAGAGCACGCAGTAGCATGAAGAAAAATGTTTCCAGAATAGTGAAAAGCATAGCAGTGCAGATTTGAATGTTTTTTGTTTTAAGATTGTTTGCTGTGAGACAGAGATGCTGAAACAACAGTGCTGAGATAGAGTTGCTGAAACAACAGTGCTGAGAGAAAGAGTTGCTGAGACAGCAGTGCTGAGACAGCTGTATATGCAGCAGCATAAATGTATTGAAAGTTTTACACACAATAGTGTAAAATATCAGGCAGACACAGCAATGTCAATTTGGACAGATTGAAGTGCCTCTGAAGCAGGCATGGTGGAATTCCTCTGTTAAGAGGTAAATGTTATTTGTGTGGAACAGAAGCGTTCTTTTGGTGAATCCCTCTGTCAAGAGGAAGGTGCTTTTCAAGCACAGTGTTTGGTGAATCCCTCTATCAAGAGGAAGATGCTTTTCAGCATAGATTGGTAAGTCCCTCTGTTAAGAGGAAGATGTTTTGTAATAGGAGTTGTGGAAATCCCTCTATGTGAAGAAGACTTAGTTTTATCAGTTAGTTTATTTTTATAAATAGAAGTTTCATTTTGAGCGTTGCTGTTACACCGTAACTCGAAAAATACTTGACGTAAAAAATTTACGTTGTTGCAACACCACGAACAGCGTTGCTGCAACACAAGTTACAGCAACTGAAAAAACTGCGTTGCTGCAACACCAGTTACAACAAAACGATTTTTTCTGTTTTCGCTATATTAAAACAAAGTATCATTTTGATCAGTTTTTGATCCTGAGGCAAAGTAGAGTATTATTTTATGCTCTATTCTTGTGTTTTTGAATTATCAGAAATCCTGAAAACAGAGTATTACTCTCTGTTCATATTTCTTTGTTTCGAAGTTTATCAGAAAATTCCCTGCAGTGGTAACAAAGGATTTTTCCACTGAATTTTTTTTGGAATAACCAGAAATTCTCGACAGATTAGTGCGAGAGAGCCATTGTGCGGACAGCAATTGCCCAGTTCTATGCATTTATTGTTGTTGGGAGAGTCCGACGAGATCTATTGAAAATCGTAGGTCAGTGTATTGAAACTCCAGGCCTGTAAACTATTAGATTGATTGGTTAATTGCTGCACAATTCATTCTAGTATCCCGCGCTGCATGCCATCGCCAATATGTTTAGAAGGAAGCAAACATTATAAATATGTTTTTAACAGGTTGTATTTAGCTATTTAAAAAAATATATATGTGCGACTTTTATTGGTTATATAAAAAGGTTGATGGTTTTTAAATTGGAAGCTCCTGTGTCTAAAAGGTCAAACTTTTTCTGTTAGTAATTTTGGTTATAAAAATTTGGTGGTTCTTAAACTAGAAGCTCCCGTGTCAGAAACATCAATTCTTGTAAAGTCAAGTTGTTTGATCAACTTTTGAACACATTCTAGATCTAAATCTCCATCCTATCAATTGACGGATAACTGAAAACGATGGTGGTTGGTCCATAGGATGGCTCATTAATTGATGGCTCTTATGGCGGAAGCCCCGACGAGCCGAGTTGTCAATCTTGTTGATCATGCAAAGTTATAACTGAAAACGATGGTGGTTGGTCCATAGGATGGCTCATTAATTGATGGCTCTTATGGCGGAAGCCCCGACGAGCCAAGTTGTCAATCTTGTTGATCATGCAAAGTTCATCAATGATGATAAGAGGCAGTTATGTTTTAAATGCAGGTCAAGTGACAGCTCAAAGATGTGGTGATGAAAGAAAAGTGTTTGAGAAATTGCACAGTGGAGATGGGTGCTCATGAAGACGAGTCGGACATATATTTATTTATTGTTGTAATATGTTTTCAAGTATTAAGGGAGGGTGTTGGAAGTAATGCTTCCATGTCATGTGTAGTTGTCATTAGGAGTTATGAGGAGTCATTCTAGAAATAGATGTTTCCAATGTGTGAGTTGTAATATATGAGTTGTAACGGTGATCTGTTTGTGTTGAATTTAGTGATTGGTGTCTTATATATTTGTAACTGTGGTGATTAATAAAAGTATCAAGTGAAATTTGTGTTTTGTGTAATAGCTTTCTGTTCTCTCTTTTATTTTTCTAATACCTTCAAATGAATTCCTTATAATATTTACTATCAAATTAGCCTTTACATGGGTTTTTATTTAAATAAGTATATATATATATATATATATATATATATATATATATATATATATATATATATATAATTGAAATGATATTATTTATAATATTAAATTAATTAATTTTTTTTAAATGAATTTTGAACTATTTATTATTGATATGTGATTTTTTAATAAAAAAATTTATGTAAATTATTTGTTAAATATGAATTTAAAATTAGATAAACTTAAACAATTTGTTAAACATAATAATCATGACAAAGAGGATTTTTATTATTTTTAGTGATATAATTATTGTTTATCAAATTTTAATAAATTATTTAAGATATTAATTCACATGTTTAAACATTTTGTTTATATGACAAAAGAGATTGAAGAGAACTTGTCTTATATCTGTTTCCGTTTCATGAGTAAACATGTTATGAAGATTTAATAATTTTATAAATTATTGTTCATTTTTTTAATAAGATTATTTTAACCTTGGGTCTATCAAGTGTTGAGAGGGATCAAATCCCTTGATGTGGCTACCTTTTTTAAAGAAAAAGAAAAAATTAAGAAAAAAATTCAAGTCATGGGATTTTATCCATCTTGATGTTTGATAAATCCAAATCCACCATTAATGTAGATCTATGTTGGTTCCAATTACGCGTGTCTACATAAAAATTTACATGATCATATGTACATTTAAAAAAAAAAATATTCCTTAAAATTTATTGAATATCCTCTATAATCTAAATAGTACTATCAAGAACACCACTTCAAAATTTACATAAGGAATAATGTGAATATGGTAAAAAACATTGTTCAATGATGATAATGGGAATAGTAATATAGATCACAAATAGATTATAGAATCATCTCAATCAATATTCTTCACCCTTTTTTATAGCTATATTGTAGGCTTATTATATTTTGTATCAACCATAGGGAGGTTGAATTTGAGGGCCATTCAACCTTCCAAGTCAAGACAACAAGTGCTACCCTACATCTCTTTCTTTCCAATACTACTAGTCACTTTATCCAACATCAATTGTTGTTACTTCATGAAGCCTCAAGAAGCACCCAACTTATGAAGGTGGGTATCATAAAGACTACTCATCCAAATTGATGAAATATCAATGAGAATTTCAACACCTTGGGGTGTCTTTGGGATTACAGGAGACTTCCTTAGTCTTGAGACTTTTAAATGATCCTCTTGTAATTTAGAGTCCATGTGGCATTTGCTACCTAACCTTAGGCATATAGGCTTAACAGAAATTACAGAAGTGGGTTATATGACCTCTTCATTTAGATTCTTACCATTTCGTCCTTTATAGTTGAAGATCTTAGAATGATGTGGACTTTTGTTTCACAATTCTAGTTCTAGTAGCTAATGATTTGGAGGTCATGTAAGCATTTTGCTTTAATTATTTTTCTATGATCATGATTTTAGATAATCTAAATGACTAATTATATTCTGTTGCATTTTTAAGTTCTATTATTGTATCAATTGATTTCCTAATGTTTTTTTACCTTTGAATAACTATGGATATTCCATTGGGTAGTTCAACCCAACATATCTAATAAATTTTATACTATGAATACAAAATCTATATTATGAGGATCATTCTCCTTAGAATTATGGATTTATTAGGTTACTATTTTATGTATATAATAAAAATAAAAAATAGAAAATAAAATAGAGAATATACAAAAATACGATTACTTATAATCATAATAATACAAGATATGACTCAAGAAACCCTTTCAGGAGAGAACCCAATTGGAAGGTGATGTTGCTCTACTATCTCTTTCTCTAAATGGAAATGGATGCAAGTACAAAGAAGTGAGATCTATGGCCCATAAGCTACTATAGTGCACATACCATCTTTGTTCTCTCTCACTCTCTCTCTACTCTACACATTTGGGAAAAAAATGCACTTGAAAGGAATAGAACCCCTTTTCCTCCTAATAGCCTAGTTATAACAAAAATCAATATCTTGTTAGTAGTTAACTTTGACTCATTTAACTCTTAACTAGAGTTAAAATATTAACTCTTCTATAGTCTTGTTCATGATGATCATGTGGCTAGCCTCTTTTCCATTAATAATGGGGGTTGACATGGCATCCTCTTGAAACATGGTGGTCAAAATAGGAAGGTTGACTTCTGAGAGGCATAACATATGCATATCAACTCCAATTGAATAAACTATTGCATTATTGAAATTTTATTTGTGTATAAGATAACATTAGGGGGTGCATTCTTAAGTGATAAGAGTTTTAACCCCAATAAAATATCATTTTATTCCTCAACCTACTTCTAGAATTTTTGAGACCCCAATTCACCAAACTGGGACCCGCCAGCAAAACTGGTCCTATGAGCTTATTCTTCCACTTTTCCACTCTAAGGGAATCAATATGGATGAAAAATATTACAGTGACCCAATCTATATATTACCTCCCCATTTTGGAGGTCTTTGGTTTCCAAAAGCTTCTGCTAAATGAGGTGACAAGAATTTTCTTCCACCTTTTGTCGGGTGTACCATTTAGCCTTGCTTGGAAGCTATCCTTTCAACCTCATATATAAAAGGTCATGCTACCCATATCCTATAGTTATGGACCTCCTCTACAAAAATATATCCTCTATCAACTTTACCTACGCATCTAGTGCTAAATCCTCTACAGAAGGTAGGACCTTCTACTCTTCCTGATCTAGCATGGAAGATTGGTATTGTTTCATATTTTCTACATTAACCACTAAGTAAATGCAGATGTATGGGGATATATTGAGTCTATAAGCATTATCTCCCAACTACTCCATCTATGGAGCCACTTTTCATCACAAATCTTCTGATTTTTCTAATTGTAATCCCTAAAAACCTACACCAAAGCCATGTTGACTAGTTTTGTTTCACATTTGTCTATGGTTGGAATGATGTAGACCTCTTCAAATTTGCATCCATATTCTCCCACAATGTAGTCCAAAATGAACTAAGAAATTGTAGAAATACGTATAAATTTGCAATTGCTAATGAATTCAATATGAAAACAACCGACACAATTTTTTTCTACTCTATCTGCAGAAAGGAAAACATAAAATACAGACACATGCAATAGCATACAGTCATCCAATCACAATTAACACAATATTTTTACTTGGGAACCAAACTGGGAAAACCCCTCATTTGTTTTGTATTAACTCAGATGAGAATATGGATCTATTATAATGACAACTCGAATCCCTGAAGCACAACCTGCACTGAAATATTGATCTCCACTTTCTCTATCTACTATGACCAAAACTTAGCCAAAATAGGCCTCAACCTTCCTCGTATTTCCTTGCACAATATTTGAAGAAATTATCTCCTTAAATATAGGAGAATTTCCTATTTCCTTGTACAAATGCTAGAGGAATTTATCATCTGATCCAATGCAAAACTTCTACACTCAACGAGTATACAATTGATAATTATAATGTGCCTTTTCCTCCACCTCAACTAGGCAATTGGAATTCCATGCATGACTAGGGCTATTTTTGGTAAATTGACTAGTTAACTAAGAGATCAGTGAGTTAACAATAGTTACAACTACTTAACTGAACTCTTACTGACTCTATTCATGACTAGAGCTCAGATAATTGAGTTTTACTAACTCTAATTCAACTTGATTGCTAGATCTTAGCAAGCATCTCATGCACAACTCTACTTCTTGTCCACAAAGTCGAATTTACTGATTTATCTGAGTTACTTGGCCATGTCACTCTTGCTAAATGAAACTTAAGTCGTCTTGCTGATGTGGAAATTTGAATTTCTCCATTTAACTAAGGCAAAAATCAAATGAAGCCTTTTCTTGCTACAATTTAACACTCCCTCTTAGCAATAAAAGGGTTCTTAACCACCCCAATCCTACTCCTATGGAACTTGACCTTGTCTCTTGACAAATCCTTTATGAAAATTTTTGCATCCTGCTCCTTTGTGGGAATGTACTACAACATGATGATCCTTCTCTACACACAATCTCTCAAGTAATGTTACTTGATGTCTATACTCTTGGACCTATCATGAAACACTAGATTTTCATAGAGTTTGACACAACTCAGATTATCATAGTGAATCAATGTAGGCACCATCCCGTGACTCAAGAGACCAACCAAGATCTTCCTCATCCAAATATCCTCACATGTTTCTTGACTAGAATCCATATACTTAGCCTTTGTTTAGTTGAGTGCTACTGACCTATGTTTCATGTTATACCAAGAAACTGTTGCTGACCTAACACTGAAGATAGCTCCCGATGTGATCTTCCTATCTGATGGACTCCCTACCCAATCTGCATTTGTCAAGCCTAGAAGCTTCACTCCATTAGTCCTCATGTACCATAAATGTTGGCCTGATGGGGCCTAACCCAGGTTCGAAGTTATTTAGCCAAACAAATCCCTACACTACTGGCCCTTTCGACATCAGCCTGCAGAGCGCGGACTGAAGTCTCACCTGCAGCAGTATGGGGGGATGTTAGAACCAAGTTTCTGCACCCTTGAGATGTATTAGGTGTCAATTTAGTCCAACTGTGCCTACCTACGCGCAGGTTACTTCACACAGTCTCCTAACATTCAATACCTTCATGATCTGTTATAATCGCCTTTTGTGTAGCCCTAACCAAGGGCTGAGATGCTTTTGCACTGCTATGGCAAGCGACCTGCACTATTTCCCCCAAACTACATCGCGAATCTTACTTATCTTCTTACAGATTTTAGTCAACTTCGCGTAAATAGATATTATATCTTGTATTCACTTAATAAATACAATCATATATATTCGTGCATCATATAAATAATAGAAGTGCAACTTATACCCAATATATTCAATGCATAAAAATGGAAATAGATACAGAGAATTGACATGAAAATTCTCTTTATTAATGCTTTCAACTATTACAAACTCGACTCGCCCTATGCACTCAGCTGCAGGGGTCTGCGCACTCAGCTGCAGAGCCTTCTCCTACTCTATGACCCAAAACTAGACTTTACACTTCAAATATGACTCAACTCTTCATCCTTATCATTATTATTGAGTGATTGATGTCTTAACTACTTAGAGCTTCACTCTATTTATACAATCCCATGGTCCACGGACCATGGGTAGATCTCTACAGCCAAGATTACATTACAAAATTGAGGGTGGACAACCCTATGACTCTTTTACAAACTGCGCACTCTGCGCCCACAAAATGTAGAGTCTTTACATCGGGGTTACAACTTTGACCAAAATCTGGGCTCTAAGCCCCAAAACTTCCCTTGGGGGATCTCGTTCCCCAACAGGCCCCCAACACAAACATCATGACTCGCCCTCGAGTCACTCTGTCGATGCGGAGATCTTTGTGCGAAGACCTCCCAATTCTACCTGAATCGCTGCAAGATCGGCAACGCACTGAGCGGTTGCCTGCTACACTTCCTAGACACGTTGTTCAGAGACTGTTATAGCTGAGCTACTTCCCTAAATCTGTTCTTGTGTTCCTTGCATCTGTGCGAGCTTTTCTTCAATATAGGTTGTAATGACATACGCCTCATCAATCCACGGTTGTAAGCGTGCCTTCAAAACTGTTTCCTTATGTTGAGCATCATCCACCCGCTCCTTGAGTGCTTTCACCTACTGCATCCTCGTGAGCCTCTACGTAAGGGAAACCATCTGTGCGGTCCCTTTTACCTCATCGTATTTCTGTTGTAGCTCGTGCACCTCTATTTCTAGGCGCTTTATGTTCGGGTCCTCCTATAGGGTGGTGAGAACCTCGAACGACTCCTTAAACAACTTTATGTAGTTTTTCATTGCACTATTAACCTCTGCTATTGCTGTTGTAATCGCATTGGCGCGCTGTTCCTTAACCTCTAGCAGAGTTGAGGGTTGTGCCTTCAATTGCAGTTTGCTTATCTAAAGGTTCAGTTCGAGTTGAACCCTACCCATCTCATCCTTTGCCTTGCACACCCCTGCTGCTAGTTTTCGGATGCGCGCCTCCACTGGTTCTTCTTCTTGGATGGCCAGCTCTGGGACCATCTGCCAGGCTTCCTTGACCACCTACACTAGCTGTTGATTCTATGCCACTACCTCGTCGTGCTGTAGGCTCAACTGTTCAATGTTGATTCACTGCTCGCTCATGACCTGGAGCGCATGATCCTCCTTGGCTCATTATTTTGTAGTAACTCCATCCTCTAAAACATAGAGCATCTCCCAAGGGAGTGCAACCATATTTATAATGATTCCCTTCAACCCACTAACCATAGGCCTGTCAGCATCATTTTCTGTAATGAGTGCTTCTTTTGGCAGCACTATAGTGTTAGTCATCCGGATGCACAACATCTCCTCAACCGCGGCCTTGCCTAGTGCAAGGTTGGTTGACACAGTGTCAGCCTGTGGGGTTCAGACCTGCAAGTCCTGTATCTACGCTTGGAGAGCCCCCAACACCATTTGGTGTTCCTCCGCGAACAAGTGGAGGGTCTCTGTGGTGACATCCCGTACCGTCTCCCCAATGTCGTGCAGATCCCTGTTAGTGAGTGTGATCAAGTTGAAAGAAGTCTTTGAAGCCTTCGACTTCTTTCGAGGCCCTACCTACTCTCTTGGGCACCGTTGTTTCAGTTGTGTGGACGTTGTCTGCGGGTCCATGCCACCTTGCTCTGTATATGTTTCCTATTTGGCCAAACGTGACTTTTTTCCTTTGCACTCTTCCTCTGTTGCCTTCTGCTACTCTTCTGCCACCTTCACAGTGTCTCGTGCCATTTGGGCCTTGGCTACTGTTGCTTCATTCCTATGCTTCTCTGCCAACCATGCCATCTGCAGTTTCGCCTCATCCTTTTTCCTCTGCGTGACGGACTTCTTTGCTTCCATCATGGAGGTGGCTGGAGCGCGCCACTCTAGTGGCCACGACTCAAGGACTGCGAAGATGACATCATTTGTTGCCAAGTAGGGTAGCTCGCACCATGTCTTCATGGGGTCCTTCTATGCCCTGATGTAAATTTGATGGAAATCTGCCTTGAACTCTGTGAAGCTCTGCAGATTATTGTAGACTGTGGGTGATAACCGCAGCTTACGATTAATCCCCATTTTGATGTTCATCACCATGAACACCCATAAGATTTTACTATCCCTTATCCTCTGCGCATATTTAATTTCCCACAACGAAGTGTACTTCACTGCCTCCAAAATGTCTTGCACGATTGTTGGGAACTGGTTGTCCTCACGCAATTCCCATGCCACCAGCACTATGGACAACAATAGCTGTGCATAATGAAAAGTCTTCCCCTACTCCTGTCCCTCGCGACAGTTCTCAAGGAACTCTCCGCATAAGTAGTTTGCCCAGTTGAACTGGACTGCTTCTACGCATTGCGCTGCAAAGACAACCACTGGCGCAGGCACCTCATCCGTGCGACACTTCCGCATAACCTTCCCTACAAATATCCAAGTCGTGACTTTGATCACAGGGTTATTGATGTTGGAAATTTCATACCCTCTTTTCTTCTTCTCTAGCTTGAACTTCTTCTTCATGGTCTCCGCGATGGCCAAATCATCACTCTTACCCTCCGAGATGTTTGTTGGGTCCTCCCCTTTGCAAGGGAGCCGGGTAATTATGTGAATCATGTGGTCTGTGATGGGGATGGGATCCTCCAGCCACAAGCATCCATCATGCACCAAGTAGAGCAGTTTCCTGATGACAAAAATGGTCACTGGGAAGCAATGGTAATGCGACACCCAGAGCAAGTTTAACAATCCTGCCTTTTCTACACCTCTCAGCCACTTACTTGGATCCAACTCTATGACTCCAGTCACCTCGTCTTTCTTTTGGCGCATTATTTGCACAATTGCCAAATGTGGGAACTTCTCATGGTTCACTAGATCCCAGTCTTCAAATTTTAATACAGGGACACGCCCCAAGTGCGCTACGTCAAAAATAATGTCGTCAGGGAGCAGCGGAGTCTGTAGAGAGCTTTTGCTCTCATCTATGTCTTTGGACACCTTTTCTTTACCCTTCTGCGGAGGAACATATACGGGCAGCCTGGTTGGAGGGTCTGCACCCCTGGTGTCAACCTCCATTTCTACATCCTCCTCCTCTACTAAGATTTCTTCAAATTCTTCCTCCTCATCAGCCTCAAAATTGATATCCTTCCCCTTTTCTTCCATGGTAAGCTTATTCCTTAATGGATTTCTAGGGATACATGCACTGGTACCATAGCCTGCTTGTCTTTCTTGGGTCTTGGTGTGCACGGCAATTTATGGATTTCTGCAACTATCCCGGCACTTTCTGGGACTTCTATTTCTGTCATGGCCTGCGCAGCTTCCTCAGTGGTCATCACTCTGGTATCCATGGCTTCCTCAGGTGCTGCCATAGTGCTATTCGACAATTCTCTTAATGGCTCGGGTAAATTCTCAAGCAACGAATTCACCTTCAGAGGATCAAATAGATCCGGGTTCATGAATATTTGTGCGCATAACTGCTCAGTCCTTAAATTGCTAAGTGTTGTTTGCTAGACAACCCTTTGTAATTTATAACACCTTTTGAATTTGTATTCAACCATGACCTCCATATTTGGTCCATTAATTCTCGATGGGCGGTAGATTTTCAAAATCTAGCCCATAAAGTTTGCCTTAAATGCCTGCCACCCACTCCATTTGGTCTCAAACCAAGAATCACATCGTGAATAGTGACTGTAACGGTCACTTTCCAACCAAGCCATATGGCAACGCAACTACCCTCATGCTCTTTCGGACCCTGTGACGCTTCACTACTGCACGCAGTCCTGACATTGGGCAGCTCCCGAGCAGAGTAGTTTATAGTCTCACACCTCCTTTCAACTTCCTGGAGCACTAAGATTGTGCTTCTGTCGACTAGTTGGATGGCCAAGCCCCTTATGTACGTCTTCAAATGACTACCATTGACTTTCCCTAGGAAGAGTTCTTCATTTAACTTTACCAACTGCACCGCACCACCATCTGTGATCTCCTTAATAACATATGGTCCTAACCAATGCATTATGAGCTTCCCTAGGAATTTATCGAACTTTCTATCGTACAACAACACCAAGTCATTTTCCTTGAAGGTGTGCAACTTAATATGTCGATTGTGCCAAGCCTTTTCGCGCTTCTTTTGGACCTGCTAGTGAAATCCAGCCAAAAATCATTCTTCCTTGAGCTCGTCCAACTGTGTGAGTCTCTCCTCCAGGGCCCCGCGATCCATCATACATGTGAGAACTGCTATGCGTAGACTAGGCTCGATGTATTCCATAGGCATTACAACTTCCACTCCATAGACCAGCCTAAACGGTGTCTGTCCCATTAGTTTCTTGCACGTTGTCCTATAAGCCCATAATATTGTGTGTACATGTAGGTCCCAATCACTTTGCTACACGTTGCATACTTTGGTCAGCATGGTCTCCAATACTTTGTTGAATGCTTCTACTGTCCTGTTAGCCTACAGGTGATACAGTGTGCTTTTCTGATGATATACCTAAAATTCTTCCGTTAGCACGTTGATTTTCTCATTCAGGATATGTGTACTACGATCACTCATCAAGATCTTCAGACATCTGAATCATGTCATTACGTGTTCAAACAGAAACTTTTCATCCATCATAGTTGTGCAATCATTTACCGGCTATGCTTCTGCCCAACGAGTCAGGTACTCTATCATAGTGATAATATATCTCACGCCTGTCTTTCCTTGAGGTTTGATAGGTCCTACAAAGTCAATTTCCCACTTTTCGAAGTGATACATCATCATTTGCAGATTCAAAGGCATCTCATCCCTCCGTGATGGTTTACTTGTTCTTTGACATGCATCACATGCCTTGCAATGTGCTTTTGAATCATGTTTAAGGGTCGGCCACCACAACCCTGCGTGAAGAATCTTTTGTGCGGTTTCTCTCCCTGCATAATGTCCTCCCACAGTGCCCCCATGAGCATCCATAAGGATGTTGCTTCGTTCAAACTTAGGTACATACCTTCGCAGTATCTCATCATTCTCCATTTTATATAGGTGCTCCACAATGACAGAGAAATTTGCCGCACGCACCACTATTCCCTTCTTCTGTTGGACAGAGTACCCTTTTGGTGTAGTTCCAGTCGTGAGAAAGTGAATTATATCATCGAAATGTCCATTCGCTATGCGCATAGAAAAGAGTTGCGCATCGGGTAATCCTTCCTCCAGACTAGTAGGTTCCTCTCCTGTCTCAATGCGCGACAGGTGATTTGGTCCCGCGTTCAATCATCCAGGATTCATCCTCAATATTGTCCCACTCATCCTCAAAACTGAAGGTCATCACAAACCCTTCGTGTAGAACATGCCATTCACTTGTTGTGTGGCGAAGTTCCGTTTCTATATACTAGTTCATTGGTATAAGATCTAGGGTATGATAGAATAGGTGCGCCCACTTAGGTTGAGTCTTTTCTCCATAGGCCTGCGTCCACTTGGCCAAATGCATGCGTGGATCATCCTACCCATTGTTCTTATCTATCAGTTGCACCCTAGGCTTCCCAAATCATAAGCACATCATTCCCCTACACTCATGCTAGTCATCAAAGCTCCCTTTGTGTGTACCCCACCACCTCGCGAGTGTAACGGGCAGTACCTAGTCCAAGGCCTGGAAGTGTTGCTTTTCCAGAACCTCCCTTTAAAATTTATTGAAGAAGGTATCTACCTCACCTAAACCATCATAGGTAGGTAGGTCTCTTACTTCTATCGATACACAACATAGTGACCTTGTCATCATATTACAATTCGGTGTAGTTACCTCATGTAACCGATTCTACCATCGCTCCGTCTCCTCATTTGAATCTGAAGTACAAGAGATTTCGCACTCCCATGCAATCCGCCCATCCGCGGTGGGATTCAACCAGTCCTGGTTTCACGTTGTTATCTTATAGATGCAGTCCAAATCATCATTTCTTTCATAATCGCACACCGGATCCGTATAGCACGATCCTTTAGCAGGGTCCAGGGGTATAATTATGTGTAATGACTTCTTTTCAAAAATCATTTTTCACTTTTTTTTAGATTAATCACCCCGTTCATGTCATTGGCCCAATCAATTCCTAAGAGCGTGGGGTAGGGATTTCTTTCATCAACAATCTCTATCACTTCAAAGTTTTCTAGCACCCTTGCTCCCTCAATATCCATGGTTATTCCCTGCAATCACCCCACGGGTATTATTTTCTACTGGTTGAACACCATTCTTAGTTGAATAGGAGACCACTGTAGCGTAGGTCTCTCCATCCGCTCCCATGTCTTCTTTGGTAGAAAATTCACATCCGATCCTAAATCTAGGATGACTTGATCGATCTCATACTCTCCGATCTGCGCGACCAGTCCCATTTCTCTTCTCATTCTTATCTTATGTTTTCTAGTCTTCCTGACTACATGCGATTCTCCTGGCGCGGTCCCGACGCATCTATTAATGAGTTCTTGTAATCCTTTTACCGCCTTACTATCGTGCAGTAGATTCATACATGTCTCCAGGAATGTTGTGAGCATAGATGGGTCCATCTTCGGTTCCAGTTTATCTTTGCTTCCTGAAATGGAGGCATCAACGAAGGTCTTCTTGGCTTCCATGAAGGTTGCCCGAGTGTGCTCCAAATCAAACTTTGCTTCCTTCACCAGAGCTTTGCGAACCCAAGTACTATCTTATGGTTGTTTGCCTTTGTCATCTCCTATCTTGATTCCACTTCGGAGCACAATGTTCACATTTAGATCTTCCTCGTGTGGCTCAGACCTTATCATCTGCAGGCTCTGAGTCGGGGGAGGTGGCAATGCTCCTTTGTCGCGTATGATCATGATCAAACAAGTTGCAGTACAAACATAATGGGTGTGTTGTATTTGTGCAATCATGGACATAATGTCCTGGCCCTTCACAGTTGTAGCATATCAACTATCCATGGCCTCTTCCAGGTCCTCCTCCACCCCGGCCTCGTCCGCGCCCCTGAAATCCTGTTCGCGCCATTCCTGCATTTTGGTCAAGGGGCTGCATTTCAGCCTGAACTTTATAGGTGGGAGTTCTATCCATCATTAACTCATAGATTCTATAGGTGCACTCATCATGTCCCACTGACCTACAAAAGTTGCAGAACAACTGTTGTGAATTTTGTGCATACTTCTGTAACAAGTGACAATTGTCTTTGGCATGTTTTCCTATTATTTGACTAATCACACACCACAAAGCAGGTGTCACGATAGGTCCTGCTTGCGCTTCTAGTATTAATGGCAGTGGTCCTCCTCTTGTGAGGTAATTTGCGAAAACCAGGCAATGGTCCTTATCATGACCTTGACCCTTGCATTTTACACACCATACCTCTTTGCGCACTTCTGGTTGAGCTATCCTGTCTTGTTTCAGGCTCTACATCTCAAGGCATAAATTCTTCAGTAGCACGTGGATCTGCTGAACTCCTAAGTTAGGATCCTGCATCAAGTCTCATGTAACCTCATAGTGATCTCTAAGGCCTTTGCATGAGTCATTAGCTTCTGCTGTGATAGGACACTCCTTAAATGTGGCATTAGCGAAGCTAAAAAGCACTTGCGATGTTGTCCATCCATCAGATTCATATTGGCTTCGTGAATCATACATTTCAGCCTTTGATCCAGCTCCCAAGGGGTTTGGCCTGGTAGCATCATGATCTCTTTGAATCTAATGGTTGACTGTGCTTCAGACTTTAGCTTGCTAAATTCTCTGTTTGGCGCTGCTTGGATATCCATAATTCCCACATTTGGATTATCATTAGAGTGCTTAATATACCAGGTCAGCATGAGGTCTTGTAGCATGCTAACCAGTGTCGCTTTCTTTATATTGTCATCTGTAACTCCATTCCCTTCTCATACAACCATTACCACAAACCAGAATTGGTCTGGATCGTCATTTCCCAAACCTTTGAACACAAGCAACTTCATTGTGCTTGCCATATTGTATCACGATGGTGGTGGAGGTGGTATGGGTGAAGATGGAGGTGATGGTGGTGAAGTTGGTGGCGGTGTGGGTGGAGGTGGTATTCTTGGAATTCTTTACCTTATAATATGGATAGCACATCGTGGTGAGACCTTCATGAGCTCTTCCTCCTCCCCTCACGGACATGAAATCAAGGGGCTAGTTTCTAGTTCCTTACTTTCTCTGTTCCTGTAAGCTTTTCCACTTCGCGTAGCCTTGAACATCAAGGTAACTGCATAACCCTCTTTTCAAACAATAGCATTTTAATCCAAGTATTCAAAGAGTTTATGTACTTACCTTGTGGTCCTTTGAGAAAGCGTCGCTCTACTTCGTTGTAGCTAAATGAGGTGTCAACCGCAAATTCAGTAATGAATCCTCCTATAGTACGATCGAGCCAATGATCAATGGTGTGTGTGATCTTATCCTCCAATGCTTCCAATATTCGCACTAACTCTAGGGTCCACACGATAGGACCGTCAATTTTCCACCTCCCTTAGCTATTTGCTAGCTTCGTGATCCACTCGTATAACTTAGTAGGAAAGGACGCAAAGAAAATTTCATGGATCTCCGTGTATAGGTAGCAGTCTAACCACTCTTCTTTTGATAGTCATGAACTCCTCTTCTCCGGTGCCACGAACTCGTGAATTCTTCTGTCCAACTAGCCTTCAACTTCCTTCGTAGTTGGATTCCAATGATACGACATCAGACATCTCTATGCAGATTTCGTTCATGACAACATAACCATTTGTTGGCTTGATGGGCCCTGATCCAGGTTTGGAGTTATTTAGCCAAAAAAAATCCCTACACTTGGCGCTTTCGGCATCAGCTTGTGGAGCGCAGATTGAAGTCTCACCCGAGGCAGTATGGGGGGATGCTGGAACCAAGTTTCCGCACCCTTGAGATGTCCGAGGTGTCGATTTAGTCCAATTGTGCCTACCTTCTCACAGGTTACTTCACACACTATCTTAACCTTCAATACCTTCACGATCTGTTATAATCGCCTTTCGCACAGCCCTAACCAGGGGCTGAGATGCTTTCATGCTACTATGGCAGCGACCTGCACTATTTCCCCCAAATTACACCACGAATCTTACTTATATTCTTACATATGTTATTCAACTTCGCGTAAACATATATTATATCTTGTATTCACTTAATCAATACAATCATATATATTTGTGCATCATATAAACAATAGAAGTGCAATTTATACCCAATATATTCAAATCATAAAACAGGAAATAAATACACAGAATTGATATGAGACTTCTCTTTATTAATGCTTTCAATTATTATAGACTCGACTTTCCCTACGCACTCAGCTATAGGGGTCCACACACTTAGTTGCAGAGCCTTCTCCTACTCTATGACCCAAAACTAGACTTTACACTTCAGATATGACTCAACTCTTCATCCTTATTGTTATTATTGAGCGATTGATCTCTTAACTACTTAGAGCCTCACTCTATTTATACAATCCCATGGTCCACGAACCATGGGTAGATCTCTACAGCCAACATTACATTACAAAATTGAGGGTCGGCAACCTACTTGTTTACAAACTACGCACTCCGCGCCCACAAAATGCGGATTTTTTACATCCGAGTTAAAATTTTTAACCAAAATCTAGGCTCTAAGCCCCAAAACATCCCTTGGGGGATCCCACGCCCAAAAATAAACCAAAATATATTGTGCCTCTAATATATCTAAGAACATGTTCTGTTTCTTTCTAGTAAGCTTGGTAGGCTCCGCCATAAACTGACTAAGATGATTAACTGTGAAACAAATATCGGGCCTTCTATTCACCAAGTACATCAAGGACCCCACCAACTATTAGTAGATAGTGCCATCTACTACCTCTTTTTTAGAAGCATCCTCCTTCCTCCAATTAGTAGCTAGAGGAGTGTCCACAGTCTTGCATTCCCACATATGAAATCTCTAAAGGATTTCAGAGGTGTACTTCCCTTGACCAACAAATAGTTCTCCATCTCCCTACCACACTTCCAAACCAAGGATATCAAACCCATATCCTTCATCTCTAACTCTCTTGCAAGTCCCTCCTTGCAATACCGGATCAACCTCTCATCTCCTGTCATTACCAAATCATCTACATACAAGACTAAGATGAGGAAACTTCCATCTTAGATTTCTCTGTAGATTCAACAGCTCATGTAATTTCCTAAAACACAAGACAAGAATCTACTCTACTCTCAATAACGAAAACCAATAGATAGATGAAACCAATAATAAACAAGAGGAAGATAATAATTGGCACATTATAAAATATTTATCCGGTGAATTCCACTGTTCAAAACTGCTACTATCTATATTGCATTAATAAAAAATCCAAGATGAAAATACAATGTTTTTTCTCACTAGAACAATCCATGGATAAGTATAATCAACTCTCTGCTCACAAGCTAGCTGAAGCCAAACCTTAGCCTATTCTACTGCTTTCCAAGCCCCTACTTCCTTGTGCAATTCTTAGAGGAATTAGCCTCTATTTAATGAGGAAATCCTTCTTCCATAACTACGCAATCCAAACTGAGGTGCTCAACTGATTGCATGCACCATATGTACAACTTAGAAAATGATACAACTGATAGTGAATTGTCCCTACACTCTAGTATCAACTAGGTCTTCCTCTGAACTGACATGCATGAGTTATTGTCAAGTGAATCTTCAGTTAGCTGGTGTGGCACTAAGGATGGACTGGTGTGCCAACTCACTACTAGACCTCTACTAGTTCCTCCAACAGTTAGAACTAGTTTAATTGACTATAACTCAATTCAACTGAGTTATGCAATTACAACCCCAATAAACTCAATCTAAACCCCTAAAACTTAGGGATCACACTTACATGACTCCATATAGACTTCCAACTCAAAATTCCTAAGTTAGGTAAGTCAACTTAACTTAATTAACTATTACAAGTTGCTATGAGAATATAATTTTGATTCAATTCACAATGTAATTCAAGGACAAATTAAAATGGAATTTCTTGTTTTCATTTCTCAACACTCCCTCTCAACAAGAAGGGGATTATCAGCTACCCTAATTCTAACTTTGTGAAACTTGAATTTACATATTGATAATTCCTTTATCAAAATGTCAGCATCCTACTCCTTCGTGGGAATGTACTCCAATGACATAATCTGTCTCAATACACAATCTCGAAGATGATGATATCAGATATCAATATGCTTGGACTGATCATGAAAACATATATTTTCAGAGACTTTGATACAACTCTGATTATCATAGTAAATCACAGTTGGATCCATCTGTTGACCAAACAAACCAACCAGAATCTTCCTCATCCAGATGGCCTCACATGCTGCCTGAATTGTAGCCATGTACTGTGCCTCTATCGAACTGAGTGAAACTGATCTTTGTTTCCTCTTGTACCAAGAAAAATCTGCTGACCTAAGACTGCATATCCCTCTTCATGTGCTCTTCCTGTTGAATAGACTCCCTACCTAATCTGCATCAATGAAGCCTTGAAGATTCACTCCCTTTGTCTTTCTGTACCACAATCCATACTGAGTAGTGCCTCTAAGGTATCTCAACACATGTTTTTCCACCTTCCAATACAACTTGGTAGGCCTAACCATAACTTGACTAATTTGGTTAACTGCATAGCACATATCCGGTCATGTGTTTACCAAATACATGAGTGAACCCACAAGCTATCTATAAATAGTAGCTTCGACTACTTCACCTAAAGTAGCATCCTCCTTTCTCCAGTTACCCGCTAGAGGAGTCTCCATGGGTTTGTTTCTCTCCATGTGGAACTTCTTGAGTATCTCCTAGGCATACTTACCCTGAGACACAAACAATTCCCCATCACCCTACCATACCTCCATGCCAAGAAATTAATGCATGAGTCCCATGTCCTTCATCTCAAACTCTCTTGCAAGATCCTCCTTGCAAGAATTGATCAGATGATCATCACCTGTCAAAAATCAACTTGTCAACATATAACACAATGGTCAACAATTTACCTTCCACCACTATGTGGTACATGTTCGCATCTGCTTCACTCTTGGTGAATCCCAACTCGGTGAAGTAGCTATCAATCTTGGTGTACCAGGCATGTGGTTCTTGCTTCATCCCATACAATGCTCTCTTGAGCTGGAAAAACCTTCAGGCTGCTCAATGTACACCTCTTCCTCAATATTCCATTAAGGAAGGTTGCCTTTACATCCATTTTATGTATCTTCAAACCCATCAGTCTTGATAGTGCTAATATAGATCTAATCGATGAGTACCTTGCAACAGGAGCAAAGGTCTCATCATAGTCAATCCCCTCTACCTATGAAAATCCATGAGCCACAAACCTCGCCTTAATCTTCTCCACACTACCATCTTCAGATTGGTTTACTTTGTAAAGCCATTGGGAGCTCATCGCTGACTTGTCCTCCAGTCTCGGGACCACATCCTAAACATTGTTACGAACTATGGAGTCATACTCCTCCACCATGGCATCAACCCAAACCACTTATTTCACTGCCTCCTCAAAGGAATATGGATCTGTCTCAACACATTTGCTCATAAGAGCCATGTATCCAGTGTACCTCTTAGGTGACCTCCTATGACTGTGTTGCGATGTGGTTGCTCCCACATTCCCTTGTTCATCATGTAATAATCTATCAGCCTCTCTTGTGCGCTTTCTCCCATCTCTGGATGAATCTGCCTAAGTGGGTATCTCCACTTCTAGATCATGTGCATGTGGCTACTCCACATCAATCTGAGGCTCCTCAACCTTAGGAGCTAAAATATCCTTAACCGCATGTAGCTGAAGCTCCCTCTAGAGGGAAGCTCGCATGGCCTTCTCCTCATCAAATTTGAAATCCCTGCAAACCACTGTCATATTGTTGGTCGGAAAGTACACCCAATAGTTGTGAGTTGTATTAGTATACCCCACAAATATCCTCAAATTTGTTGTTGGCTCAAGCATGCATCTTTGGTCACATGGAAATATACCAATGACCCAAAAATCCTGAAGTGACCAACATTTGGCCTATTACCAGAGAAAGCCTCCTCAGGTGTTTTCATCCCAAGTATTTGATGCATGCTTCTGTTATGAAAATAAACAACTGTGTTGCATGCCTCAACCCACAAGTGTAGTGGTAGGCCCTGATCGTGCAACATCGCCTTTGCTACTCCTATGATGCTTTTGTTCTTCCTTTTGGCCTCCCCATTCTGCTGTGGGTTATGGGATGTTGTCAATTCCTGTTTAATCCCTTATGCCCCAAGAAGTTTTTAAACTCATTTGAGACATACTCACCACTGTTATCACTCCTCATAGCTTTAACCTTCTTGTCAGACTCTTTCTTAGCCAATGCTTTAAATTTAGAAAACTTTGTGAAAGTTTGATCCTTCTTCTGAATGAAAAATATCCAACATTTACAAGTAAAGTTGCCAACAAATATAAAATAGTACTTGTGTTTTGTTGTGGATGCTATTGGGAATGGTCCACACACATCTGAATGGACTCACTCTAGAATCACCTCTACTTGACTGTGTCTATTGTGAAAGAAAGCCTTGGTGTATTTTCCCAAAGTACACCCATTTCATGTATCAACTTGCTCTAGCATACCTTTGGGAAGACCAATAGAGTTATGCTGCATGATTTTCAAAGCCCCATGATGCAAGTGACCCAGTCACCTATGCCAAAACTTGCCAACGGCTTGGCTTTTCACCTTTTCTACTTCCATTCTCAAAGAAACACAATCTTCTACCTCCAACTTATAGATATTATTAACTCGAATCCCAATCTTCTTTACCCGAACTGTGGCTATGTGTCAAAGGAATGCCTTTCCTTTGCTAAAGACCACATCATAGCCTCTATCTTCCAACATGGTGAATGATAATAAGTTCTTCTTCAACCCGGGCACATACATAGCATCTCTCAAGGTGAGAGGAGGACCCTGCTCCCTCTCAAAAGTAATAGTGCCCAATCTAGTAGCACTATACCTCCCGTCATCACCCATTGCAATATGCATCTGGAGATCCTTCTCCTCCAGGTCACTAAACAACTCCTTGTCTCCAATCATGTGGAATGAAGCTCCGTTGTCAAGGTACCATACACTACCCATCATTGATGACACCATGCATGCAATGAGAGTAAAGTAAAATTCGAATTGAGAGGCCAAAGCCTCACCCATCGGTCCTCCTGAGGACTTCTTCTTCGACTTCTTGAGCAGACTGTTTGTAGAAAAATGTCCCAACTCATGACAATGAACTCACTTAACTTTCTACATGTCTTTTTTCTTGCCTCCTATTGTCTAGGTAAATCCTCTCTACGGATAGAGAAGATCCCTCTAGCCCAATGAGTGGGATTAGAAACCAACATGACAATCTATGAGACACTTTCCTAAATTACGATCGAAATGAGAGAAGAGGAAGGATACCTAACTCATTCCGATGCTATAATCCACTCCTTTGTTGAAGATCTTGATCGCTTTCTCCTTAGGCTCAGATCGTATTGCTCACAGTGTTTGAATACCTGCACAAGACACTAAAGACACAACAAAGCATACAAGTGCAATGAGCATAATCGAATGTAATCCACTTAACAGATCAAGGAGAATTAAGATAAATGAAGCATTAACACAAGCATTTACGGAAAGTGAACCACCAGTTGGAAAGTGAACCACCTTGAGTGAATGTCTAAGTCCAACCTCAAGCTCTCCAAGCTATTGGGTTGTGTTATATTCTTTCCACGACTATCCCATGCATGGGGGGGGGCAACAATCCCCTCTGCACATTGCGTCGGCATTGCCAGGGGGTGGAGCCCCCCTACACAGGGTCCGGGGCAGTGTCCTGGGAAAAATATCTTGGACCCTATATTAGGTGGGTAGATGTTGGGCATGGAATACCCCCCAAGGCATGTTTTGGGGCTCAAAGCCCAAGTGTTGACTGAATCTTGTTGTAAAGCTCCGCGAATTGCGGGCAAGAGGCATGAAAGCATGATAGAGTCAGAGGGTTGTCTGCCCTAGTTTTGTAATGTAATGTCGGTTGGATAGACCTACCCATGGTCTACAAACCATGGGATTGTATAAATAGAGCAAGGCTCTAAGTAGAAAAACGAAGGGAGAAAAATAGTCTAAGTGATTGAGTGACAAGTTGAAGTGTGTCATTGGGTCGTAGGATAGGAGAAGGCTCTATAGCTGAGTGCGCAGAGGTCTAGTAGCCCGCAGCTACGTGCACAAGGTGGAGTCAAGTCTATAACCAAGGAAGGAATTAATAAACAGAAGTTTTTTTTATAGTTTTGTGCATCTATTCTTAGGTTAATGAATGATTGATATAATTTTCAAATATATTGTTTATTTACTGCACACACCTGTATGAATGGTTTATGTTGTTAAGTATAACTTAAAGAACGCAAGTAGGCTAAAATAATCAACTAACATTGGAATACCAGTAAGGTCTTGGGTACTAACGCAGAGCGCGATGCTCAGCCCCTGGGTAGGGTTACGCGAAGACAAGATATCAGGTTGCGAAGTATGGGAAAGTGCGCGAAGCAACCTACGCGCAGGGTCAAATTGCGAACCAGTTGAACTCCTTGGACATCTCTAGGCTGCGGAAACCTAGTTCTAGCACCCTCCCATACTACTTTGGGTGAGACCTTAGTCTGCGCTCTGCGGACTGTTGCTAAAAGGGCCAGTAATACTGGGATTTGTTTGGCTAACTTAACTCTGAACCTGGGTTGTTGCTAAAAGGGCCAGTAATACTGGGATTTGTTTGGCTAACTTAACTCTGAACCTGGGTTAGGCCCCATTAAGCCAACAAATGGTTCTGTTTCCAGGACTAAGGTCTGCATAGAGATGTCTGATGTCGTATCACTGGAATCCAACAAAGAAGGGAATTGAAGAGTGGTTGGACAGAAAGATTCACGAGTTCACAGCGCAGGAAAACAAGAATCCGTGATTATCGAAGGAAGAGTTGTTAGATTTCTACTTATATATGGAAATCCATGAAATTTTCTTTGCATCCTTCCCCTCTAAGTTGTACGAGTGGATCACGAAGCTAGCAGACAGTCAAGGGAGGTGTAGGCTCGAAAAACCTATTGTGTGAACTCTAGAGTTGGTGTGTAGAATGGAAGCATCCGAAGATAAGATCATGCATGCTGTGGATCACTAGCTTGATCGAATTATAGGAGGATTTATCACCGAGTTTGCGGTAGATACTTCAGTCAGCTATAGCGAGGCGGAACAACATTTCCTCAAAGGACCGCAAGGTAAGTACGTTAAATCTTTGAACATCTGGATTAAAATGCTACTGTGTGAAAAGCGGTTTATGTGAATAAACTGATGTCTGGGGCTACACGAAGTGGGAGGATCTACAGAAACGAAGGTAGCGCAGAACTAGAAACTATCTCCTTGATTTCACCTTCGTGAGAAAGCAATGAAGAGATCGCGAAGGTTTCACGAAAAAGTACAATCATTTTGATAAATCGGCGAATTCCGCACCTACCACTCCCACCTACACCGCTGCTAGTTTCACCATCTTCACCCCTGTCTTCACCCACACCACCACAGCTCAATATGGCGAGCGCGATAAAGTTGCCAGTGTTCAAAGGAGTAGGGAATGAAGATTCGGACCAGTTTTGGTTTGTGGTGAAGGTTGTATGGGAAGCGCAGGGAGTCACAGATGACAATATAAGGAAAGAAACGCTGGTCATTGCTCTACAAGATTGTGCATTGACTTGGTACATTAAGTATTCCAATGAAAATCCGAATGCAGGGATTGCGGATATCCAAGCTGTACTAAACAAGGAATTTAGCAAGCCAAAATCAGAGACATAGTTGATCATTGGATTTAAGAAAATCACGATGCTTCCAGGCTAGACCCCCTGGAAGCTGGATGAGAGACTGAAGTGTACAATTCGTGAAGCCAATATGACCTTGATGGATGGGAAACACCACGCATGGTTTGTAGCATCGCTAACACCGCATCTAAGGAATGAGTTGTCATAGTAGAAGCTAACCAGTTAGGCTGAGGCCTCAGAGATAGCAATGACATTGCACAAGACCCCAATACAAGATCCTAACCTAGGAGTTCAACAAATCCACACGCAGTTGAAAAACTTGTGCCTTGAGATGCAAAGTTTGAAACAAGACAAGACGGCTCACGCAGAAGCGCGCGAGGAGGTATGGTGCGTAAAGTGCAAGGGCCAGGGACATGACAAGGACCATTGTCTAGTTTTCACAAACTACCTGGCAGGAGTAGGACCAATGCCATTGAGATTGGAGGCACAAGTAGGAATGAGTGCGACGCTTGCATTATGGTGCACGATCTGTCAAGTAGGAGGGAAGCATGCTACAGATAACTGTTGTTGAGCCCCGAAACCACACTTTTCCTACACATTTTCCTAAACTTTCTCCATCCACCTGGACCTCATAAGCTATCAACATCATTTCATATTGAGTTTAAAAGAGCACATAAATTGGTTTTCTAACTATGTTCCGTGTTTTCTGTTTGAACTAGATTTTTGCTCATAAGCTGCAGAATCTTGTCACTTTCCGCAGCCTTTTTGTTAAAGTCTATATTGTAGGTGTCTTTAGGCAAATCGAGCCACATGGGCAAGTTGAAAATGACGTGGACATGGACCGAGTCCTATTGGCTCAGTCAAATTAATCAAAGAAGGCCGTGGTAAAAGGTGGTCAAGCGGTGGTCAAATATAGGAGTCCTACAGCAACAGAACTCCATTTTCAAACACGTGAAGAATTTCGTGATTGTTCCTAGATCTCTGGGGACATATCAACACCTGCGGACTGCTCCATAAGGTGAATCCAAAAGCCACCCTCAATAGATTTAATCATTATGGCAGCCATGATGCTAGATCCATGGACATTGTCGTTCACGTGTCTTCTGTTAGCCTAGTTTTTATGAAATCCATTATGTAGCCTTCTGTTATAAATAATATGTTTCCATATGCATAATAGTTAGTCTTTTTGAATGTATTTTTGACTGTTAACGAGCCCACTGTGCCGTGGCATTGTTTTGTTGTTATGAGTGCGTTCAAAATATATGTGAAGACTCTGTTTTTGAGCATAATTCGTGGTTGATAACTGTTGCCCGAGGTTGTGTAGAGGGCCCCTGCACATGCCGAGGTTTTTTTATTGTTGTATAGTTTCACGTTGTGTTTCTTTATGTTTATCATGCTGTAGTTATTCACTTATGTATATTGTATTTCCTATGGTACTAACGTTTCATTTTTTTCCATAACTTTACATGTTTTACATTGTTGTTAACGCTAATCAGTGTATTTGTTCTAGATTACAGTAGGCAGCCCGGGCATTTGCATATAGTTTTCACAATCAATAATGACATGGAATCAGTCTTGTCTCTCTGCTGACTTACTTTTCTTAGCTTTTAATTCCAGTTCTATTTTGTTTATTTCAGTTCTATTCATTGGATTTATTAGTTAGCTTAGATATTAGATTACTCATATCATTGTCAGTTACCTCTGAAAGCCATAGCGAGACTAATGGTGAGGGATTGAAGTATGAGTGTGTAATTTGATATTAGTTTTATTTTTCTACAAATTAGATATCAGATTACTCAAGTTGTTGATGATTACCTCCGAAAGCCATAGCGAGACTAACTAGCAAGGGGTCAGACTATGAATTGATGTGATTTGATTTTAAGTTTACTTTTCTGCAAATAGATATCAGATTGCTCAAGTTGTTTATGATTACCTCCTAAAGCCATAGCGAGACTAACTGGCGAGGGGTCAGAATATGAATTGATGTAATTTGATTTTAGCTCTACTTTACTTGCAATTTTTTGGATTTCCTTGAGTACAGTAGCTTAATTCATTTCTCTTGTATTTAGACAGTAGCAGGGATAATGGTTTCATGATCAATAATTCACTGTTTTTTTTATTAGAATAGTGGCACATTTTTATTTTCTTTTAGGAATTAATTTCATCATTGCATGTTCTAAGGCCTTCTAAAGTTTGAAGTTTTGGAAATCATTATAAAGGACGTAATTTCCTTGAAAATTTATATCCATACTTGTCTTTTAGAATTTCCATTTCGCATTAGGAGATAAACGAAGATAAAAACCCCCAAAACAAATAAAAAAATCAAAAACGACAAAAAGTAAGAAATAGGTTATCTTGCACATATAGTGCGCCACACTTCAACAGTTTACGACTCCCGAATTGACAATTAATATAGAAATTTAGGACACTCTAAATGGACCAAACATTTTGGCGCCATCGCCGGGGAAGTGTAACTAGGTAGCCAATTTCTTTTAAAAAAAAAAAAAAAAAAAAAAAATTCAAAGAAGGGAAAAATTGATAACTTCTCAAAGTATTCTCTCCTCTTGCACCTAGTGTGATCTGGAGGAATAGAAAAGAGAGTTATTGGTTCAATAATTTCTTGAGTATAATCTCTTCTTGCACCTAGTGTGACCTGGAATATCAGAAAGAGAATTATTAGCCCGACTTGAAGATAAAAATAAAAAAATGACATGCATAGAGCAAGAGATTCTAGGGGAAGGTTTATAGCTAGGGCCAAGAGTTCAATTTTTACAACTCCATCTACTTCAATGCATAGACAAGATACACCTCCATCATCTCCAACTCACACTCCCAGCCTCAGGATTCCTCAAATTCAAGGGGCAGCAGCTGACCTAGGAGACTCTCCCCCACTATCCATCAATCTGACCTAGGGAAAGAACCTTTCTTCACTTCTACAGGGGAACATATTGTAATCAAAGAAGTAGAATCACCTAAAGAAGAAGAGGGAGAAATTCCTCCTTGTTCGCCATTAATAGAAGAACCAAAGGACTCTGAAAACTCTAAGGAAACTATCATGACAGAGGAAGTAGTAAACGGATTTGGAGGAGGAGGTAGAGGTAGAGGTAGAGGAGGAGGAAACAATGGGGGAGGTAGAGGAAACAATGGGGGAAATAGGGATGGAGATAACTTGTTTGGATTTCCTATAGTTGATGAGGAAACTCATACAACAATGAAAAACATCTCACCATCTGTCCTCCCAAACTTTTATGGGTTGCAAAGTGAGGATCCTGAAACATTTCTATTTGAGTTTGAAGTCGTGTGCCAAACTTATGACTATATGGAAGACTCTCAAAAACTCAAATTGTTTCCTTCAACATTGAAGGGAGCTGCTTTGAAATGGTTCATGGGATTAGTCACTCAATCTATTAGGACTTGGAATGATATGAAACAAACATTTTTGGATAGATACCTAGACTATTGCATGCCCACCAACCATAAGGATGAGGTATTCAAAATGGTGCAAAAAGAAGATGAAAACTTGGAGGATTTACTTGAAAGATTTCAATACAATGTAAAAAGAGAAAAAATGAGTAACTTAGATGAGGAGACATTGAAAGCCCTTCTATTAAAATCCATTAGAGATGAATGGATAGATATTTTAAACATGATGGGAAAGGGAGATATTTCTCAACTTCCACTTCTTGACATAGTAGAACTATGTGTCCATCTCTCGAGGGGAAAATCTAAGACTGGAAAAGGGCCTAGAGATCCTTCTCTTATTAGAGTAAAAAAAATTGCAACTGGATCAATAAGTAGAGCAGAGATTGGCAATATTCTTAATGAGTTTAAAATTGATATTCTAGGGAGCCTTAGTGAACAACTAGACACCCTTAAAATAGAAAACAAGCAGAAAGCAGAAGCTGAAGCTTTGGCCATCTTTTTTCCAAAATGTAGGAAGAAACATGCTCTAAGGGAATGCCCCTTGGATGAAAAAGTTGTAGAAACATGTATGATTTGCTCAGAAATCCATGAGACCAAGGATTGTCCTTCAATTCCTAGGCTCAAAGCTGTCTTTCAAGAAGATCCAAATTCAGTAGAGTCTCTTTGTTTTGTTTCAAGGAGACCATGCCAGGGGCAACAAAATCAAGGGTTTAACAACCCTATGAACTTTCAACCCCCGCCAAATTGGAATCCTTGGCAACAACCTTTGTCCCAACCTCAAAATCCATATCAATCATGGGTACAAGGTATGCAAAATCCTTATGGGAGATTCTCTCAATTTTATCAATATCCTCCATCTTTTCAAAATCAACAAGCTCCACAACTTCCAAATCAAAATCTACAACTTTCATTTCCATTTCCACAACAACAACAACCTTCTCAACAAAATCCAAATTCTCAACTCTTGCTTCCATTTCAGCAAAAGAAAAATCAACTACCAGCCCAGCCATTGCCAAATCCCAATAATAAAAATCCTTAGAATGCTTACATGGTAGAAGGACAACAATTTCCTACCTATATGATTGTTCCTCTTAATGATGTACAACTCAGATCTGGTATAGTTTTATAAAATCCTTCTATAGATGCTCAAAAGCAAAGTACTTCTGAGGAAGATTCTCTTAAAGCCAATAAAGGTTCTGAAGCATCTCTTCAAAACCCAAACACTCAAAAAGAAAAAGAAAAGGAGTCAACCCCCACAACTCCTATAGTTGAGAAACCTGCATCTTCATCCACACCTCCTTTCCCTGAAAGATTACAAATTGACAAAGGGGTGGAAAAACAAATCTTGTTGCCTAACTATGATTTCCTAGATGTATTAAAGAATGTCTGTATCAAGATTCCCTTGCTACAAGCCATTAGAGAGATTCATATTCTAGCAAAAACAATAAAGGAGTTGAGTCTCAAAAGACCAAGAATGAAACCAAGAGATACAAGAAGAATTCAATTGGTAGGAAAAATTGCAGATATCATGATGGTAAAAATTACCATGCAGAAATATGTAGATCCAGGTATTCCAATTGTCAAGACACATATAAATGGGATAGAAATTCCAAACACTTTGATTGACTTAGGGGCTACTATCAACATTATGAGTAGACAGACTATGGAACAACTTAAACTTCCTAATCTTTTTTTTACACCTACCTTACTGCAACTTGCAGATAGATCAATAATCAAACCAGATGGTGTATTAGAAGATATTTTAGTCTACCTAGATTCTTAAGAATATCCATTAGATTTCATGATTTTGACTCCCAAGAGTAATTTAGGAGGGCACCCACTCATCTTAGGAAGACCTTGGCTAGCCACAACTGATGCTTTCATTAGTTCAATTTGTATCCTCCAGCAAAAGCAATTACAGAAGTAGGAGATAAGAAATGGGTCAATGATGAGGACACTATACAACCTGTCTTTACCATTTCTGAAATTAGTGAAGATAGTCAAATTATGAACACATTAGAAAATTTTAAAACATCTTCAGAATATGACCACACACAATTTCAGTTAGATTCTGACATTGAGTATCTATCATCCAGACAAATGTCTCTTTACTCTATGGAAGAGTTAGGTAGTTCTACCATTGAGATTTTTCCAGGTAAAACGTTGAATATCAACAAAAACTTGGAAAAATCACAACAGGGAGAGCTAACCAAAATATTGCAAAGCCATGCTACTGTGTCTGCATGGGAGTATACTGATATGAAAGGTATTGACCCTAAGACTTGCATTCATCACATATACATCGAGGAAAATAGTAGACCAATCAGACAACCTCAGAGAAGGATGAATCTAAACCTTAGGGAGATAGTGCAAGAAGAGCTCCAAAAACTACTCAATGTAAACTTCGTTTATCTAATTTCAGACAGCCGATGGGTTTCTCCTTTGGTTATAGTACCTAAAAAGAATGGTAAATGGAGGGTATGCATTGATTACAGGGAATTGAATAAAGCAACTTTGAAGGATCACTTTCCTTTGCCCTTTATCGATCAAGTATTAGATACACTAGCAGGAAAAAAGTACTTTTCATTTTTGGATGGTTTTAGTGGATATAATAAAATTCAGGTAGCACCTGAAGATCAAGATAAGGCCACATTTACCTATCCATGGGGAAATTTTGCTTATCGAGGGCTTCCTTTTGGATTATGTAATTCACTTGCAACATTCCAAAAAGTAGTACTAGGAATCTTTTCTGATCTAATTCATGATTGTGTAGAGGTTTATATGGATGATTTTATAGTTTATGGTACTTCATTTGAAGAGGCATTAGAGAATTTGGAAAAAATCCTTATAAGATGTAAAGAAACAAACCTTTCATTAAGTCATGAAAAATGCTTTATGATGTTTACTGAAGGTATTGTTTTGGGACATCACATTTCAGGGGATGGGATTAAAGTCGATAGATCAAAAGTTGAAGTCATCTCCAAGTTGCCTATTCCAAATTGTCAAAAAGATGTTAGAAGTTTTCTAAGATTTACTGGGTACTATAGAAGATTTATAGAGAACTTCACTAAAATAGCATCTCCACTCTTCAAATTGCTTACAAAATACTGTGAATTCAAATGGGATCCTAATTGCCAATTAGCATTTGAAACTTTGAAGACAAGAATATTTGAAGCACCTATCTTGAGAGGACCAAATTGGAAACTTCCTTTCCATATTTCTATAGATGCTTCAGATACAGCTCTAGGAGCTGTGTTGGGACAAAAAGATCTAGTTCCTTATGCCATTTACTATACCAGTAAAAATTTGACTCCCACTGAGTTGAACTATAGTGTAACTGAAAAGGAGTTCTTAGCTATTGTTCATGCAATCAATAAGTTCAGACATTATATAACGGGCTACGAAAAATTTGTTCATACTGATCATTCTGCGATTAGATATCTAATGAATAAACTTGTTACTAATGGCAAAGTTACAAGGTGGCTCTTACTTTTACAAGAATTCAATATTAATGCATTGGATAGACCAGGGAAACAAAATACGGTGGCTGATTTCTTGTCTAGGATCTAGAATACTAAAGAAAATTCTCCTGTAGAGGATAAGTTTCCGGATGAATATTTATTTGCAGTAACAACTAAGACCCCTTGGTGTGCAGATATTGCTAACTATTTGGTTACATGGAAACTACCTCCACATATATTTCCTAGTGAAAGAAGAAAGATTATTCAGGAGAGTTCAAAATATTCATGGATTTCTAACAAATTGTTTAAAACAGGGCCAGATCTTGTGATCAGAAGATGTGTTAGGGAAGATGAAATGCCTAACATCCTCAAGGCATGTCATGATGAACCATGCGGCGGACACTTTGCTAACAAAAGGACAACCTATAAAATCCTCTCTTTAGGATATCATTGGCCTTCCCTCTTCAAAGGTGTAAAAGAATATGTCAAAAGGTGTGACAGCTGCCAAAGAGTAGGGAAACTGACCCTTTCAAATGAAATGCCATTGCAACCGCAGGTACTCATCGAACCCTTTGAAAAATGGGCTTTAGATTTCATTGGACCTATTAATCCACCATCTAAACAAAAGAAGTATATATTGATATGTACTGATTATGTAACTAAATGGGTAGAAGCCAAAGCATTATTTTCTGCTACTGAAAATTCAGTTGTTAATTTTCTTTATGAGGATATTTTTACTCGCTTTGGCGTTCCAAGAGAAATTGTGACAGATTAGGGAAGTCACTTCACATCCAACCTGTTGGAGAAGCTGATGGAAGAATAAAAAATAAATCACAGAAAATCCACTCCTTACCATCCGCAAGCAAATGGTCAAGTGGAGTCTACAAACAAAGTTCTTGAAGGCATCATTACCAAGACTATTCATCTACACAGAAGAGATTGGGTAGAAAGGCTTCCTGAAGCCTTATGGGCCTACATAACTACATGGAGGAATACAATAGGACATTCTCCCTATGAACTTGTTTATGGGAAAGATGTCCTGCTCCCCATTGAGTTTCAAGTCAAAACTTTCAAGATGGCAGTTCAGTTGGGAATGAATTTATCAGAAGCCCAAAAGCATAGAATGGAGCAGTTGAATGAGCTAGATGAGATCAGACAAAAAGCAATCCTAAGAACTGATCTAGTTCAGTATCAAAGAGCTAAGTGGCATGATAAATACATCAAAGAGAAAAAGTTTCAAGAAGGAGACTGGGCATTGCTATTTGATTCCAAGTTTAAAGACTTCAAAGGTAAATTCCAGACTCATTGGCTTGGGCCATATGAGATTGACAAAGTCTTTAGCAATGGAGCGGTAAGAATCAAAACCATTGATGAATTTCAAACTCTTCTTATTGTGAATGGCCATAGATTAAAGGTCTATCATAAGCCACTCTCAAAAGAAGAATTTTTCAAAATGCTTCAAGATAGTTCTGCGATAATGCTGGTGAAGAAGAATCTTTCTTCTCTACCAGCTTAGCCTTTTTTCCTTTCTGTTCTTCTTCTTCAAAAAAATAAAAAAAAAAATTGTATAAGCCTGAAAACCAATCACAGATTGTCAGTCTTATATAGAAAATATAGGGCAAAAATAAGAATCCTCTGATGCCCTATATTTTCCAAAAAAAGAAAATTTTTCTTTCCCATTTTCGTTCCACTCCACTTCATTTTCATTTCACTCCATTTCATTTTCATTCCACTCCACTTCATTTCCTTCCACTTTATTTCATTCACTTCATTTCATTCCACCAATGAAAGTTTTTATGACCATTTTCATTCATTTAGTCATCATTTATCAATCTTCATTTAGTCAAATGATTGTTGTGTCAATTTCCACAGCTGAAACCAGTTTCCCCAGCCAGAAGCAGTTTCCGCAGCTATCACTCTTTTTTTCAAAACTGACAGTCAGATGTTAGTTAAATAATCATGAAATCAAATGCAGGTATGACTAAGGACATATTATGAAGACATGGGGCACCTAAAGGCATCAATAAGGAGCAGCTGATCAAGGGTTAATGGACAAAAAATGGCAAAAATTCCAAGGTATGAGTAGAAATTTATTTCAAATAGCAATCAAAGCACATTTTTGCATAGTTATTAAACCATAAGCTCCATTATATGCAATGATTGGCGTGATAGCCTCCATAACCATTCCATGACATTCCTCCACGAACCATGCATTTATTTTCCAAACGGTCTTATGATTAGCCTTCGGATTTAATTTGTGTTCGCTGCATTTTAACACTCCACCTGTAATCATGAGGACGCAGTCGATTTGACTACGGCTCTTCTCAGCCACACAAAATCCGCAGCCATTTCATAAACGTGTTCGCGTCTACTCTGCAGCCACTCAATTTAAAATTTTTCCAGATGCACTTTACTCCCCCTACTATTCTATTGACATCACGACTGCATTTCCACCTTGCTCACATAAGCCTTCGCCCCATTTCACAAATTCACTTCCGCTGCTTGTCCTTTTTTTTCCTCTCACAATCATTGGTTTTCTCCATAAACTCTATTCACTCCCATAACCCAGCCATCTCACTTCCGCTAAACCCTCCTCACGCAGACGTGTTTTAAGAACAGAAGGAAGGATGGGTCTATTGTTGAGGGCAGAACCAGAAGGGCCCAAGTTTTTGGAAGGATACCCGCAAGTGAAAAACACACTGAAGAAGGCAAGATGGCTACAGTTTATTCAAAAATTCAAGGGCTACAACAAGGAGATTACAAAGACTTTTGCGAGGTCTTTGACGAGAAGGCTTAGAGAGGGTGAACGTTGGTTCAAGAACAAGAGCTTTGATGAGAAGGCTTAGAGATTCATACTACGCAATCCAGGTATAGATGTAACTATATTCAAACGAGGAATTCCTGTCCATGCTTTAAAAGAGGAGTGGACCAATTTATTGTTAATTATTCAAAAGTTCATTACTTGTGAAGGCCATTTCGGGTCAATGTATATGTATCATACTCGGTTGCTGATGAACTTCTTAGAAAACCAAACCCTCAATCTACCCTACTTTTTAGTGCTGAGCTTGAAAAAGATGTGCACAACAGTCCAAAAGAATATTGAAGACATAGAACCCCATTTGTATCATCATGGGCTTGTGAAAATTCTAATTGAAGACCAATTGAAGAAAAAGAGGGACACTTGTGAATGGTTTTTGGTGAGAAACTACTTTCAAGAGCCACCCGAGGTACCTGAGAGCAGTACAGCAAGAAGGAGTAGGAGGAAGGAGACAAGTGTAAAAATTCAAGACCCTCCTATTAGCAGAACCAAAGAAGTTAATCAAGAAGAGAGGCTGGAAAGAACCAAGGATAGAAACCAAGGAAAATCAAAAGGGAAACGAAACATAGAAGTTGTATATCAAGCTTCAGAGCCTTCTCAAAAAGAAGACCACCAAACACTGTCTGAAAGATTAGGTTATCTCTGAGAATAAGCGGCTGTAGCCAAGAAGAAATGAAAGGAAAAGCAGAGTACGGAGGAAGATACTAGTCCACAGCATGTAAGAAGAAGCTCTAGGCTTAAAGGGAAATTAAAGACAGTAAAAACCAAAGGGCCCCACTTTATTGATTTGGGGGGGAAACCCCAGAAAAGCCTCCAGCAACCTCTCCTGACCGTATCCCACACCATACTTCCATTTTATAGCCAGATGTTGACATGAGTCCCTCTCGAAAATTTTTTGAGATCAGTCCCTCTCAACAGGATTTTGGGGTCAGCCCAAGGAAGACTACACCCGAGGTAGACCCGAATCAGTAGGAGATGTATGATTATATAGAATCCTTAGAGAAGACAGCTCCATCCAAGCACGTCATCCACTCAGCTTCACACAGCACAAGAAGCTCTAGTCCAATCATTGAAATAAGAAGTTTTTGAATTGGAGGTCTTAAACATATACATTAAAAAAGAAAATGAAGCACTAAAGGAACAAAGTAGATTGGACAAGATCATTCATGACAACACAATGTTACACCTTGGGCTATGGCAAAAGAATAACAAGAAATTAAAGAGAAAGTGCAAGAAGTTGAGTAGGGCAATGATCAACCTCAAATTCAGATGCTTGATGAGGAAGCCAAGGATGTTAGCAACAACAAAGAAGAAAAGAAGAGGGCTTGATGTACTGGCAGAAGTTTCAGAGCACATGGACTAAAAGGAGGATGATCAAAATTTTGGTTGCATGGGGACATGCAACACCTTCGTAGTGGGGGTATGTTGAGCCCCGAAACCACACTTTTCCTACACATTTTCTTAAACTTTCTCCATCCACCTGGACCTCATAAGCTATCAAAATCATTGCATATTGAGTTTAAAAGAGCACATAAAGTGGTTTTCTAACTATGTTCTGTGTTTTCTGTTTGAACTAGATTTTTGCTCATAAGCTGCGGAATCTTGTCACTTTCCGCAGCCTTTTTGTTAAAGTCTATATTGCAGGTGTCTTCAGGAAAATCGAGCCACATGGGCAAGTTGAAAATGACATGGACATGGACCGAGTCCTATTGGCTCAGTCGAATTCATCAAAGAAGGCCGTGGTCAAAGGTGGTCAAGCGGTGGTCAAATATAGGAGTCCTACAGCAACAGGACTCCATTTTCAAACACGTGAAGACTTTCGTGGTCGTTCCTAGATCTCTGGGGACATATCGACACCTATGGACTGCTCCATAAGGTGAATCCAACATCCACCCTCAATAGATTTAATCATCACGGCAGCCATGATGCTAGATCCATGGACATTGTCATTCACGTGTCCTCTTTCAGTGCAGTTTTTAGGAAATCAATTATGTAGCCTTCTGTTATAAATAATGCATTTCCATACGCATAATAGTTAGTCTTTTTGAATGTATTGTTGACTGTTAACGAGCCCACTGTGCCGTGACATTGTTTCGTTGTTATGATTGCGTTCTGAATATATGTGAAGACTTTGTTTCTGAGCATAATTCGTGGTCGATAGTTGTTGCCCGAGGTTGTGCAGAGGGCCCCTGCACATGCCGAGGTTTTGTTTATTGTTGTACAGTTTCACATTGTGTTTCTTTATGTTTATCATGTCATAGTTATTCGCTTATGTATATTGCATTTCCTATGGTACTAACGTTTCATTTTTGTCCATAACTTTACATGTTTTACATTGTTTTTAACGCTGATCAGTGTATTTGTTCCAGATTACAGTAGGTAGCCCGGGCATTTGCATATAGTTTTCACAATGACTAATGACATGGAATCAGTCTTGTCTTTCTACTGACTTACTTTTCTTAGCTTTTAATTCCATTTCTATTTTGTTTATTTCAGTTCTGTTCATTGGCTTTATTAGTTAGCTTAGATATTAGATTACTCATATCATTGTCAGTTACCTCCGAAAGCCATAACGAGACTAATGGTGAGGGATTGAGCTATGAGTGTGTAATTCGATATTAATTTTATTTTTCTACAAATTTGATATCAGATTGCTCAAGTTGTTCATGATTACCTCTGAAAGCCATATTGAGACTAACTGGTGAGGGGTCAGATTATGAATTGATGTGATTTTATTTTAAGTTTACTTTTCTGCAAATAGATATCAGATTGCTCAAGTTGTTTATGATTACCTCCGAAAGCCATAGCGAGACTAACTAGTGAGGGGTCAGAATATGAATTGATGTAATTTGATTTTAGCTCTACTTTACTTGCAACTTTTGGATTTCTTTGAGTACAGTAGCTTAATTCATTTATCTTGTATTTAGACAGTAGCAGGGATAATGGTTTCATGATCAATAATTCACTGTTTGTTTGATTAGAATAGTGGCACATTTTTATTTTCTTTTAGGAATTAATTTCATCATTGCATGTTCTAAGACCTTCTGAAGTTTGAAGTTTTGGAAATCATTATAAAGGACATAATTGCCTTGAAAATTTATATCCATACTTGTCTTTTAGAATTTCCATTTCACATTAGGAGATAAACGAATATAAAAACCCCCAAAACAAATAAAAAAATCAAAAACGACAAAAAGTAAGAAATAGGTTATCTTGCACATATAGTGCGTCACACTTCAACAGTTTACGACTCCCGGATTTACAATTAATATAGCAACTTAGTACACTCTAAATTGACCAAACAACTGCCATCTATTATAGAAGTATACGCAGAATTCAGAACAGTTGTTCTGTAATTTTTGTAGGTCAGTAGGCCACGACAAGCGTACCTATAGAAGTTATGAATTGATGATGGATCAGACTTCTACCTAGAGAGTTTAGACTGAAACACAGGCCCTCGATCAAAATGCAGGGATGGAACTCACTGGATTGCAGGGGTGCGGATGAGGTCGAGGTGGAATGGGACCAGGAAGAGGTCGCGACCGGCTGATATGTTACAATTGCGGAGGGCTAGGGAATTATGCCCATGATTGTACAAATCCAACAAGACCATCATGCTTATATTGTACCCTTTTTTACCATGATATGGAGGACTGTCCCACACTGATAGCGAGGTTGTGAAATAAAGGAGCACTCCAACCCTCCCCGACTCAGAACTTGCAAATGATGAGTTCTGAGCCGTGTGAGGAAGACCCTAATGTAGATATCGTGCTCCGGAGTGCTATCACGACAAGAGATGAACAAGGAAGGTAGCCCGAAGAGAGTGCCTAGGTTCACAAGGCTCTAACAAAGGAACCAGAATTTGATTTAGAGTGCGCTAAGGAGTCATTCATGGAGGCTAAGAAGAGCTTCGCGGATGCCTCCATTTCAGGAAGTAAAGACAAATTGGAACTGGAAATGGACCCATCAATGCTCACTACATTTTTGGAGACCTACATGAAGTTGTTGCGCGAAAGAAAAGCTGTGAAGGGGTTGCAAGAACTCATCACTATATGTGCCGGAACCACTCCAGGAGAACCACATGTAGTCTGGAAGCTCGGGAAGCACACAACGGGAACAGGACGAGAGATGAGATTGACCGCAAAGATCGAGGAATATGGAATGGATCAAGTGATTTTGGATCTAGGATTGGACGTGAACATCCTGCCAAAGAAGACATGGGAGCGCATGGGTAGGCCTACGCTACAATGGTCTCCTATTCAATTGCGAATGGCGAACCAACAAAAGATCCTACCTATGGGAAGATAGTATGGAATAATGGTGGATATCGAAGGTGAGATCGCACTTGCAGATTTCGAAGTGATAGAGATTGTTGATGACAAAAATCCCTATCTTGCACTACTAGGAATAGATTTTTCCATTGACATGAATGGAGTGATAAATCTAAAGAAGCGCAAGATGATTTTTGAGAAAAATTCACTGCGCGTAGTGGTACCTTTAGACCTTGCAGAGGGATCGCGCTACACAAATCTAGTGTGCGACTATGATAGCGACAATGATCTAGACTGTATCTACAAGATAACCACACAAGAGCAGGACTGGGTAAATCCAACAGCGGATGGCAGGATTTCATGTGAGTGCGAAAGCTCCTGCACCTCCGATTCGGATGAGGAAATAGGACGATGGCAGAACTGGTTACACGAGGTAACCATGCTCAACTGTAACATGATGACAAGGTCATTGCATTGTGTGGCAATAGAGGTAAGAGATCTGCCTATGTATGATGGGTTGAGCGAGGTGGATGATTTCCTGAACAAATTTGAGAGAGAAGTACCAGAACCATAGTGTTTCGACACTCTAAAATGGGTACTACGCGCTATGCCCACAAGATGGTGGGGTACACATCAAAGAAGTTTTGAGGATTGGCGCAAATTTAGAAGGATGGTGCGCATGTAGTTTGGAAAGCCTTAGATGTGGATGAAAGCTGAGTATGACGAACAAAATAGCCCATGTGCCCACTTCTCCAGATGGGTACAGGCGTATGGTGTGCAATGTGCATCAACACAGACCATCCTCACGATAGGAAACACAACCGACAAGCAGGAGCGGGCAAGACAATGGCATGAAAGACCCCTCTAGTTGGGAACAAGAAGTATGGTAAGACCAAGCACATAGAAGCACATCCATGCAGAGGATTTTGACAAAGTACGTGAAGCACTAAACGTGGTCCACCATGTGAAACGAACTGACTGGGACCTGCACGTACGAGCAGTCCTCTGGGCTTATAGGAACATGTTTAAAACCCTGACCACACGGGCACTTCCAAAGCTGAAGTACGAAGCCGAGGTTGTAATCCCTATGGAGCATGTAAATCCTAGACCGTGCATAGTAGCACCCATAGATACGATGGTTCGTGAAGCTCAGAAAGGAGGGATCACACAGCTGCAAGAAACAAAACACATGGGACTTGTGGAATAAATCCAATAGGGAAACCTTAGACTCCACAAACTTGAAGAAGAAAGGGTACAGTTAAGGAATAGATGTGCCTTGATGGACACGGAAGTCAAGAAGATGGAGGACGAAATAAAGAAATATTTTCTCGGCAAAAGGATCAGAATGGTAAGGCAGGATACGTGCGATCATGATGATAGGGTTAAGGCCTATTGTCATGACTTGATCAGTCTAATACCTTGGCTCGAACCACATATTGCTAAACATAATGACCAGGGTAGCACAGTGCAAGTAATAAATTATGTGATGCCGACCATAATAGTAAAAGGTAGAGGTTCTCTAGGCAACATGATGAATGATCGAATGAAACTTTTCGTGAGTGGTGTGACCACCTGAATAGTCGAGGGAAGGAAATTCTTAGTGCTCCAGGGATTTGGAAGGGAGTGCGGGACTATAAACTATTTTTCTCGAGAGCTGCGCCAAATTGGAGATGCGTGCAGAAGCAAAGAGTCACAAGGTCCGCAACCACGCACGGGGGGTTGCGCTACCACGCGGGTTGGCCAGAAAGTGACCGTTGAAGTCACTATTCATGATGGGATGCTTAACTTGAGGCCAAATGGAGTGGGCGGTGGGCATTTAAGATGAAATTTATAGGAAAAATCTAGAAAAATCTAATGCCACATGAGCATTAATGAACCGGATTTGGGGTGAACAGTCGAACTCAAATTCCAAAAGTGCTATAAAATACAAAGGGCTACCTAGCAAGCAACACTTGGTCATTTTCGAATTGAGTGGTTGAGCAGAACCCATATTGTCGTGATCTGAGCGTTGATTAAGCCCTTGAATTTGTGAGTGATAGATTGCTACACAGATACAATGACAATAACTAAGGATGGTATGGAGATAGCAGAAGTGACTATCGGTGAGGCCACGCAGGCCCTAACTATGGGGGATGTTCCAGAAGGTGCTGGGATTGTGGCAGAAATCCCGAAATCACTGAGAATGCCAAGACCCAAGAAGGATAAACAAGTAATGGCTCCCGTACACGTGTCCCCGTAGAACCCACTGCACAACAAATTGTTGATGGAGGAAAAGCGGAAAGTCATCACTATAGAAAGAGACGAAGAAGAAGAAAATTTGCAGGAGCTTATCATCACAGAAGAAGAAGATGAATCCATGGAGGTGGATACTTAGTCTACGCACTTTGCAACAAAACTTCCTGCCTATGTCTCCCCATGAAAAGGGAAGGCCAAAGTTCCCAAGGATCTGGATGAGACTAAGAGCTCGCTCCAAACCCCACTCCTCCCAAATGGAATTATGTTTGAAGGCACACACCTGGGCCGCATGCTGAGCATGAAATTCAAATATTACAACCTCGTTGACCATGAGAACTTCCATCACCTTGAGATTGGAAACCTCATGAAGCAAAACACTACTGGGGTGGTGACAACATTGGAGCCGCGGAAGTGGTTACGCAGAGTGGAAAAGGCCGGGTTGCTGAACCTACTCTAGGTGCTGCATTTCCACCGTGCCCCAATAACCATTTCATCATCAGGAAGCTACTCTGCCTGGTGCATGATGGATGTTTATGGCTAGAGGAGCCCATCCCCATTATGCCAGACTTGATTCATTGCGTCTCCTGGCTTCCATACAAAGGAGAGGACCCTGCGACCATATCGGAAGGGAAGGGTAGTGATTTTGCCATCGCAGAGGCCATGAAGAAGAAGTATATGCTGGAAAAGAATAAGAGGGGCTACACCATCTCCAGCATCAAGGAAAAATCAGTATGTGTGGAAACCCAAATCCTCGTAGGAAAAGTTATGCGCAAGTGTTGCGCAGAAGAGGTACTGGCGCCAGTGGTCACACTAGTCGAGCAGTGCGTGGAAGGAGTCTAGTTTAATTTGTCCGAATTCCTCTACATGGAATTTTTAGAGAATTTTTGCAAAGCCCAGGAATAGGGCAAAACATTCCACTATGCATGGTTGTTGTTGTCCATAGTGCTCATAGTTGGGGAATTGCCGGAGGATAGTCAATTCCCCATAATTAACAGAGATTTACCGGAGGCTGCGAAGTATGCTTCGCTCTGGGCCACGAAGGATGCTAAAATGATACACGATAGCAAGATATTTTGGGTGATCATGGAGATGAACATCAGAATGTGGATCAACCGTAAGTCACAGTTGTCACCCGTGGCTTACAACAGTCTACAGAGTTTTGTGGAATTTAGAGTAGACATGCATAACATATATATTAGTGCACGTAAGGACCCAACGAAATAGTGGACAAAGCTACCCTTTGTAGCCATCAACGATGCCATTTTCAATGTCCTGGAGGCATGGCCGTTGGAATGGCGCACCCCAGACATTGCAGAAATCGAGAAGTTAGCAGCATAAAAGAAGAAAGATGATGCCAAGCTGCGCATCACATAGTTGGACCAAAAACGAAGGAAAGAAATAGAAATAGCAAAAGTGCGGGCAGTGTGGGACGTGACACAGAAAGCAGCCAAGTAGGAAAAGGCCACAGCAGTAGTAGCAACATAGGAAGTAACCGCGAAGGCAGGCGAGGGCCAAACAATGCCTTCATAGGGACAAGAAGCAGAGGAAGCAGAAATAGGAGAAGGAGGCGTAGACCCATGAAGCGCGTCCACATAGGTGAAGTGCCAACACCCAGCAGAGCAAGAAGGGTTGCATAAGAAGATCAAGGCCTAAAAATTGTCCATTGATCCGATCACCCTAACCGAGGGTGATTTGCATGACATTGGCGAGACGGTGCACAATGTCACAAATGAGGCTCTCCAAGATTTCATGCAGGAGAACCAGACTATGTTGGGGACCCTCAGAGCGTAGTTGTAGGAATTATAGGCATGCCCCCCTTAGGTTGGTACCCTTTCAACCAACTTCACAGTTGGATTCACGACAGTAGAGCAGATGTTGCACGGATGACGAACATAATAGTGCTGCCGGAAGGGGCACTAGTGACATCAAATGAGGCTGATAGGTCTTTGGTTAGTGCATTGAAATGTCTCGGCATTAATCTAGCTACCCTTCCACGCGAGACAATATATGTGTTGTAGGATGGGATAACTGCAAAGCTGCGAGCTAGGGAGAGCCATGCGCTCCAAGTCCTCAGTGAGCAGAAAATAAATATGGAATAGCTAAGCTTGCAGCACAACGAATTGGTGTCGCATAATCAACAGCTGGTACAGATGATAGACGAGGCTTTCCAAAGTGTCTCGGAGCTAGCCATCCTAGCAGATATATCAGTGGAGGCACGGATCCACAAGTTAGCAGCAAGGGTCCGCAAGGCCACGGAGGAAATGACAAAGGTTCAGCTAGAGCTAAATCTTCAAATCGCCGAGCTACAGTTAAAGGCACAAGCATCCACTCCCCTGGAAGTCGGATAATAGTGCGCTAGCACTATCACAATGAGATTGGAGGAAATCAGAGGTGCAGTGCGAGACTGCACCAGCATGTTGGAAGAATCACGTGAGGTCCTCACAACTCTGCAGGAGAACCCCAACATCCAATGCTTAAAGACAGAGGCGTGAGAACTCCAATAGCAGTATGAAAGTGTCTGAGGAACTACACAGATAGTGGTCCTCACCCAAAGGCTTGCGAGGATGCAGCAGGCTAAAGCATTGAAGGAGTTGGTGGATGCAGCACACCATAAGGAAGCAGTCCTAAAAGCGTGTGTCCAGCCTTGGATCAACGAGGCCTTCACCATCATGGCAGACATTGAAGGCAAGCCCGCACATGTATATGGGATACACACATTGATGCATAGAAGCACTCCCAAAACAGAGGTCTCGGAACAACGTATGCAACAGATCCAGCAAGCAGCAGATCAGTGCGCTGCTGACCTCCGCGCTATTCGAGAACAGTTGGAGGGACTCCGTGCAAAGATCGCTGTGCTGATAGAGTGACTCGAGGGTGAGTCATGATGTTTGCGTTGGGGGCCTGTTGGGCATGGAATCCCTCCCAAGGCATGTTTTGGGGCTCAAAGCCCAAGTGTTGACCGAATCTTGTTGTAAAGCTCCGCGAATTACGGGCGTGAGGTGCAAAAGGATGATAGAGTCAAAGGGTTGTCTGCCCTAGTTTTGTAATGTAACGTTGGCTGGATAGACCTACCCATGGTCCGTAGACCATGGGATTGTATAAATAGAGTGAGGTTGTAAGTAGAACAAATAAGGGAGAAAAAGAGTCTAAGTGATTGAGTGACAAGTTGAAGTGTGTCATTGGGTTGTAGGATAGGAGAAGGCTCCGCAGCTGAGTTCGCAGAGGCCTAGTAGTCTGCAGCTAAGTGCACGGACCCCTGCAACTGAGTGCACAAGGTGGAGTCAAGTCTATAACTGAGGAAGGAATTAATAAAGAGAAGTTTTCTTATAATTTTGTGCATCTACTCTTGGGTTAATGAATGATTGATATAATTTGCAAATATACTGTTTATTTACTACACGCACCTGTATGAATGGTTTATGTTGTTAAGTATAACTTAAAGCATCCGAGTAGGCTAAAATAATCAACTAACATTGGAATACCAGTATGGTCTTGGGTACTAACGCAGAGCGTGACGCTTAGCCCCTAGGTAGGGTTGTGCGAAGATAGGATATCAGGTTGCGAGGTACGGGAAAGTGCGCAAAGAAACCTGCATGCAAGGTTAAACTGCGAACTAGTTGAACTCCTCAGACATCTCCAGGGTGCAGAAACCTGGTTCTAGCACCCTCCCATACTACTTCGGGTGAGACCTAAAACCGCGCTCCGCGGACTATTGCCGAAAGGGCCAGTAGCACCAGGATTTGTTTGGCTAACTTAACTCTGAACCTGGGTCAAGCCCCATTAAGCCAACAACGAGCCTACCTATGGTTTTGTGCATTGATTTTCCACATGGTTTTGGGCATGACGGTTTTTTGCCCATGGTATTTTGTAGATCTGGTCAACGGAAATACGATTATGTTCTAATCCAGGGTTAATGGATTGCGGTTTATGGATGCCTCATTATGTATATGTATATATATATATATATATATATATATATATGTATTGTAACATTGAAAGGAACATAATGAAAAATCAATATGATATTCCCAGTTTTGGGATCCATGGGAAATTCTCTATGTATATTTGTTTTGTGTTTTATGCTCTCACCATTTTTTATTTTCTATCTTTAGAATTCGTATGCAGGTAATTTTTGTACAGGGTTAAAACCTACATTTGGTATCAGAGAAGTTTTGCCTTCAAGGGGATGCCTTTGCTACTAAAGGGGTTTTTGCTCAGGCCTGTGGTAGACCTTGTTCAGTGGGAGATCTATGGGATTAATTCTTGTGGAGAAAGAAGATGGCAAGCAGTGGAAAGATAGAGATCGATAAATTTAATTGTCGAAGTTCTAAGTTGTGGAAACTCAAGATGGAGGATTTGTTGGTGTATAAATATTATTGGAGCATGGTAAATCCAGGTATTAAACCAACAACAATGTCAGCTGAGGACTGGGAAAAGTTGGATCGGAAGGCAAAGAGCACAATACAATTGTGTGTCTCAGATTTAGTATTATTGAATGTATTAGGGAAGCTTCGGCAAAGTCTTTGTGGGAGAAGTTAGGGACTTTGTACCAATCTAAGTCTCTAGTGAATAAACTATTCCTATGGAAAAATTTGTATGACCTAAGGATGAAAGATGGAGACTCGGTGACAAAGCATATGAATGCATTTATTACTGGGGTAAGCTATTTATTATCTGTTGATATTAAAATTTCAGGTGAAGATAAGTGCATAAGTTTTTTGTGTTCTCTACAAGATTCGTGGGATAGTCTAGTTTTTCCAATAGGTAGTAATGTAACTACCTTGCAGTTTGATGAAATAGTCTCATCCTTGCTGTCAGAGGAGATGATACGGAAAAATATGGAGGGTCATAATGGTGATGCCTTGTCTATATGAGGACGGTCCAAAAACATAAGAAAAAGTAACTCCTTGAGTGGAATATCTAAATCTCAAGGAAAGCCTGTAAAGTTGTGTTGGAAATGCAGAAAGGAAGGGCACTTCAAAAGGGACTATAAATCAAAGCTCCTGAGAAAGGAAAGGGATTTGATGATGCTCCTTTTACAGAGATGAAAACCACCTCAGATGAAGGTGGGGATGTGTACTTGGCTTGTTCTTTAAGTACACATGTAGATCATGAGGCATGGTTTATTAACTCAGGTGCATCCTTTCACTTCACTCCTCATAGAGAGTGGCTCTGCGAGTATGAGAAATATGATGATGGTGATGTCTTCTCAGGGGATGATAGGAAGGCTAGAATTGTTGGTCCCAGAAAATTCAAGTTGAAGTTCCAAGGTGGAAGGATTATAAAACTTCCAGGTGTTTTGCATATTCATGCATTGGCCAGAAATTTGATTTTTGTAAGCAAGATGGATGATGTGGGTGTAAAAACATTATTCAAGAAAGATACCTATAAGATGGTTCATGGAGCACTGGTATTGTTACTAGGAGTTCGGATTGGAACTTTGTACAAGCTTCAAGGTAGCATTGTTATTGATGGGTGCAACAATTTTGTGGTTTCAGAAAGTCTAGCAAAAAATCTAGTGGTCTCTAGAGAAAATACCATGATATGGCATAAAAGTCTTGGACATATTGGAGAGAAGGGCCCTCGAATACTTCATGGTAATGTTATGGTAGAAGGTACGTCTAATAGCTCTCTAGATTTTTATTTCTATGAAAATTATGTATATGGGAATTAGAATTAGGTGAGTTTCCCCTCTGGTGGTAAGAAGGTGAAATAAATATTAGAGCTTGTGCATAGTGATGTGTTTGGACCTGTGTTAATTCCATCACTGGGAAAGTCTATGTACTATGTATCATTTATAGATGACTTCTCAAGGAATACATGGATATATTTCCTGAGGAATAAATACGAAGTCTTTGACGGGTTTAAAGAATTTAAGGCTGTGGTGGAAAACTAGACAAAGAAGATAAAGGTGTTGAGGACATATAAGGGTGGAGAGTTTTGCAAGAAGTAATTTGAAGAGTTCTATAAGAAGTGTGGTATAGCATGATAGAATACTACTCCATACACTCCTAAGAAAAATGGAGTTGTAGAAATAATGAACAAGACTTTGGTGGAAAGGGAAAGAAGCATGCTCAGTTATGCCGGGTTAGGACATGAATTCTAGGTAGAGGTGGTGGAGACTGCATGTTACTTGGTCAACAGATTACCTTCATCAACATTGGTGGATAAGACTCCACAAGATGTATGGACTGGTAAGAAACCTTCTCTTTCACATATAATGGTATTTAGATATGATGCATATGTACATATTCCAGATAAAAGAACAAAGTTGGATAGTAAATTTGAAAAGTGCATCTTTATTGGGTATAAGGATGGTTTAAAAGGTTATAATATTTGGAACCTAGAAACAAGGAAGGTTATGTACAACTGAGATGTGGTGTTTAGAGAGGTGAAAGATGTTATTAAACATCAATTCCTACCAAAGTAACCTGAGAAGATAGAGTTTGAGCTAAAGGAGGAAGAATCAGACTCAACAGCAGAGGAGGAATTAGAAGATGAAGGGCCACAAACTCCAGATGAAGGAGTTAGAGGAGGTGATATTTTTTCTCTTGTTGCCAAGGTAGCTTCTATTATATTACTTTTATCTGTTTCTACTGCTTTTGATTTTGAGGTGGAGAAAATGGATGTGAAGACATCATTTCTTCATAGGGATATGGAAGAAGAGATCTACATGAAGCAACCTGAAGGCTTTGCAATGAAGGGTAAGAAAGAACTAGTATGCAAGTTAAGAAAGTCTATATATGGGTTAAAACAGTCACCAAGGATGTGGTATTAGAAAGTTGATACATTTATACAAGGACTTGGCTTCACCAGAAGAAAAATAGATCACTATTTTTATTTTAAATTAATTGGTGGCCATGTTATTTATCTTGTCTTGTATGTGTATGATATGTTGCTGGTTAGAAATGACAAAGAAATTATCCAAGATTTAAAGACTTAACTGTCCTCCAAATTCGACATGAAAGATCTTGGTGCTGCAAACTATATTTTGGGCATGGAAATTAAATGAGATCGGGCAAAGAGGAAACTCTGGTTAAACCAGAGGAGGTATGTTGAGACAATATTGTAGAGGTTTCATATGCAGGATAGTAAGCCAGTGAAGGTTCCTATTCCTGTAGGTGTAAAGCTCTCTGCTGAAAAGTGTCCCAAGACACAAGAATAGGAAGTGGACAGGTCACGTGTTCCATATGCAAGTGCAGTTAGTAGCCTGATGTATGGAATGGTCTGTACTAGACCAGACATTGCACATGCAGTGGGTGTATTGAGCAGGTTTATGTCAAAACGAGGGAAGGAGCATTGGACAATAGTGAAGTGGGTTTTCATGTATTTTTGTGGCACTAGTGATTATTGTTTGTGCTACTAAGCAAGACGAGGATTGGAAAATGTTTTGGACATTTGTGGCTTTTTTTATGCAGACTCGGTTTGAGATCTAGATCAAAGAAGATCTACGAGTGGGTATGTGTTTAACCTTTTTGGAGGTGCAGTCAGTTGGATGAGTAAGAGACAGTCTGTAGTGGTACTTTCAACTATAGAGGCAGAATACATGGCATCCACTCATGTAAGCAAGGAAGCAGTTTGGGTGCAGATATTGTGTTCAAGTATGGGGTTAGTACAGTGAGCTATAAGGATAGGCTGTGACAGTCAAAGTGAAATTTTCTTGGAAAATAACCTTGCTTATCATTCAAAGACAAAGCACGTTGATGTTCAGTATCACTTTGTGAGGAATATGGTTGAGGACAAAAAGGTGTTTCTAGTAGAGGTGGACACTTTGAACAATACTGCAGATGCATTGACAAAGTATGTGAGAATTGAGAAGTTCTCTTGGTGTAGAGAAACAATGGGCATTGCAGGGCTGGATCACTGACTAAGCTCTCCTGTGGCCCTCGGTGGAAAGAAAACAACAAGTGGGATAATTTTGGGTTGTGTTATGTTCTTTCCATGACTACCCCATGCGTAGGGGGGTCATAGGGGGGGTGGATGCCCCCTTGTATGTTGCACCGGGGGGTCACATGGGAGGTGACCTCCCCCCTTATCAGGGGGTATTCATGGGGGAAATAGCCCCCATGCACGGGGCTGGGGCAGCACCCTGGGAAATTTTTTTTGGACCCTATATTAGGTGGGCGGACCTACCTATGGTTTTGTGCATGGATTTCACACATGGTTTTGGGCATGATGGTTTTTTTTTAATGGTATTTTGTAGATACAGTCAAGGGAACTATGATTATGTTCTAATCTAGGGTTAATGGATTGGGGTTTATGCATGATTCCACATGTATATATATGTATTGTAACAATGAAAGGAACATAATGAAAAATCAATCTGGTAGTCCCAGTTTTGGGATCCAGGGGAAATCTCTATGTATATATGTTTTATGTTTTATGCTTTCGCCATTGTTATTTTCTGTTTTTAGAATTCAGATGCAGGTAATTTTTATATAGGGTTAAAACCTACAAAGCACTCATTCTCCAAGCCAAAATGAATAGCATGTAGGAACTACCTCAGCATAATGGTGCAAATAATCATAGAACAACGATTTGGGAATGGGAGGGGATGAATATATAGGCAGGGAGAGTGACTTAGGATCTCACCAAAGATAGGGGAAGGCCCTCATATCAAGGAGGAAGCTCATAGGGATAATATCAAAGGGAAATATTTTGAGAATTCAACCACATCCATAATGAACAACCTCCAGCTCGTTGTTCTTTAAGCCTCTAAATCATCAACCTTCTTGTCCTCTTTGGGAAAACGTGCCTTTTAGGGTTCAGCACGAGTATCCAAGTAAAAACTGCACTACTAGAATGATTTTAATATAGTGCAACCCACCATCAGCATGAGTAGGCAGTGCCACAATAGCACTGATCCTGAAATTAGGGTTTTGAGTTCACTTATTTGGAGAAGGCTCAAGGCATGTTTTCATCAGTTTTGCAGGGAGCATCTAGATTGCATATCAAGATGGGTACACTACATAATTGTCAAGTTTTGGGCACTCCTGGGTATGACACAGGGAAGCATGGGAGGTGTGAAAAAATATTGTGTAACACCTCCATGACAAGAATCCTATTCGGAATGGGGCACCTTCACTTTCCCCTTCCTTTGCCTTACCCACTAAGGAACAATTTTCCTCGTCATCAGTATTTGATGAGGAACCATCTCTGTTGTTCCTTCTGATCTCCTCCTGCATCAAATATGAACATAGTTGTTCCCAATCTCACAGCTTCTCCCTCCCATTGACAGAGTCCTGATAGCTATTCCAACTCTTGGGAAGGCCTAGGAGAGCTAGGCTCACCATATCATTCTCGACAATGGTTATTCCAACACTTCCAGGCTCATCACGATAGTGAGTGAACTTGGTCAAGTATTTTGGAATGGTCATTGATGTTCTAGAATAGGTTCGTTAATGCTTTCCACATATCATACGGTTTCCTTCCTGTGGAGACTCGAGACAATGTCGTCTCGAACTCCCTCAAGGATTATCCGCCTCACCTTCGCCACACACTTTTTCCATTCAGCCAAATTCTGTGCATCCAATGTTGCAGGCTTTGTAATGTCTTGATCAATGAATTCCTTGAGGCCATTATCCTCCATCAAAGCCTCCATCCTATACTTCCAGTCTAGATTTTTTTGTAGATTCAACAACTCATGTAATTTCCTACAACACAAGAAAATAATATACTCTACTCACGATAGCGGAAACCAATAGATTGATGAAAACAATAATAAAAAAGAGAAAGATAATCAATTGCATATAACACAATATTTATCCAGGTAAATCCACTACTCAAAGCCCCTACTATCTATATTTCATTCATCATAAATCAAAGATGAAAATACAATTCTTTTTCTCACTAGAACAATCCCTGCGCAAGTATAGTCAACTCTCTTCTCACAAGCTAGCTCAAGCCAAACTTTATCCTATTATGCTACTCTCCAAACCCTTATTTCCTTACGTAATTCCTAAAATAATTATCCTCTATTTAATGAGGAAATCATTCTTCGATAACTGCAATCCAAACTGAGGTCCTCAACTGATTACATCCACCATCTCTACAACTTGGAAAATTATACAACAGATATTACGCTGTCCCTGCACTCTAGTTTTAATTGGGTCTTCCTCTAAACTGACATGCATGAGTTATTATTGAGTGAATATTTAGTTATCTGTTGTGGCACTGAGGATGCACTGGTGCACCAACTCACCACTAGACCTTTAATAGTTCCTCCAATAGTTATAACTAGTTTAACTAACTATAACTTAGTTGAATTGAGTTATCTAATTACAACTCGTATAAACTCAATTTGGACCCCTAAACTTAGGGATCACACTTACATGACTCCAAATAGACTTCCAACTTGAAATTCCTAAGTTAACTAAGTCAACTTAACTTAATTAACTATTACAAGTTTCCATGAGAATAGAATTTTTATTTAATTCACATTTTAATTCAAGGACAAATTAATATGGAATTTCTTGTTGCCATTTCTCAAAACCATCTACCAAAATGTAGTAGAGATTGGCATCTTCTTCACTCTTAGTGAAGCCCAATCCACTAATATAGGAATCTATGTGAGTGTACCAAGCATGGGGTGCCTACTTGAGACCATAGAGGGCTCTATAGAGTCTACACAAATGTGTCTCCTTGTAAAATGTCTCAAATCCCCTGGGTTGCTCAATGTATATCTCTTCCTCAACCACTCCATTGAGGAAGGAAATATTAACATCCATTTCGTGGATCTTCCACCCAAACTTTGTTCTAATGCTAGTATGGATGTAATATAAGAATACCTTTCCATAGGGGAAATTTTTTCCTCATAATAAAATCCCTCTACCTATGAGAAACCTTTGGCCATAAATCTAGCCTTGTACTTCCCAACATTTCCATCAGTTGCATGTTTCACCTTATACACCCACTAGGAGCCAATAACATATTTTCCCTCAGGTATAGGCATAACCTCCCAAGCATCATTCTTCATGATGGAGTCATACTCCCCCACCATGGCATCTACCCACACCTACTAGGAAACTACTTCATCAAATGAAGAAGGATCTGAATCAATCAGTTTTGTCATGAGTGCCATATATCTGATATATTTCTTTGGTGGTCCCCTTTTTCTACACGAGGAGCTAGGAGATCCAACATTCTCCTAAGCATTGTGCATCAATTTGTCAGCCTCCTTAGTTCTCTTCCTCCCTTCTCTGGAAGGATCTATGTGAATGGGTACCTCCACTTTACCTCATCTCTGCTCCTCCACATGTGGTTGCTCCACAACATCTTATGGATCTAACTAGGGATCCTCTTTAGGAGCTTGAAGCTCCTCCTCAATTGGAATTCTAATCTCTCACTCTAGAGAGCTTCTTATCGCCTTCTCCTCATCAAATCTGACATCTATCTTCATCACAGTCATTTCAAGTGAAGGCATATACACCCAGTAACTTTGAGGTGTCTATGTGTATCCTACAAAGATATTGTTCCCTGTAGTGGGATCCAACTTTTTCTTGCTATCCATGGAGACATGAAAATAGGCTATTGATCCAAAAATGTGAAAGTGGGAGGCATCTAGCTTCCTCCCAGAGAAAGCCTCTTCAGGTGTGATCATTCCAAGAATTTTTTGATGGCTCTCGTTCTGCAAAACAAATTTGTATTGCATGTTTTTTCCCATAGATATAGTGGCAGAACCTAATCATGCAACATTTCTCTTGCAGCCCCTACAATGCTTCTATTTTTCCTCTTTACCAACCCATTTTATTGTGGGTTGTGAGGTGCAATAAACTCCCTTCTAATGCCCTCCTTGGCATATAATTCTTTGAAGGAATTAGACACATACTCTCCTCCATTATCACTTCTCAAGGATTTAATTTTTTGTCTAGTCTCATTTTCAACTAAGGCTTTGAATTCAACAAACTTTGAATAAACCTCATCTTTATTCTTCATAAAATAGATCCAACATTTGTGGGAAAAATCATCTATATATATCACATAATACCTATTCTTTGAAATTGAGCCCGTAGAAAATGTTCCACACACATCTAATTGAACTCACTCCAAGATGGCTCCAACTCTACTATCTCATCCCTTGAAGGAAGATTTAACACATTTTCCAAGATTGCATCACTTGAAAACATCATGTTGATCAAGGGTGCATTTGGAAGTACAGTGGTGATCTACTGCATTATTTTCAAAGCTCCATGGTGAAGGTGTCCCATGCGCCTATGCCAGAGCTCTCCAACATCTCGTCCCTGAACATGTTCTACCTTGCTACTCAATGCAGTGCATGCATACACCTATATCTTGTAGATATTGTTAACATGAACACCAATTTGTTTTAGTTTTCCAATAGTAGTATGCTGAAGATAATATTTCCCCTTACTATACACAACATCATATCCATAGTCTTCATGTACAATTATAGAAACTAAATTTTTCTTCAAACCAAGCACATGCATTACATTATTTAGGTGAAAATGGGAGCCTGACTCCCTCTTAATGGTGACAATGTCAATCCCTTTGGTACTATACCTTCCATCGTCTCTAAGTTCTATGTGTAATTGTAGGTCTTTCTCCTCCTAGCTGCTAAATAACTCCTTATTTATTATCATATGAAATGCAGCACAAGAATCTAAGTACCATACACTTCCTCGTACATTAATTTCTATGCATGTAATGAGGATGAAATAAAACTCAAATTTTGATGTGAGAGCATCACCTTGTGCTGATCCTGTAGAATTCTTACCAAATTTCTTATGCAAACACTTGGTTGCATAGTTTCCATATTTATGGCAGTGAAAACATTTGATTTTACTGATGTCTTTCTTCTTTCCTTGGTTCTAGCTAGATTATGCCTTGCCTTGGGCCTTATTTCACTTTTTTGTTAGATAAATTTTTCTTCCTCCTCATATTTGGATCTGATGCCATCTCTAGTGTTTCTTCTAATATCCTCTTGCACTAAATCAAACCAAAACCTCTCCCAATCTGGTAGCTTGTCTCTTCCATTAAGTGAATCTTGATAGTTGTGCTAGGATTTCAGAAGGCCAAGGAGTGCTAATCTCACAATTTCATATGATGGAACATTTTCTCCAACTCTTCTGAGTTCATCTCAAACTTGAGTGAACCTGGATATCTATTAAACAACAATTTCATTTTTACTCATGTGAATGTTCCCGCACTTGTCTATCAATGCCAATTTCTTAGCATCACTTCTACTCTAGAATAGATATGTGAGTACTTTTGACATTAAAAAAGTATTCTCTTTTCTATCCAAATTTGAAACCACATAATCTCTAACACCCTCTAGAATAATCTTGTTGGATTTTGTTGTGTCTTTCTTCCACTAAGCAAGTGCTTTTGCATCAGACTCTAGTGGTTTTGTAATATCATTTTTTGTGTACTCTAATACTCCATTGTCATTCAGGACAGCTTCCATCATGTATTTTCAATCACGAAAAATGCAGGTGCTCTCCAATGCATACTCATGCATCAATCGATTGAAAGACTTTTTTCCCAGACTGAAGAAAACCTGCACCAAAAACTCTGCAAATCAAAATTTTATAAGAGAATATTTGGGGTATGGTTTATATGTAATCTTCAATAGCTCTAATACCATGCAGAAATAACTCAAAATTTGCAGTTGCTAATAGACACAAATTTCTTCTACTCAATATATGGAAAGGAAAACATACTATAGAAACACAGGTAATAACATGCAATCATCAAATCACAATGAACACAACATTTTTACTAAGGAACACAACTAGGAAAAACCCCTCCTCTGTTTTGTATTAAATCATATGAGAATATGGATCTATTTCAATGATAGCTTCAATCCTTGAAGCACAACCTAAGCTGCAATATTGATATCCACCTGCTCTTCCTGCTCTAACCAACACTTAGCCAAAATAGGCATCAACCTTCCTCCTATTTCCTTGTGTTGTCCTTGAGGAAATTAGCTCCTAAAAGATAGGATAATTTTGTATTTCATTGCGCAAATCCTAGAGGAGTTGATCAGTTGCTCTAATGCAAAACCTGTACACTCAACTAGTATACAATTGATAATTACAATGTTCCTTTCCCTCCACCTCACCTAGGAAATTCAAATTCCATGCATGACTAGGGTTGTTTTTAGTAAATTGAATAGTTAATTGAGAGATATGTGAGTTAACAACAATCACAACTACTTAATTGAACTCTTGTTGACTCTATTCATGACTAGAGCTTAGATATCTGAGTTTCGCTAAGTATAACTCCACTAGATTTATATACCTTAGCAATCAACTCATGCACAACTCTACTTCTTGACCACAAACTTGAATTTACTGATTAAACTGAGTGACTTAGCCATTTCACCCCTGTCAACTGCAACTCAAGTCATCTTGCTAATGTGGAAATTCAAATTTCTCGATTTCACTAAGGCACATTTCAAATGAAGTCTTTTCTTCCTACAATTTAATATGAATATTGTGTATTTGTCTCAAATGATGCTCCTTAGTATCCCAAAGTGTACCCAGACTAGTCTAAAGAACAACTTCACCACTTCTTTCCCACTAATAGTATTTTTATGGGGAATTAAAATAAACATCTTTCTAAACCTTTCAACTTCCATGAATAACTAGTCATGTCCCTTCCTGGTTCTTTGTAAACCTATGACAAGGTCTAAGGAAATTTTTTCCCAAGGATGAGTGAGTACAAGTAAGGGACCATATAGACTTTCTTTCCTGTTACTAGACTTGTTGGTACAATAAAGTATGCATATTCATATCAATCTAGCTGCCTTTTCTTCCAACTTGGACCAATAAAAATAACTCCACAAGTTGGCCACTATCTTCCCGAAACCAAAATTACCTACAACATTAGAGGTGTAAGCCTTTCTTTTAGCTGAAATCACTCACCTTTAGGAACACATAACTTATCTAACCTATGGATTAACCCATTCTAGAGATGGGATTGAACTATGTTCTCAGTATTTTGCACATGTTTCTAGCTTTTCAAATATCGAGAGACCTTCTAGAAGTAGTCATTTTCTATGTATGCCTCTTTGTATGAATTATGAGTGAAAGGATCCATGTGCATAATAGTTCCCCAAACTATGATATTTGATGTGGTTGGTCTTGAAAGCATGTCAACCAAGATTTTTTTCTTCTTTTCTTGTACTTGATCATTGATGGAACTATTGTAGAAACTCCATTCACTTGTAATGTCTAGTTTACTATAGCCCATAGGTACTACAGTGGTTGGTTATCTATGTGAATTATTGTATCCTTTCCCAGTAGATAATGTTTCCACTTCTTCATAACTTTCGCTAAGACATACAAGTCCATGCCATAGGTAGGGTAGTTGAGAATGACCCTATGAAATACTTCAAAATGGTAGAAAACGACCCTTCCTTCCTAAATAATGATCACTCTTGTAACATACCCACTCACATCTATCTCCACTTTGAAGGGTTGTTGCAATTTATCGATGACAGAGCTAGTTCTTTAATGACAGTCTTATTTAACTCATCAAAGGCTCTCTATTGACCCTTTCCAAACTATAAACTCATGTTAATCATTGTTATGGTGTGGAGTGGTGTTGCTACTGTTGAATATAAGGATATGAATTTCCTCAAGTATTGTGCTACCCCAATGAAACTTCTAACCTCATAAACATTAGTAGGAACCATCCTCTTCATGATGGCCTCCATCTTGGCAATATTTGTCATCCTCTTCCCCCACGAATGACATATCATAGATGCACCAAATATTATTGTGCAAACTCACACTTCTTAATCTTTTCCAACAGCTAGTGCTTCTTTAATGTCTCTATCACCTGCGTCAAATGTGAGATTTGCTCCTCCAAGGTAACATTGTATACCAATATATCATCAAAATAAATAATTAAAAATGAATGTATAAAAGGGTGTAGTATATCATTCATTAACCTCATAAACGTAGCTAGTGCGTTTCATAGGCCAAATGACATGACTAACTGTTGATACAAACATTTTCTAGTTTTGAAGGTCATATTCCAAGTGTGAAAATTTTTTTTTGTTAAATTTCCTCTTCTAAATGTTTATAACCTCTAATCATACTTATATTTTGGAAATGAAAAGACAATGAATTGGTTGAGAAAGGGACATAGGTTTAGCTACCTTGAAGAGGAGATTTCTTGGGAAATTGGAGGGAATTCTCATTAACAATAGTTAGTCATGGCTAGTTTAATTTTAATGGAGATTGACAAAAATTAAAGGTTGATTTTGAGGAATAGTATGGGATCCCTCAATGGATGACTATCCCATACTCCTTTGCTTGTTTTGAGGATTGTATTGGGAAAGTAAACAAACTAACAATTAATAACATTAGTTAGGAAGTGGATGAGGAGACAACATGGGGAAGAGTGTTGGAACACTAGAGAAAGAGAAAAGAGGAAGAACTTAGGGAGACAATAGATACCACAAGATGGGTAACAAAGACAACCAATCAAGAAACATGGAGGAGAAAAATATAGATCTAGCACTAGGAAGTAAGAGCGAGGATTTTAGGCAGCATTGCTTAGTTATGTGGGTAGAGATTGTGTGGTCTCTGGATTCCCTGTAATAGTTGATGGTTTTGGTTCATCTTTCCTTTGAGCACTCCTCGTTAGCCACCAAACATGGCTCGTGAGTGATTGACTACAAGAAATGCTAGGATGTAGTCAATTTAAGGTTGAATGGGGAGTTAAAGTCCCAATCTCAGTTGCCACACTCATGTATAATACAAGATAAGATATTTACCTATGTTATCTTGAATGAACTTGTCACGTTGATGTTATATTGTTGTCATATGGAATGTTTTGTTAATGGGGATGTTCTTTTTCATCGTATGAATGCTTGATCGATAAATTTGTATATGTGGGAGGTTTAATGCTCGCTATAATTTTTTCACGCATATGATAATGAACTATGAATTCATGAGTGGTTGTATGCTATGTTATTATGAATAAGGACATCCCTATATAAATAATTATAAAAATGTATGTATGCATGTATGTATATAAATGTTGCATAAGCTTAGGAATAATAGCCAATATTCAACTACGAGTTGAGGGTGTCCCTATTAACATATATATATATGCATATATATAAGCTCAGGAAGGACTCACGATAGTCTAAGTATCAAGGATGTCCCCTTTTGATACACACACACACACACATATATGTAAATAAGCTTAGTATGGATTTGTTATGTATTACAAGCGTTCCATGTTGATACACTTATATGTATATGTATGTTGGAAGCCTCGTAAATATTTCTAAGTGCCAAATGCTTATGAGAGGGGTCATTTCCATTATGTGGCTAATGGAATTTCCATCTTGGCCTAATGTGAATACTTCATAACAATGGTAAGTAAAGGGAGAAACAGGGGGTGAGAGATTTCAGCATGATATCAAGGAAACAGGTGGGAAATCCCAACTCAACAGTTAAATTTAAGATACTTGTCTCACCTCATTGGGAATGATTTGTAACAAGTATGGTGGAAGGGAGATCAATGGGGAGAGAGATATCAGGGCGATAGGCATCAACGTGATGTCAATTTGACATCATATCAGAACCTTGGGGATATTTGTTGTTTGTGCACAAGAAAAGGGATGAGATTGACCAACTGGTGGATGAGAATCTCTTTCCCTCAAGAGGTGAGAAAGAGTTTGTCCCATCGTAGCTTCTTCATAAATGGTAAAGCATGGTAAGCCAAGAAATTATGCCAAGGTTCGAGATGTGTATAAAGGGATTTTTTTTCAAAGTACAAAGGGGCCTATTTGGTGTGATGTAGGAGAAGTTATGACAGGGCTTGATGCCATAGAGGTTGTGTCATTTCCATTTGTATTTAAGGGATGGCGTGGAACTCCTATGAGGGGGTTGATGGTTGTCACATGGGAACCACATAGGGGCCAGATGGGTACCATGTGGAAGTACTGCTAATGTGACATCAAGTTTTAATGATCATATTTTGAATGACCATATATTTTGATCCATAAGTAAGATTCAGGAAAACTTTATAGCATCATAAATATCTCATTGAGCCGAAAGAAATGGTGGTATAAAATTTTAGTTTTGAGAAAGTCAAGGATGAAGGAATTTTTGTGACCACATTTCCATGACATGACTATGGAGGTTGGGTTAAAATTATGTAACACCTTCCATAGAGCTAGTTTAGCCTAAGTGGGGGAAGGGAATGCTACAGAGTGGTATAAAAGCAAAAGGTTCAAACTAGACCTTTGGATATGAGTTAGGGGCTTTAACATAGTGTAATAGAGTGTTAGTACCTATTATAAAGCATGGTGGTTATATTTGTTAACACTATGTGATGCTTGTGATATATGTGTGTTTGTGTGTGCGTGTGTGTGTCTATTAAGGAGGGGGAAGGGTTCTAGGGCATAAAACCCCACCATGGGAGCCACAAGTTGCAAGGACAAGCTATGAAGACTAGATATGACTATGCCAAGGGGGATGTGATGCAACCTGTTGTTCCATGGAGATAACTCCTGGCTATAGAGAGTCAATTCCCAAGACATTTATCATAAATTTAATAATAATAAAAGTTAAATGATTGGATGGAGTTAGATTTACAGAAAATGTAATGAATATTAAAGTTTATAGAACTCAAATTTTAAAACTAGTGTGGCCAACTCATTGAAGGTTACAGGATTTAAAAGGCATAAGATGGCAAGAAGAAAGTTAGAAAAGGCAGGATTAAAACTTGCACAAGATGGAACTCAACTTTTAAAACCTGAGAGAGAACTTGATCAAAGAATAAAAATATATAAATGCATGTTTGAAACATATGGAGTACCCATTAAGGTTATTTTACCCAACTTAAGGTGTCATATGAAACATATTTTTGTGTAGAAAAATATGTAGTATTGAATTGAATTAGACATATTGCAGTTTACCCAAAATATGGAATAAAACCGGTTTTCATTGCTTGATTTATGAGATATTTCTCCATTTCATTAGAATTTCAACTCTAGGACTCTGAATCCCCCAAAACCTTTCTTGGTTATGTTTTTTCTCTTTTCTTTTTTATTTTCCTAATAGTATAAATGTTTAAATCAGTTAGTAAATTTATTCAGTTACAATTGCAAAATTCTCCCCTGTTTACTGTAACCCCCCTCCCACATTTACCCACTTTTACAAGCTCTACAGGGTAAACATGAGTTGAGTGTCACTATTAAAGGAGGTCGATTAGCCTAAAGCTATGTCAACATATCCACAATGTGATGAAGGTTAACTAATGATAGACTACGTAATATGTCTCAATAGTCTATATGTATGTCTGTCTGTATACAATGTAATAGCTTTGGTTTTTCTTTCGTCATATAATAAAGATATATATCTGCTCTTCTACTAGTTCTCCATTATTATGTCTCTTTACACCTTTTTATATGCTTATCATGTGTTTACTTGATGTATGTCTAATTATAAATTTGCATGCTTTTCGCTAGATCACCACATTGGTTTCGTTGTCGATAATCAGAACTCAAGTCAGAGACCATGCGAGCATAAATGTTAAAATTAGAAGAGATACACTTATGGTGGGATGAAAATATCAATAATTATTTAAAATAACTATGCATGTAGAAATCATCTAACAATTGAAAAATACAAAGCTAATTTCTTCACAAAAGCGCATGAACTATTTATAGAAGGTGTTCCAGTTGAAATTAAGAAGAACCTCAACTGTATTTCCCATGAAAAAACATCATCATGAATTTGACACTTGACTGTTACTCAAACTGTCGAATGCCGGTCAAACTAATTTACATGAGTGGATTGAGTCCATTCTTGAAGACTATTATGAAGAGAAAATAGTAGAAGACTAGACCTCGATTGAAATAATCAATACTAGATTCTATGACGACCTGCACAATAGTTTATTTTGCAAAATCCATACCATTTTATGCAAGTTCCTTCTCGAGAATGTTGCAAGACATATTGTTGAGTACTCACCACTGTTAGGGATACCAACTAATATCGATTGGAAGAGAGATCAAACCAAGTGGCGAAAGTTTCTTGACCCACAGTGTATAGATACAAAGGAAGCGTGGGATTATTTTCTAAGAAAATAATCATGGTCGATAGATACCTCTCTATGAACGACACTAATTTGGGTCAACATGGGGGAGTAATGGATCGTGATAAATAAAGAAGAAAAATGAAAATAAAGAAATAAAGTTGGAGAAATACATATAGCCGACAAGGATAGGATGAAGAAAGTCAACTACTGGGAAAAAATAATAAGAAGATAACCGACCAAATAATGATCGACAATATAAATAATCAACTAATATATAAAAAATAGCATGGGAAAAGATACAATAATTATGAGAGAAAATTAGAGAATAAGAATACCAGAGGAAAATAATGTAGAATATGGAGTGTGAGAGTGAAGATGTATGAGACTCCTCAGAAGAGTGGAGAGGCATAGCATCACCTGCACCGATAGAGAATGAAGGTCTATTTATAACCCATTGAAAACAAGTAGATTCCATGGAATTCAATGAATATGATCTAGTAATTATAACAACTCTGACTATAGCAATATAGAGTCCCAACGTTCAAGAAGTTCTTTAGTCACAAAATTATTCAGAAATATCTGCAGTCTAGTATAATGCACAAAAACAAAGAACCTTTCAAGAGACAAAAAACTATGACCAAGATCAATCAAATAACAATAATGAAGCATAACAAGTACTTCTCCAACTGAGTAATCTCATGATCGTACCCCCCATGTCATAGCTTGTATCCGTTGAAGAAACCCAAAGTAAAAAAGTGGTCGAGGGAGATTCGTGACCTCGAGAAATTCAATTCATAGGATACATAGATAAGGCGTCTGAAAATATCCATAAGAAAATAACTTAGATTTCACTTTTTCATTCCATACCTTGAAATTTGCAGCAATGAGGACATATACTCCTACATGATTCATTCTCAAAAAAATTACAAAATATTTACCAAATCCACCTAGATTTACTCTCCAACAATTAAGCTACAATCAGTAGCCCTTCTCTTATACCACTTGTTAGAAAACTTAAACAATACTAAGAAGGGGGGTGAACTAGTATTGTGCCTTATGACCAATTTTACTAATTTTTTCATTTCTTATTTCAAACCTTGATTCATTCATCTATCAGCAACATACCACATGAGAAAATCTATTCATAACCGTGAACCATAAGAAATAAATCACAATGTATATCCTTCAACATATCTAAAAAATAAAATATCAATGCATGAATCATCTAAGACATATACAAATAACCATGAGAAACAACACATCAATCAATAGCATCCACATCATCACACATAAGGGACATCAAATGTAAGGTGGAAACTACAAGGGAGAAAAACACCATCAAATTTTCTTCTCTTCTCTTCTTCTATTATAATAAAAAATATTATTTACATAAGATCACTCGCCATCACTAGTGCACAAGCCACAACTTTCCAATCATGTGAGCCACTACTTGCTCCAAGCCACAACGTGTATGAAATTTTCATGACACCACTTGTAGGAAGCTGCCACTCCCTCAACTTTGTAGGCCACCACCTACTAGAATCCACCAATCCTAATAAGTCTGACCCAACGACCACTAGATGGAAGCAATGACTCCCAATTTATTAGGCCATGAACTAAAGGATGTCACTACACCCTGAGTGTGCAAGCCACCACTGGGCACACTAAAGGTCCCAACCTTTAAACTCCTTTGTTGACCACATTTCATAATATTTCAGATTAGATCCACGCTATCTGCAATCAAACACTTGTGAGCCACATTTCGTCCATTTTCATACTAGACTCATAATAACAATATGTTCATATATCCAACATTAATTCAAGCTCTCAAGCACAACCTCCCTCAATACATTAACCCATCAACTCAATACAATCTACATAATTGAATACAAACTTTGTAATAAGATCAATATTTCTCAACCAATCACCTCACCTAGACCAATTGTTGAAAATAGCAACAGGAAATGCTAAAAATAGCATTCAGAATATTCCAATTTTAATTTGTCCTTGAATTAAAATTGAGAATTAAAATTTGGATTTAGTCTCACCAGCTGCTTGAAAAATAATTAATTAATTCATCTTGGATTAATTAGTTGGAGAAATTCAAGCTAGAAGTCTTTGTGAAGTCGTGCAACAACTATACCTTAATTAAGGAGATAAGGAAGAGTTGTATTTGAGTTGTAATTAGTTAGCTCAGTTAACTGAGTTATGTCCAATTAAATTAGTTCCAAACTATTTGAGGAACAAATTGTGAGTTCAGTCAGTTAATGCATACATGCATCAAACTAGTGTACTCCAGATAACCGAAGATTCTCTTGTAAATAACTCATGCATGTCTATTTAGAGAAAGACCCAGTTGAGATTAAAGAGAGGGACATTGTACTATCAGTTGTATGAGTTTTCCTATAAAGGAAACTCATCCATGCAGAAGGAACAAGGTTCCTTGATGATTGCGCAGTTCTAACAGTGTGTGTGAGCAGTGTTACACTGGGTGAAGGAGATCATCCTAGAGGTAATTGCGCAAGGAAATAGGAGGCTTTAAGGGTAGAGGAGAAGGTTTTTAAGGAGCCTTGTTTTTGTGTGAGAATCCAGGAGGATTGTATAGAGATCTGGCTAACTGTGAGAGCTAAAGATTTGCATAATCTTAATGTATTTCCACCTTGTATGATAATACAGATAGTGGGGTTTTTAGCTGAGGCTTTCCCTTGAGTATTTTATGTGTTTCATGTGCATTGATTCTTCTTCTTGTTTTTATATGTGTTCAACTTGATCTTGCTCAATCTTTAATCTTTCGCAAAGAAAATTGATAGTAGAAGTAGGTTATAGTATTTTTCTTTGGTATATTGCATTATTGAGTTAATCTATGATCAGATTTTCTACATAGATCTAAGAGGTATATTTGTAGAGAATTTGCAGGAAATTCTACATGGTATCAGACTTGAGTTTATCAGAGTTGTGAACAGTATAGGGAGAAGAGAATTCGAAGTTTGAAGTTTAGGGTTGCAGGTACAAATCAAATTCATCTCATACTTCAGGTTGGTCAATGGTGTTCTATGGCTTGAGACTCGAGTATATCTTGGTAGCTCGAATTACATAGCATGGAAAGATCGCATGGAGGCTGTATTATAAGACAACAACTTGAAGGATTTCATTGCTCAATAAATCCCCAAGCCAGGTTCAACTAATGCAGAAGAGTTTGCTGAATGGAAGAAGTGTGTGGTGAGGGCGAGACAGATCATCCTTGAGGGAGTTTGAGACCATATTGTCTCGAGTCTCCATGGGAAGGATACTCCATATTCAATGTGGAAGACATTGAAGAACCTCTACTAGAACAGTAGCGACCAGAGGAAATTGGAGCTCAAGGACAAGCTTCGAAGAATTAAGATGGAGAATGGTGATACTATTTCCACATATCTGAACAAGCTCATCACCTATAGAGATGAGCTTGGAAGTTTGGGAATAACTACTGCCGATGATAATATGGTGAGGCTTGCTCTCCTCAGCCTTCCAAAGAGTTGGCATAGCTACTAGGAGTCTAATGGAAGGGAGGAACTACCGGATTGGGAGCGACTGCGGTCAGATCTAATGCAGGATGAGATTAGGAAGAGCACACGAGATGGTTCTTCATCCAAGTGGGATGAAGAAAATATGGCCTTAGCGAGTAAGGCAAGGAAAGGGAAGGGGAAGGCATCCCATTCCAAATTGAATTATTCTTATGGAGGGAAGAAGGTTGACAAGTCTAAAGTGAGATGCTTTAATTGTCATGAAATGGATCATTATGCGACTAATTGCCCATCGAGGAAGTCCAAGAAGGGATCCTTAGAAGGATTTGAAGGTGATGCATTAGCCTCTCAGTTCGAGATGGAATTCACCCTCATCGCATGCATGGTGTCATCAATGATGGGTTGTGGTTGGTTTCTTGACAGTGGAGCCTCATTCCACATGACCGGGGATAAAATGTTATTCAGTACCTTGGAGGAGAAAGACATCAAGATGCGCATAGAGATGGGTGACGATGAAAGGTATAGTGTTTCTGGAGTGGGCACGGTTACTTTTCAGAGGGAGCTTGGACCTCCTATCACCTTGACAGATGTGAAGTATGTGCTTGGACTGAAGAAGAACTTGGTATCATTCGCGATGTTGGAGGAAAAAGGCTACAATGTTGTCTTCAGTAAATTAAAGGCATTCCTTAGACACATCACCACGAGACAGGTGAAACATATCAGTTCACAAGTTAAGAACCCATATGCTCTTAAGGTTCAAGATGCATGCAAATCCTTGAGGAGCAAGGAAAATGTTAGAGACTTTGTGACTGATAGGGAGAGTAAATTACCTCTGAACCTGTAGTCCTAGAAGAAGTCTTAGACAATTGTGGAGGAGCCATATTTGGAGATGCTAAGAAGAGACTGAGTGGAGGCATCCACTCATGTAGAGACCTCTAGTAAGGGGAAATTTTGAGCTAAGTCAACAGAGTGATCACATGAAGCGATACCTCCAGGTGTGAGGTGGGGCGATGTGGAGTGATAGTCCCAAGAAGGCTGAAATAGGGGCAGAATCCTTGAGGTACCCAGCCTCTTTGATTAGACCTTGCTATGGGAGCCCTGACAAGGAGTAGTAGGACTGGCTGAGTGGGTAGAGACAGATGCAGATGGAGTGGTAGATGGAGCTTCAACATCAGAGGGTGTTTCTAGCCCAACATGGAGGTCAGTTGGGAGATCAGTTACTTACTTCTCAATAACTGAGTTGCAGTGCAGTAGTGGGCAACACGATGCAACATGATGAGAGGAGGTGCAGTGCAGATACAGTGCTGGGAGAAAGGACTAGTAGCAACATAGATGTAGTGGGAGGAATCAGTGGGTTTGATGCAGTTAGAGATAAAAGTGATAGAGGCTAGAGCAGTCAGATATTGAAGAGCGCAGAGAAGGATTGACAACAGTGCAGAAAGGCAGAGTCAAAAAAAGTGCATAGTTTTTCAGTTGACAGAGGCAATAGAAGTCAGACACTTTGATGACAAATGGATCATACTGATTTAGGTTGGATATTTTTTGTTTCTGGAGTTGCTAGAGCAACAAAACTAGAGAGAAGTGTTGCATGCAAAACATTCCAAAGGTTCAAGATTGGGATCGAGTTGAATTCCTTTCTTGTTGAGAGGGAGTGTTGAAATAGCAACAAGAAATGCTAAAAATAGCATTCATAATATTCCAATTTTAATTTGTCCTTGAATTAAAATTTAGAATTAAAATTCGAATTTAGTCTCACCAGCAGCTTGAAAAATAATTAATTGATTCATCTTGAATTAATTATTTAGAGAAATTCAAGCTAGAATTCTTTGTGAAGTCATGCAAGAGTTATCCCTTAAATTAAGGAGATTATCCATTAATTAAGAAGATAAGGATGAGTTGTAATTAGTTAGCTCAATTAACTAAGTTAAGTTCAGTTAAATTAGTTCCAAACGGTTTGAGGAACTAATTGTGAGTTCAGTGAGTTAATGCATGCATGCATCAAACTAGCGTACTCTAGATCACTGAAGATTCTCTCATAAATAACTCATGCATGTCTATTCAGAGAAAGACCCAGTTGAGATTAAAGACAAGGACATTGTATTATTGTATGAGTTTTCCTATAAAGGAAACTCATCCATGCAGAAGGAACAAGGTTCCTTGAGGATTGCATAGTTCTGATAGTGTGTTAGAGAAGCGTGTGAGAGCAGTGTTACACTGGGTGAAGGAGATCATCCCAGAGGTAACTGCACAAGGTAATAGGAGGCTTGGAGGGTAGAGGAGAAGGTTTGTGAGAAGCCTTGTTTACTTGTGAGTATCTAGGAGGATTGTACTGAGAGCTGGCTAGCTGTAAGAGCTAAAGCTTTGTATAATATTGATGTATTTCCACCTTGTATGATAATACAGATAATAGGGTTTTTACCTGAGGCTTTCCCCTGAGTATTTTCTGTGTTTCATGTGCATTGATTCTTCTTCTTCTGGTTATATGTGTTCATCTTGATCTTTCTCAATATTTAAGCTTCTACAAAGAAAATTGATAGTAGAAGTAGATAATAATATTTTGCTTTGGTATATTGCATTATCAAGTTAATCTACAGTCAGATTTTCTACATAGATCTTAGAAGTAGATTTTTAGAGAATTTGCAAGAAATTCTACACTGATAACCCAATAACAACATATAATAGCAATGATTAGCCATCAATAGCCTCTTTAGCAACAACAAAAAACTCAAACACCAAAGCTACAACAAAAAAATTCTCCTATTAAACCTTACGACACAAATGCATCAATAATCTAAACTTTGATATGAAACTACAACAAATATAACAATATCTCTCCTCTCCATATCATAAACAACTAAGACCCATAATTTGAAACAAACATATGTTTAAAATAAATATCTAATGTGGCTCCATATTCCTCTAAAATTGTTCTCCAAAATTGACCTTTGATCTCCTCTCTAACTCTGCACTTCTATAACATAAATTCTCTCTCAATACAACCCCTTCTACTTCGTTGATCCAAACTAAAATAGGGACACAAAAAATTACAGATATAACCATAAATATAGAGATGCAATATAAATAACACTTCATTTCATTAATATCAAATACTGAAGTAAGCTTACAAACAAAATGGAAATAAATTATCTCGGGCGATGGTGGCTTATCTCTGAGAAGAATTGTGGTGGCTACATGCCTCTGAATTGTGTTACAATGAGGATCGAAGGCCTATTTTTTATTAAGAAATAGTGAAAATCCCTAAACATTCAAAAACCTAACCCTAGGAGGTGAAGCACCAAAACTATGGGCCCCATTTGGGTAAATTGGTATATCAACTTCTCGGGGTCGTAACTTTGGCATATGATCTCCATTTGACGCGCATAATACCTTGTTAGAAAGATCTATATGAGGATTACAACTTTCGAATGGAAAACATGAGTTAAAGACTCATGTTTGCCATGATTTCCCCCAAGAATGTCATTTAGTACCTCAAAATGACTTTGAAAGTTCAAGATCCAAAAAACTACCAAAAATAGTAAATTGTGCTACAATTAGGGAAACTAAAAAACTGAAAGAGACAATGGTGGGGGTCCAAGTGGAATAGGCGGGTGACGATCAACATCCACCTAGATCAGTTCTCCCCTCGTAGGAAGAAATGGTCCCCATTGCATTGAGTGCCTGCATGAGATGGGGAAACTTATGTTGAACTTGGTCCCTGGTGAGCCACTTGCCTTGGTTCAAGAGTTGGGAAACTTTGACAACCCAATATAGTTGGATCTTGTATTTCCGAGTGTTATTGATATGTGTTTCCATAATCTGATTAGTTGTGGTATATTCCATGTAGTTTGGGTTCAACTTTGTTGGTGTGAGTTTTTTTGCAATGTCTGATGTATCAAGTAATGGTGGGAAGTATGGTTGAAGGTTGTCCACATTAAACACTAGGTGCAGGCCAAGGAATGGGGGAATGTTGAGCTCAAAATAATTATCTCCCACAACCTTGGTAATGGTGTAAGGACCATATTAGAGTGGTCCGAGCTTCTGATGGACTCCAGTAATGCATTATTTCTGCAATTTCAACCAAACTTTGTTGCTCACCTAAAACTTGTGTGGCACCCAATGTTGATCATGTCGCTTCTTGTACTTGGAATTTGACTTCTCCAAGATGTCATGAAACTATTGGTGGATGTGTTGGAGGTGTTCAATAAATATTTTCTCTTTATTATCCTAGGGAAATACATGTGTGGATTTTATCTGTGTAGTCTCATGAGGCATGGCAACATCAATCAGATACAATGGTTGAAATCCTAGACCAACTTGAAAGGGATTGCGACCAGTCGAGCTATGGAGAGCTCTGTTATAACTGTGATGTACATAGGGAAGGCTATCATCCAAGGTTCATGGATTTTTAGAGTTTTACATGGGAATATGTGCACTATCATCCTATTCCTGATCTCTGTCTAGCCATCAGTCTGGGGATGGAAGGCAGTCGACTTGGTGATCTTGGTGTCTAATAGTGTCCAAAGGCTTGACCAAAATGTGCTCAGGAACTTGCTATCCTGATATAATATAATGCTCTACAAGATCCCAAAATGTACCCACAATCGTTCAAAGAAGATTTTGGAAGTGTCCTCTGCTATGATACTCTTATTGCAGCCGCCAATATAGCCAGTTTAGAAAATTTGAACACGACCATCAAAACACAGTCATTACCATGCTTGGTAGAAGGGAGGCCAAACATATAGTCCATGGAGATGGATTCCCACGGCTAGCTAGGAGTAGGTAGAGGAGTGTGCATGCCTTACTTATTGATGGTTGGCTTGGTGATGGCACAACGAGTGTAGGATCTGATATATTTTCCAACATCCAGTTGGAGTTTTGGCTAATAAAAATTACTTTTGTAGTACAACCACAATTTTCTCCACACCAAAGTGTCATGCAACCTCACTGTAGTGCGACTCCCAAATCAGCTTGGCACGCTTGCTTGAAGGAACACAAACGTGGCACAAGTAGCATAATAATGTGTCTTGGAGGTGGAAATTAGGAACTTGATTTCCATCTACTAGCATCTGGTATGTGGAGGTGAACTTTGGATCATTTTTGTATAGTTGCATCAATCTAGAGGTCTCGTGGCCACAAAAATTGAGAACATTAGTCAGTACTACAACTAGGGACCAGGTGAGGCAGTTTGTAACATGAATGGTGTTGCCCTTTTTGTATTTAATGTTCAAGTGGAATTGTTGCAGATATGTAGACAACCTTTTATGTCGATTATTTTACAACTTCCCTTGTGTTTGTATAAACTAAAGAGGTCAGTGATCGGTGTGGATGACCATCTCCTTCTCCAGAATGTAATGCTTCCATTGTTGGTAAGCCTTCACGACGGAGTACCTCTCTTTATCATAGGTGGGGTACTGCCAAATTGTATCAGAAAGTGTCTCACTATGAGAGGCCACTGGATGCCCATGTAGGGTGAGGACTGCACCAATTTCATAGTCGGAGGCGTCTGTCTCAATTTCAAATGCATATTGCAGGTCTGGTTGTGTGAGTACCAATGTAGAGCAGAGGCAATGCTTCAACTCAACGAACTATTTCTATTGGGGATCAGAGAAGGAAATATTTTCTTTCACCCCGCCCTTAGTAATCTGAATAAAAGGCCAAGTGATATGGGAGAATCCCAACATGAACCTATGATAAAAGAAATCAAGGAGAAAAAATTTGCAAATCTCTGTTAAAGTGGTCGAGGTTGGCCAATCCTGAATGACTTGGATCTTGGATAGATCCACATGCATGCCACGCTCATCTATGATGTAACCATATATTAGACCTAGATCATGCCAAAGGTGAATTTATCCAAGTTGGCACACAATTTGTGCTACCAAAGGGTTTGAACGAACTATCGAATGTGTTGCAAGTGTTCTTCCCAAATCTTGTTGAAGATGAGGATGTCATCTAGATAAACAACCATGAATTAGTTTGTGAATGGCTACAAGATGTCATCCATTAACCTCATAAAAGTAGCATGGGAATTTGTCAACCTGATGAGAATAGCCAACCATTCAAAAATACCTTCCTTGGATTTTAAGGTGGTCTTCCATACATCTGTGGGCTTTATTTGAACTTGGTGATAACTCGACTTCAGATCGATCGTGTTGAAAGACTCGACCCCATTGAGTTGGTCCAGGAGATCATCAATTTGTGGTATTTGTTGAGAAATGGCATCAAGAAATTCCAGTTTAATTTGTTGTTGAATTAAACTGAGAATTTAATTGAATTCTATTATCATATAAACTTGTAAATAGTTAATTAAATTTAATTAACTTAATTAGCTTAGGAATTTCGAGTTGGAAGTATTTTTGTAGTCATGTATATGTTCTCCCTAAGTTTTAGGGGTTCAATATGAGTTTAAATTGAGTTGGATATTATATCACTCAGTTTACTGAGTTAAGTTCAGTTAAATTAGATCTAAACTATTTTTTAAACTAATAGAGGACTAACAGTCAGTTGGTGCACTAATTCATTCATTACTGCTACTCCAGTTAACTAAAGATTTCCTCATGAGAAACTCATGCATGTCAGTTCAGAGAAATACCCAGTTGAGGCTAGAGTGCAAGGACAATGCATTACCAGTTGTACAATTTACCGAGTTGCATAGTTCATGCGTGCAATCGGGAATTGTACCTAGTTTGGATTGCGCGGTTTTGGAAGAATTCGATTCCCACTAATATGGGTTATTCAACCATAGGAATTGTGCAAGGAAATAGGGTCTTGAAGAGCTACAAAATTGGCTAAGTGTTGGCCAAGAGCTTGCTTGTGAGCTGAGAGAGTTAAGCATACTTCTGTGGAATTGTTCTAGTGAGAACAATATTTGTATCTTCACTCATATTTTGTAGAAATTTCCCACTGTAGATCAACATATTATGCAATATACTAAAGCAAAATACAAGATCTACTTCTACAACAAACTTGTAGAAGCCTAATTGAATTGAGCAAGATCACTTGAACACATATAACTGATAAGGAGAAATCAATCACACATAACACTGAAGAATTTACCCAGGGAAAGCCTTAGCCTAAAACCCCAACTCTGTATTATCATACAAGTGGAAATATAGCCAATATTACAAAAAGAATCAGCTCAAAAGCTATCCTGCTCTCTCTGTAATACCTCTGCTACTCATAGATAGTCAAAGACCTCTATCTGACCTCTAGTCTCCCCTCCAAGCCTCCTATTTCTTTGTGCAATTTTGATTGGGGTCCAGTGCAACCACTTGTGTGAATTGGTCTCTTCACATACTCACTAACCTCTGATCTAACTACGCAGTCTTGAAGGAGATAAATCCTCATCATGGATGAGCTTCCTTTATAGGAAAAATATTCATCCAATTGATAGTACATTATCCCTTCTCTTATCTCAACTGGGTCTTTTTCTGAATTGACATGCATGATTTATCCATGAGTGAATACTCAGTTATCTGAAATACAATAGTTACATGCATGCAAGCATTAACTAACTGAACTCTCATTAATTTAACAAACTGTTAAATTAATCTAACTGGACTTCACTCAGTTAACTGAGCCAACTAATTACTACTCAAATTAGAACTCATCCTTATCTCTTTAACTGATCGATAAATTCCTCAATTAATAGAGAAACTGTTGCATGTCCTCACATAGATTTCATGTTTGATTTTTCACAACTAATTAACTCATGGAGAATTAATTAATTTATTTTCAAACAGTTGTTAAGCTGAAATTTGAATTTTACTTCCTATTTTTAGTCCAGGGACTGACTAAAATAGGAATCCATCCTGAACTACTAAAAATAGAATTCTATTTTTAGCACTTCCATTTTTCATTCCTTGTTGCCCAATCTAGCACTGGTACTCAAATTGCTGTTTTTAGCAGTGCTATTTTTAGCACTTCTATTTTCAGCATTTCTTGTTGCCATTTTCAACACTCCCTCTCAACAAGAAAGGCTTCCTCTCGAACCTGATCCTATACCTTTGGAATGTTTTCCATGCAGCACTTCTACAAAGTGTGGTTGCTTCAGCAACTCTCGGAACAACAAAAAAAACTCCCCATTGACCTCTCTGTTGGGCTAGAAACATACTCTGATGCTGAAGCTCTACCTACTGCTGACAAGTGCTCCCTCTCTGACCTCTGAGCTGCTGCAACATCTCCATGCATCTCGCACCGTTGGACACCTCTCTGTGCCATCTTGCACCGGTGCAACACACTTGTGCCTCTCGCATTGCTGCAGCTTGCTAGCTCTGCACTATCTTGGGATTCCTGCACTGTAGCTCTCTCTGCTGCTCCATCCACATCTGTCTCTACCCAATCAGTTAGTCCTACTACTCCTCATTGGGGCTCCTGTAGCAAGGTCAAATCAAAGAGGTTGTGTACCTCAAGGATCCTGCCCCTCCTCCTTGGGACGATCACTCCACATCGCCCCACCTCCTACCTAGAGGTATGGTTGCATGTGATCCCTCAGCCCATGTGGCTCGAAGGTTCCTCCTACTCTAGGTCTCTGCATGAGTAGATGTCTCTACTTGATATCCTCTCAGCTTCCCCTGTTGTGGCTACTCCACAACCTCTTGAAACTACTGCACCAATCGTGGCTCCTCCACAATCATCTGAGACTTCTTCTGGCACTGCATGTTGAGAGGTAATATACTCTCCCTCTCAACCACAAAGTCTCCATCAGTTGCCTTGCTGCTCAAGGCTTTGCATGCATCTTGAACCTCAAGAGCATATAGGTTCTTGACCCGTGAACTGATCTGCTTCACATGTCTAGTGATGATGTATCTAAGGAAAACCTTTCCCTTACTAAAGACTACATCATAGCCTCTATCTTCTAGCATCATGATCAACACCAAGTTTCTCTTCAATCTTGGTACATACTTGACATCGGTCAAGGTAAGGTGAGCTCCATGCTTCCTTTGAAAATAACCATGCCTACACTTGAGACATTGTACTTTTCATCATTACCCATCGCTATGAGTATTTGGAGATCTTTCTCCTCCAAAGTACTGAACAAACTCTTGTCGTCGGTCATGTGGAAAGAAGCTCCACTGCCAAGAAACCAACCACTTCCCACCATGGATGAAACCATGCATGTGAACAGTGTGAAATCCAACTCGAATTGTGAGGCCAATGCCTCACCTTCTGATCCTTCCACGGATCCCTTCTTGGATTTCCTCAGTGGAAAATTTGTAGCAAAATGACCCATCTCATGACAATGAAAGGATCACACTTTCGATTTGTCAAACTTCTTCCCACCTTGGGAAGAAATGGATTGGGAATGAGAAACCTTCTCCTTCCCCTTCTTTTCCTTACTCGCTAAGGCACAGTTTTCTTCATCCTCCATGGATGAAGAGCCATCTCTAGTGCTTCTTCTTATCTCCTCCTGCATCAAATCCGACCAAAGTCATTCCCAATCTGGCAGTTTCTCTCTTCCATTAACCAAGTCTTGGTAGCTATGCCAGCTCTTAGGAAGACCAAGGAGTGCAAGGCTCACTATGTCATCATCAGCTGTCACAATCCCTACACTTCCAAGCTCATCCATGCATGAGGTGAGCTTGTTCAAATACATAGAGATCGTGTCACGCTTTTCACACTTGATCTTTCGAAGTTTTTCCTTCAGTGCTAGCTTCCTCTAATCACTGCTATTCTAGTAAATATCTTTTAATGTTTTCCACATCGAAAATGGAGTCTCCTTCCCATGGAGGCTCGAGACAATGTGATCTCGAACTCCCTCCAGGAGCATTCTCCTTGCTCTAGCCACACAATTTTTCCATTCCGCCATTTGAGTAGCATCAGCCAGCTTCTGGACTTCTTGATCAATGAAGTCCTTTAGACCATTATCTTCTAATACTACCTCCATTTGATCCTTCTAGGCTATATAATTCGAACTGCCATCAAGGGCATATTCAAGTCTCAAACCACTGAATGCCATCGGTGAAATAGATGTGATAAGAACTCAATTCAATATTCAGAAACCAAAAACTTCAACTTCTCCCTTCTTGTATATTGTTCTTCCTTGATCACCTGTTCTCTGATATCATGTAGAACGTTTTGTACAAAACCTCGTTGTGATACCATCTAGAAATTTCCCACTATAGATCAACCGATTATGCAATATACTAGAGCAAAATACAAGATCTACTTCTACAACAAACTTGTAGAAGCTTAATCGAATTGAGCAAGATCAATTGAACACATATAAATGATAAGGAGAAATCAATCACACATAACATAGAAGAATTTACCTCGGGAAAGCCTCAGCCTAAAACCCCAACTCTGTATTATCATACAAGTGGAAATATAGCCAGTATTACAAAAAGAATCAGCTCAAAAGCTATCCTGCTCTCTTTGCAATACCTTTGTTGCTCATAGATAGTCAAAGGCCTCTATCTAACCTATGGTCTACCCTCCAAGCCTCCTATTTCTTTGTGCAATTTTGATTGGGGTCTAGTGCAGCCACTTGTGTGAACTGGCCTCTTCACACACTCACTAACCTCTGATCCAACTATGCAGTCCTGAAGGAGATAAATTCTCACCATGGATGAGCTTCCTTTATAGGAAAAATATTCATCCAACTGATAGTACACTGTCCCTTCTCTAATCTCAATTGGGTCTCTGTCTGAACTGACATGCATGAGTTATCCATGAGAGAATACTCATTTATCTAAAATACAATAGTTACATGCATGCAAGAATTAACTAACTGAACTCTCATTAATTTAACAAACTATTAAATTAATCTAACTAGACTTGACTCAATTAACTGAGCCAACTAATTACTACTAAAATTAGAACTCATCCTTATCTCTTTATTTGATGGATAAATTCATCAATTAATAGAGAAACTGTTGCATGTCCTCACATAGACTTCATGTTTGTTTTTTCACAACTAATTAACTCATGGAGAATTAATTAATTTATTTTCAAACAACTGTTGAGTTCAAATTCGAATTTTACTTCCTATTTTTAGTCCAGGGACTGACTAAAATAGGAATCCATCTTAAACTGCTAAAAATAGAATTCTATTTTTAGCACTTCCATTTTTCATTCCCTGTTGTCCAATCCAGCACTGTTACTCAAACTGCTATTTTTAGCAGTGCTATTTTTAGCACTTCTATTTTTAGCATTTCTTGTTGCCATTTTCAACATATTTATGATATATGCAATATAGATAGTAGGGTTTTGAGCAGCGGATTTCCGCATATACATCTTGTGTTATGCGCCATTGATTTATCTTCTTCTCGTTCTTATTGTTTTCATCGAACTGTTTTCTTTTGTTGGTTGAAAGTAGAAATAGATTCTTGTCCTGTGCCTTAGTAAATTTCATGAGCTTGTGAATCTACAGGATTTTCTACATGGTATAAGAGATGAGAACAATATAGTAGAGGACATTTCGAAGTTGTATATTGAGATATAGGTGAAATTTGAATTTGCAATACATAATTCAGTATCAGCAGAAGGAATTCTATGGTTTGCGATTCGAGTATGCCTTGGAAGGAAGCTTGAATTTTATAGCCTGGAGGGACAAAATGGAGGTTGTGCTAGAGGATAATGGCTTGAAGGAATTCGTTGATCAAGAAATTTCTAAGCCAACATCATCGGATGCACACAATTTGGCTAAATGGAAGAAGTGTGTGGCAAAGGCGAGGCAGATAATCCTTAAGGGAGTTCGAGACCACATTGTCTCGAGTCCCCGTGGCAAGGAAAATCCATATGCTATGTGGAAATCATTGACGAACTTGTATCAAAAAATCAGTGACCAAAGGAAATTGGAACTGAAGGACAAACCTCAAAAAATAAAAATGGAGAAAGGCGAGACCATTCTAAAATACTCAACCAAGTTCACTCATTGTTGTGATGAACTTGGAAGTGCTGGAATCATGGTTGCCGAGGATGATATGGTGATTATTGTTCTTCTAGGACTCCCAAAGAGTTGGCATATTTATTAGGACTCTGTCAATGGTTAGGAGAAGCTTCCATATTAGGAACAACTGTGGTCAAATTTGATGCAGAAGGAGAACAAGAGGAACACCAGGGATGGCTCTTCATCAAAGACTGATGATGAAGAAAACTGTGCCTTAGTGATTAAGGTGAATAAGGGGAAAGGGGAAGATTCTCATTCCAAATTGGATTCTTATCATGGAGGTAAGAAGAAAGGCATGACAAAAGTTAATTGCTTTCATTGTCATAAGCTGGGGCATTTTTCTATAAATTGTCCACTTGAAGAAGTCAAAGAAGAAGTCCTCAGGGGGAGTGACAAGTGATTCTTTGGCCTCTCAATTTGAATTTGACTTTTCCCTCATTTCATGCATGGTATCATCAATGATGGCAAGTGTATGGTACTTAGCAGCAGAGCTTCATTCCACATAATCGTGACAAAGAGCTATTCAGTGACATGAATGAGAAAGATCTTTGTATGCATATCGAGATGGGTGAGAAGTATAGTATTACACGATTGGGCATGATTAGTTTTAAGAGGGAGAATGGGGCTCCACTCACCTTGAAGAATGTTATGCATGTGCCTGGGATGAAGAAGAACTTGGTATCCATTGCCATGCTTAAGGATAGAGGATATGATGTGATCTTCTCGAAAGGAAAGGCATTCCTTCGACTCATAGCCATGGGTCAGGTAAAGAAGATAGGGATTTGGGTGAAGAATCTCTATAAGTTGGAGGTAGAGGAGTGTGCTTCTTTGAGCACAAAAGCAGAAAGGGTGCAAAGCCAAGATGTTGGCGAGGTGTGGCATAGGCGATTGGGCCACTTGCATTATGGAGCTTTGAATATATTGCAACATATCTCTACCAATCTTCCCAAAGGTATGCTTGAGAAAGTTGATACATGCAAGGGGTGTACTTTCAGAAGATACACCAAGTATTACTTTCACGAAAGAGATAGTTGAGCAGAGGCTATTTTAGAGAGAGACCATTCAGATGTGTGTGGATCATTCTGGATAACATCCACGACCAAACACAGGTATTATGTTATATTTGTTGATGAATATTTTTATAAATATTGGATTTTTTTCATGCAGAAAATGGATCAAACTTTCACAAAGTTCTGTGAGTTTAAAGCACTAGTGGAGAAAGAGTCAGGAAAGAAGGTTAAATCCATACAGAGTGATAATTATGGTGAGTATGTCTCAGATGAGTTTAAGAACTTCTGTTTAGTGGAAGGGATTAAATGAGAGTTGATAGCACCCCATAACCCTCAGCAGAATGGGGTGGCCGACAGGAAGAACAAAAGCATAGTATGGGCAGGAAGGGTAATGTGGCATGATCAGGGCCTACCACTAGACTTATGGGCTAATACATGCAACATAGCGGTTTATGTTCAGAACCATAGCCTACATCAAATACTTGAGATGAAGACACCAAAGGAGGATTTTTTGAGTAAGAGGCCAGATGCTGGTCACTTCAAGATTTTTGGGTCATCGGTATATTTCCATGTGACCAAAGATGCACGAAAGAATCTTGAGATGACAACAGAGTTGGGGATATTTGTGGGGTACACTGATACACGTCACAACTATCGGGTGTGCTTTCCGATGAACAGGATGACAATGGTTCACAGAGATGTCAGGTTTGATGAGGAGAAGGTCATGCAAGTTTCCCTTGAGAGGGAGATTGAGCTACATGCGGATGAGGAGCTTTTAGCTCCTAAGGTTGAGGAGCCTCAGATTGATGTGGAGCAACCACATGCAGAGTATTTAGGAGTGGATACATCCACTCAGGAAAAGTTTTCCAGAGAGGGAAGAAAGCGCAACATAGAGGCTGACATATTGTTGGATGATGCACGGGAAAATGTGGGAGCTCCCACTTCTGAGCGTAGGCAGAGGAGGTCACCTAAGAGGTACACTGGATACATGGCTCTTATGGGCGAATGTATTGTGATAGAGCTATCTTCCTTTAAGGAAGCAATGCAACAACTGGTTTGGGTTGATGCCATGATGGAGCAGTATGAATCCATAGTTCGTAATAGTGTTTGGGATGTGGTCCTGATACCGGACGACAAGTTAGTGGTGAGCTCGCGTTGGCTTTACAAGCTAAAGAAAGCTGCAGATGGTAGTGTGTACAAGCATAAGGCTACATTTGTGGTGTGTGGCTTTTCACAGGTAGAGGGGATTGACTATGATGAGACCTTTGCTCTGGTTGTAAGGTACTCTTCAATCAAATCTATATTGGCACTATCAACACACATGGGTTGGAAGATACATCACATGGATGTGAAGACAACCTTCATTAATGGAATGATTGAGGAAGAGGTGTACATTGAGCAGCCTAAAGGTTTTGAAACCATTGACCATGAGTTGCATGTGTGCCGACTCAAGAGAGCGTTGTATGGGCTGAAGAAAGCACCCTATGCTTGGTACACCATGATAGATATCTACTTCACCAGGTTGGGCTACACAAAGAGTGAAGCAGATGTGAACCTATACCATGTATTGGTGGAAGGTAAGTTGTTGATCATTGTACATTATGTTGATGATCTCATACTGACAGGTGATGATCAGCTGATCAAATCTTGCAAGGAGGACCTTACAAGAGAGCTTGATATGAAGGGCATGGGGCTCATGCATTACTTTCTTGGTATGGAGGTATGACATGGAGATGGGGAGTTGTTTTTGTCTCAGGGTAATTATGTCAATGAGATACTTAGGAGATTCCACATGGAGAGCGACAAACCCATGGAGACTCCTCTAGCAATTAACAGGACGAAGGAGGATGCTACTTCAGGCGAAGTAGTGTAAGCTACTATTTACAAGAAGCTTGTGGGTTCACTCATGTACTCGTTGAGAACACGATCGGATATGTTCTATGCAGTTAACCAACTTAGTCAAGTGAAGGTTAGGCCTACCAAGTTGTATTTGAAGGCAACAAAGCATGTGTCGAGATACCTCAGGGCACTTCTCAGTATGGATTATGGTATAGATGGATAGAGGGAGTGAAGCTTCAAGGATTCACCGATGCAGATTGGGTAGGCATTCCATCCAATAGGAAGAGCACATTAGGATGGATCTTCATTATTGGGTCAACAACAATTTCTTGGTACAATAGGAAACAAATATCGGTTGCAATTAGTTCGGCAGAGGCAGAGTACATGGTTGTGAGTGAGGCAGCATGTGAGGCCATATGAATGAAGAAGATCTTGGTTGCTTTGTTTGGTTAGCAGATGGATCCAACTGTGATACTATGATAATCAAAGTTATATCAAACTCTCTGAAAATCTAGTTTTTCATGATCGATCCAAGCATATTGATATCTGATATCATCATCTCAGAGATTGTGTATTGAGGAGGATTATCTTGTTAGAGTACATTCCCACGGAGGAGCAAGATGTTGACATTTTGAAGAAGACATTGCCAATATGTAAATTCAAATTTCACAGAGACAGGATCGGGGTGGATGATAATTCCTTTCTTGTTGAGAGGGAGTGTTGAGAACTGGTAGCAAGAAATTCCAGTTTAATTTGTCATTGAATTAAACTTAGAATTAAAATAGAATTCTATTCTCATAGAAACTTGTAAATAGTTAACTAAGTTTAATTAACTTAATTAGCTTAGGAATTTTGAGTTGGAAGTCTTTCTGTAGTCATGTATATGTTCTCCATAAGTTTTAGGGGTTCAGTATGAGTTTAAATTGAGTTGGAAATTAGATCACTTAGTTTACTGAGTTAAGTTAAATTAGTTCTAAACTATTTTTGGAACTAATAGAGGACTAAAAATCATTTGGTGCACTAATGCATTCACTAGTGATACTCCAGTTAACTGAAGATTTCCTCATGAGAAACTCATGCATGCCAATTCAGAGAAAGACCCAATCGACACTAGAGTGCAGGGATAGTGTACTATGAGTTGTATGATTTACTGACTGCATAGATCATGCATGCAATCAGGAAATAGACCTAGTTTGGATTGCATAGTTTTGGAAGCACCAGATTCCCATTAATATGGGTTATTTAGGCATAGGAATTACACAAGGAAATAGTGGCTTGGAGAGTTGTAGAATTGGCTAAGTGTTTGCCAAGAGCTTACTTGTGAGTTGAGAGAGTTGAACATACTTCTGCAAAATTATTCTAGTGAAAAAAAGATTTGTATCTTCACTCATATTTCTAACATATGCAATATAGATAGTGGGGGCTTCAGCAGTTTCTTTCCCTAGATACATGTTCTATTATGTGCCATTGATTTATCTTCTTCTTGTTCTTATTGTTCTCATTGATCTATTGGCTTTCACTGGTTGAAAGTAGAAGTAGATTCATGTCCTGTGCTTTAGTAAATTGCATGGACTTGTGAATCTACAAGGTTTTCTATAGTATTGGATACCTATATCTGATAGTGATTTATTTTAGTGCCTGATAATTAGTTCAAAGCCTCTGGGTCCCATGCTTCTTTTGTATAAGTACAATAGGGCTCTCACAAGGCAACGAACTTGGTCGTATGTGCCATTTTTACAACAACTCCTAGATTTTTCGATTGATCTCTTAATTTTCTAGAATGGAGCAGTGATATATCAGCCCATTAGGTAGAGGTGCTTCGTGAGTTAGATCGATTGAATTCTTGACATAACAATGCAAGGGTGAAGGAATTGCGCTTGATCAAACTCCTCAACACTTAATTGTGAACCCGAGGGTTTCATAAACTTAGAGACGAAGCAGAGGAAATGACAGAAATGGTATGAAATTTTCCTTTCTCTAATCCTATTTCTTAAAGGAAATTATTTGCAAAATCAGATAGAAAACAATTAGAAAGTCAATTAACACGAAGGAAACTCTAGTGCTAGAATGTAAAAGACAGTTTGCATGTAAGTCAAGTAAAGAAATTCCACACAATGGAAACAATCTTAAATGCTGAAATGAAATGATATGTTCATCTTCAGATGGATGGTCAACAGTCTAAAAGGTGGGCCCTTGTAGAATTTTTTCTTCCTTCTAATCTTCCTCTCACACAAACAACCTGTCCTTGCACTGTTGCAATCTGCTTGCACTAGTCTAGGTACAATATTTCTATGTAAGAGTATATTTGACTTTCTTTACTGAAGACTTATGTCTGAGTGAAGGTGCTCTAAGCCTAAGGGCTTAGAGCACTCTGTTTCCGTGACAAGAGACCAGCTCTTGCACCAAAGCAGAGTTTCCTTCACCTAGTTTCCAAATTATGCTTGAAAAGACTGAAAGATGTGCTGGAAAAGAATTGCAACTGTAAATGAAATTTTGAAGTAACTTCAATTCATTAAACCTTGCAAAGGAAATAATCTTCATGAAATAAAAGCACTTTCAAAGAATAAAAAATAGCCTAAATATTTTGCATGTATTTATCAAATTTTGGTACTTCACCCAAAATGCTTATGTTCTTTGCAAGTATAATATGATAATTTGATACAACTACTTCCAGATATTTTAAAGATGAAATTTTAATACTGAAGAAAGTTACTCAATTAATGGTTCATTCACTTGTGGAATAACTGAAAATAATATGCATGTAAGTGATTCATTGTTTGCTATAATGAATGACTAGACCAAAGTGCAGGTGACAGCATGCACTGGTGTAGGAGAGAGTTCCTTGCACAATCCGATTGAAAACAAATTAAAACATAGAATAAGGTAAAGGAAATGTGAAAAAGATATTTCATAAGAAAAATAAACACAACTACTCTCAAACCATGGATCCATTTCACACGTTAACTACAAAAGATATTTTAATTAAGAACTTAAAGATTAATGATTAAAACTATATCATCACATAACTACAAAAGGAATAACCACACTATCTTTCTGAATAGCGAAAGCGAGAGGGGTAAACGAGTTGGGTTGGCTGGGCCCTATCCAACCAGCTCATTCCCCTTCTAAGGAACAAAAAATCTCAGCACTTCAAATGGACATCAAAGATAAACTAAACGTTGCATATGCAAATCATGGTAGTTCTCTTATATTACTCGATTTGGCAAATTTACATTACAGAGTAGTCCAGCCTCAGAGCTGAGGTGATAACTAGATTACATAAAACAAAATTACAATTGATGGCTCACCAGCTTCCTAGCTATGATCTATATCATATATATCCTTTCAGCTCTAGGCCATTTACACTAATTACATATATTTCTTGTTCAGGCCTTTCGGCCAAATAGACATAGAAAACCGAAATTACAAACTTGGCCAACAGTTATGATACACATGAAATTTTCTTGGCTATACCCTAACTTTGGAGAATAATCCTTGAATGCACGCCACCTATTATCATGCTTCAGTTCAACAGTAGTTAGACTTAGAGTTGAGGATCAAGACCTTTCCTCGTGGAAGATTTAGCTTAAAAATTTCGGACAGTCTTCGTGGTGGTGCAGGAATCTACCTGCACTAGTCAACTCATTCATCATTAACACTAAGTTCCACGATTACTCTAGGAAATCAATATGAGTTACAAGAAGTATGTAAATAGGCATGAAATATGTATAAAAATATTAATAAGTGTTGTAATAAATCTTAATATAAAATATGATCATGTGCAGGAATGGGTAACTATCTTGTACTAGTGCAGGATAGAAGGGTATTTTATTGAGATAAAATAGAGGTTGATATTCATGGAAATGGGGTAGAAAATAGGGAAATTTAGGATACCAACATCCTCCCATCCCTAAGCTATTGTGTGCCCTCACACAATGTTTTACCTCTACAAACAACCTTCAAAAATGAAAGGCCATCTCCTCAATTCTACACTTCAATGTTTATTCCTACCATTACTATCTTTGGCTTCTTGTCTCGAGCTTTTCGCAACTACTTAGTCACCTTCTTGAGGCATCTATATCATCTGGAAGCTCGACATTTCCATACCTTTACTTGTTGCTTCTGCCTCTTCACTTCTTCCAATAACTCCACCTCACTCTGTTTTTGCCAACTCTGCTCTTTCATGACCTGGTTCAAACCTTCCAGGTCATGGACTTGTTGCTCCAGGTCTTCTATTCTGCTATTGAGGAAAAGAGAGGAGGGTGTTGTGCTAAGATCTTCAGGTGTGAACATATTTTCTGCCACGGACTCGAAACAAGTCCCATCAACATCAAGGTCAAGGCTGTTGAAAGCCTACCTTATAACATCGCCGAGGGTTTCTATACTCATGGTTTTCTCATTATTGAGTGTTTTGATGCCCTCACCAATATCCGTGCCAAGGATTTCGATACCCTATGCACCTGATTCCTCTAGGCTCTTAACACCTTGTTCTCCCGGTTTCTCAAGGGATTCAGCACCCTGTCCTTCCAAATTAGTAGGGGTTTCGATTCCCCATTCTTCTACCACTGCAGCAACTTCAGTACTTTGTCCTTCGAACACCGTAGGGTCTTCAATAAAATGACCTTTTAAAATTGCAGGGTATTCAATGCCATGATCTTCAGAAATCGCAAGGTCTTCAATGCCCTGATGTTCAAAAATTGCAGGGTCTTCAGTACCCCGCTCCTTGAAATCATTTGAGGGTCTCCACATCTGGTTCACTAAAATTATTGATAGGTTCTTCATGTTGTTCCTCTTCATCCTCCTCTGCTTTCACTTCACCAGTATGCAGTGTCAACGTCGTCTTTCTGCTCTTTATCCTGCTGACAAATGTTGACAATAGGACATCATCTTCTGCATTCTCCTCATCCTCCATAGTGTGTTCCACTACGTCTGCAAGCACCGAGAGGTTATGAATTATGGGGGAGCTTTGGGGTGTTTCATTGATTACTATTGGTGAACTTAACTAGTTTGTCCCTTGGGCAACAATTTTCCTCCTCGTCGAGGCTCTAGTATTCCTCTTCTTTATTGTAGGCAGAGTGTTATCAATGACCCTCTTCTCTTCTTGCACTGGTGAACTCGTACCTTTCCGCTTGGAAGGAAACAATGTCCACGCCTTTCCCTTCTTATTTGTACTGGTGCTAGCAGACTCTTTTGCACCCCTTGCTTGGAATTCTTTCAGAAATGCCTCCCATGTTATTCCCTTTTTTCTAACTTCTTCTTGACCAACATCATAATGAGTCCATGATGGCAGAGTTTGTTTGCAACCAGGCTTGCACTTCCGCTCTGCACATTTTTCGCCATCTTCTCAAGGCTTCTGACAAAGAAGTGAGGAAAATTAATCAATTTTCCTGCCTCGAAATGTAACAACAATCAAAGGTGGTATACGAATGCCAAGGTGTAGTATCCTTCCCCTATTACAAACTTCTGTAATATAAATAGTAAATATTGCCACTTCTCAACCATGGCGGTCTACGGAAGTCCCTTTCTCCAATCGACTTTAATTTTCTTATCAACCACAAACCGGTTCCAACACTTCCTTGCAAGTCATTCCTTTTTAAACCATCGCTCCCCTGTGAGTGGCAGGCTTGTGGCTTTTGCAATGAACTTTTCTATAATTTTGAACTTTAAGGACCCGACCCTGAGTTAGCCTTCTTTGAACATCCTTACAAACTCTAACACTACAGCCATGTCGAACTCGTCAAACTTTTGTAGGAATGGTAAGAATCTAGATTCTTGGAATAGTGCAAGACTATTCCTGTACTCGACAGTTTGTTCAATATCCTGTAGCGACAGCAGTTCACTCCTCATAGGTGCCATTTCGAACCTCCTCCACTTCACTAATCACACCCTTGAAGGAATTTCAGAGTAACTCCAATGTTCACTGAGAGTTTTATGCTAGAGGTTCCTTGCCCTCCGTATTTTCAAACCCACTCACCAAGCTATGATGAAACACCACCCCCCATATCGAGTATAGATTCGTGTCATCTCTTTACAGGTGAATTGTAATAATTGGATGCAGTGGTGGTATAGGTGGAAATGATGCAATGACTACAATGATCGGATTGTGGGTAAGTTAATGATGGTTAGAAAATGCAGAATCATTGCAAGGAGGGTGGGTGCAGGTTATTGGATAGTAATACCATTCCACAGTCAGCATCATAATTCAAATAGACATATTTAAGCATTTATTAAAAAATATTAGATTTCAAACCTTACGCATCTTGCACTTTAAAGATTTGTTCCTAGATTAGTAATTAATGAAACAAAGTATTAATTAAAACATGGACTGACAAAACATATCAATGCATGTGCAAAATATATAGGTCCATAAACCCTTGATAAACCATTTCAGGACTATGTAAGTTGATTTCACAGTCAACTGTATTTCTGCACCACTCTTGCGTGCACCAGATATTTTTACCAAATAGAGAATCTGATAGGACATAATTCTATAGATGGAAAAAAAAAACAATGCCTCATTATACAAGAAAAATGTATTCGCCATCCTTTGGTTTTCTTCGAACATGCCTTATGGATTGGCTGCATCTCATTCTGCAATCAATTTATGAGGGAATAAAGAAGTGGGAAAGGGGTAAAATTTTAGAATGGGAAGGAATATTACAAGATGGATTTCAAAAACAATATCACCAAGAGGGATAAATGAAATGGGATGTGGGAAAAATTTAAGCGAAAAGAGGGATTTTATGAAATCGGGTAAGAGTAGTTTCTTAGAAGAAAGAGGAAGGTAAATCATTGGGGAATTTAGAAAAGAAATAGTGGGAATTTTTGAAATGGGAAATAGAAGAAAGACAATCTTTTTACCTTGAAATCTACCTGCACTGGTGCAGGAAAAATAATTGCAACGAGAAGTAAGCGTTTACTTGGATAAAAATGTCCATGCTAGTTACCCCAAACTTGGGTAAGTGCTAAATTTCGTGAACCTGCTTCTTCTTGGTGGCAGTCAACATATCTAAAAATCATGTAACATTCCCTTTTTATTAAAATTTTGATCTTCCTGCCAGCATGTTGGTTTTCAGGTTGATCCTTCTGCAATCATGTCAGTCAACTGATCTTCATAATTACATGATTTTTTTTCTTTTTATACTTTTTATTTTTGTCATTTTTTTCTTTTTATTTTCTTTGATTGTTTTTTCTTAATAAGGAAAAGAAGGAATCAATTCTTCAACAGGATGGTGTTACCACCTACCAACTCCTCTTAAAATGGTTGTTGGACTTGTTGCATAAAATCTCCTTTAGTAAGGGGCTGAAAATATACCTTCAGTCTATGCCCATTTACCAGGAACACATAATTCTATCCATCAATAGTTTTGATTTCTACCGCTCCATTTTCGAACACTTTGACCACCTCATAGGGTCCCATCTAGCGTGTATGGAATTTTCCTTTAAAATGTTTGAATCTTGAATCATAAAGGAGTACCCACTCACCTGGTTGGAACTGCTTCTTCTGAATGAACTTGTCATGCCACTTCTTGCGTTTATGTTGAATCAAGATGTTCTGTTCAACATCATCCCTTTGGATTTAATCTAACTCGTTTAATTGTAGAAGGCACTACTACTATGCTTTAGAGAGATCTAGTCCCAATTGGATTGCAGTCCTAAAAGTCTTAAACTGGAATTCTATCAGCAAGAGGACTTGTTTCCCATAAACCAGCTCATATGGTGTGTGTCCTGTGCTGTTTCTCCAAGTGGTTCGATAGGCCCACAATGCTTCTGGTAATTTGTCAGCCAAATCCTTTCTATGCATGTTTACCGTCTTTGTGAGGATGGAATCAATTACCTTATTTGTGGACTCCACCTGACCATTTTCTTGCGGATGATATAGTGTAGATTTCCTATGCTGTATTTTGTACTACTCCATCACACCCTGTACCAGATTAGAAATAAAATGCGATCCATTATCAGAAACTTCTCTAGGCACACCAAATCTAGTAAAGATTTGCAAAATTATTTGCAAAATCTATTTCTTAAAGGAAATTATTTGCAAAATCAGATAGAAAACAATTAGAAAGTCAATTAACACGAAGGCAACTCTAGTGCTAGAATGTAAAAGATAGTTTGCATGTAAATCAAGTAAAGAAATTCCACACAATGGAAACAATCTTAAATGCTGAAATGAAATGATATGTTCATCTTTAGATGGATGGTCAACAGTCTAAAAGGTGGGCCCTTGTAGAATTTTTTCTTCCTTCTAATCTTCCTCTCACACAAACAACCTGTCCTTGCACTGTTGCAATCTGCTTGCACTAGTCTAGGTACAATATTTCTATGTAAGAGTATATTTGACTTTCTTTACTGAAGACTTATGTCTGAGTGAAGGTGCTCTAAGCCTAAGGGCTTAGAGCACTCTGTTTCCGTGACAAGAGACCAGCTCTTGCACCAAAGCAAAGTTTCCTTCACGTAGTTTCCAAATTATGCTTGAAAAGACTTAAAGATGTGCTGGAAAAGAATTGCAACTGTAAATGAAATTTTGAAGTAACTTCAATTCATTAAACCTTGCAAAGGAAATAATCTTCATGAAATAAAAGCACTTTCAAAGAATCAAAAATAGCCTAAATATTTTGCATGTATTTATCAAATTTTGGTACTTCACCCAAAATGCTTATGTTCTTTGCAAGTATAATATGATAATTTGATACAACTACTTCCAGATATTTTAAAGATGAAATTCTAATACTGAAGAAAGTTACTCAATTAATGGTTCATTCACTTGTGGAATAACTGAAAATAATATGCAGGTAAGTGATTCATTGTTTGCTATAATGAATGACTAGACCAAAGTGGAGGTGACAGCATGCACTGGTGTAGGAAAGAGTTCCTTGCACAATCCGATTGAAAACAAATTAAAACATAGAATAAGGTAAAGGAAATGTGAAAAAGATATTTCATAAGAAAAATAAACACAACTACTCTCAAACCATGGATCCATTTCACACGTTAGCTACAAAAGATATTTTAATTAAGAACTTAAAGATTAATTATTAAAACTATATCATCACACAACTGCAAAAGGAATAACCACACTATCTTTCTGAATAGCGAAAGCGAGAGGGGTAAACGAGTTGGGTTGGCTGGGCCCTATCCAACCAACTCATTCCCCTTCTAAGGAACAAAAAATCTCAGCACTTCAAATGGACATCAAAGATAAACTAAACGTTGCATATGCAAATCATGGTAGTTCTCTTGTATTACTCGATTTGGCAAATTTACATTACAGAGTAGTCCAGACCCAGAGCTGAGGTGATAACTAGATTACATAAAACAAAATTACAATCGATGGCTCACCAGCTTCCTAGCTATGATCTATATCATATATATCCTTTCAGCTCTAGGCCATTTACACTAATTACATATATTTCTTGTTCAGGCCTTTCGGCCAAATAGACATAGAAAACCGAAATTAAAAACTTGGCCAACAGTTATGATACACATGAAATTCGCTTGGCTATACCCTAACTTTGGAGAATAATCCTTGAATGCACACCACCTATTATCATGCTTCAGTTCAGCAGTAGTTAGACTTAGAGTCGAGGATCAAGACCTTTCCTCGTGGAAGATTTAGCTTAAAAATTTCGGACAGTCATCGTGGTGGTGCAGGAATCTACCTGCACTAGTCAACTCATTCATCATTAACACTAAGTTCCACGATTACTCTAGGAAATCAATATGAGTTACAAGAAGTATGTAAATAGGCATGAAATATGTATAAAAATATTAATAAGTGTTGTAATAAATCTTAATATAAAATATGAGCATGTGCAGGAATGGGTAACTATCTTGTACTAGTGCAGGATAGAAGGGTATTTTATTGAGATAAAATAGAGGTTGATATTCATGGAAATGGGGTAGAAAATAGGGCAATTTAGGATACCAACATCCTCCCATCCCTAAGCTATTGTGTGCCCTCACACAATGTTTTACCTCTACAAACAACCTTCAAAAATGAAAGGCCAGCTCCTCAATTCTACACTTCAATGTTTATTCCTACCATTACTATCTTTGGCTTCTTGTCTCGAGCTTTTCGCAACTACTTAGTCACCTTCTTGAGGCATCTATATCATCTGGAAGCTCGACATTTCCATACCTTTACGTGTTGCTTCTGCCTCTTCACTTCTTCCAATAACTCCACCTCACTCTGTTTTTGCCAACTCTGCTCTTTCATGACCTGGTTCAAACCTTCCAGGTCATGGACTTGTTGCTCCAGGTCTTCTATTCTGCTATTGAGGAAAAGAGAGGAGGGTGTTGTGCTAAGATCTTCAGGTGTGAACATATTTTCTGCCACGGACTCGAAACAAGTCCCATCAACATCAAGGTCAAGGCTGTTGAAAGCCTACCTTATAACATCGCCGAGGGTTTCTATACTCATGGTTTTCTCATTATTGAGTGTTTTGATGCCCTCACCAATATCCGTGCCAAGGATTTCAGTACCCTATGCACCTGATTCCTCTAGGCTCTTAACACCTTGTTCTCCCGGTTTCTCAAGGGATTCAACACCCTGTCCTTCCAAATTAGTAGGGGTTTCGATTCCCCATTCTTCTACCACTGCAGCAACTTCAGTACTTTGTCCTTCGAACACCGTAGGGTCTTCAATAAAATGACCTTTTAAAATTGCAGGGTATTCAATGCCATGATCTTCAGAAATCGCAAGGTCTTCAATGCCCTGATGTTCAAAAATTGCAGGGTCTTCAGTACCCCGCTCCCTGAAATCATTTGAGGGTCTCCACATCTGGTTCACTAAAATTATTGATAGGTTCTTCATGTTGTTCCTCTTCATCCTCCTCTGCTTTCACTTCACCAGTATGCAGTGTCAACGTCGTCTTTCTGCTCTTTATCCTGCTGACAAATGTTGACAATAGGACATCATCTTTTGCATTCTCCTCATCCTCCATAGTGTGTTCCACTACGTCTGCAAGCACCGAGAGGTTATGAATTATGGGGGAGCTTTGGGGTGTTTCATTGATTACTATTGGTGAACTTGACTAGTTCGTCCCTTGGGCAACAATTTTCCTCCTCGTCGAGGCTCTAGTATTCCTCTTCTTTATTGTAGGCAGAGTGTTCTCAACGACCCTCTTCTCTTCTTGCACTGGTGAACTCGTACCTTTCCGCTTGGAAGGAAACAATGTCCACGCCTTTCCCTTCTTATTTGTACTGGTGCTAGCAGACTCTTTTGCACCCCTTGCTTGGAATTCTTTCAGAAATGCCTCCCATGTTATTCCTTTTTTTCTAACTTCTTCTTGACCAACATCATAATGAGTCCATGATGGCAGAGTTTGTTTGCAACCAGGCTTGCACTTACGCTCTGCACATTTTTCGCCATCTTCTCAAGGCTTCTGACAAAGAAGTGAGGAAAATTAATCAATTTTCCTGCCTTGAAATGTAACAACAATCAAAGGTGGTATACGAATGCCAAGGTGTAGCGTCCTTCCCCTATTACAAACTTCTGTAATATAAATAGTAAATCTTGCCACTTCTCAACCATGGCGGTCTACGGAAGTCCCTTTCTCCAATCGACTTTAATTTTCTTATCAACCACAAACCGGTTCCAACACTTCCTTGCAAGTCATTCCTTTTTAAACCATCGCTCCCCTGTGAGTGGCAGGCTTGTGGCTTTTGCAATGAACTTTTCTATAATTTTGAACTTTAAGGACCCGACCCTGAGTTAGCCTTCTTTGAACATCCTTACAAACTCTAACACTACGGCCATGTCGAACTCGTCAAACTTTTGTAGGAATGGCAAGAATCTAGATTCTTGGAATAGTGCAAGACTATTCCTGTACTCGACAGTTTGTTCAATATCCTGTAGCGACAGCAGTTCACTCCTCATAGGTGCCATTTCGAACCTCCTCCACTTCACTAATCACACCCTCGAAGGAATTTCAGAGTAACTCCAATGTTCACCGAGAGTTTTATGCTAGAGGTTCCTTGCCCTCCGTATTTTCAAACCCACTCACCAATCTATGATGAAACACCACCCCCCATATCGAGTATAGATTCGTGTCATCTCTTTACAGGTGAATTGTAATAATTGGATGCAGTGGTGGTATAGGTGGAAATGATGCAACGACTACAATGATCGGATTGTGGGTAAGTTAATGATGGTTAGGAAATGCAGAATCATTGCAAGGAGGGTGGGTGCAGGTTATTGGATAGTAATACCATTCCACAGTCAGCATCATAATTCAAATAGACATATTTAAGCATTTATTAAAAAATATTAGATTTCAAACCTTACGCATCTTGCACTTTAAAGATTTGTTCCTAGATTAGTAATTAATGAAACAAAGTATTAATTAAAACATGGACTGACAAAACATATCAACGCATGTGCAAAATATATAGGTCCATAAACCCTTGATAAACCATTTCAGGACTATGTAAGTTGCTTTCACAGTCAACTGTATTTCTGCACCACTCTTGCATGCACCAGATATTTTTACCAAATAGAGAATCTGATAGGACATAATTCTATAGATGGAAAAAAAAAACAATGCCTCATTATACAAGAAAAATGTATTCGCCATCCTTTGGTTTTCTTCGAACATGCCTTATGGATTGGCTGCATCTCATTCTTCAATCAATTTATGAGGGAATAAAGAAGTGGGAAAGGGGTAAAATTTTAGAATGGGAAGGAATATTACAAGATGGATTTCAGAAACAATATCACCAAGAGGGATAAATGAAATGTGATGTGGGAAAAATTTAAGCGAAAAGAGGGATTTTATGAAATCGGGTAAGGGTAGTTTCTTAGAAGAAAGAGGAAGGTAAATCATTGGGGAATTTAGAAAAGAAATAGTGGGAATTTTTGAAATGGGAAATAGAAGAAAGACAATCTTTTTACCTTGAAATCTACCTGCACTGGTGCAGGAAAAATAATTGCAGCGAGAAGTAAGCGTTTACTTGGATAAAAATGTCCATGCTAGTTACCCCAAACTTGGGTAAGTGCTAAATTTCGTGAACCTGCTTCTTCTTGGTGGCAGTCAACATATCTAAAAATCATGTAACATTCCCTTTTTATTAAAATTTTGATCTTCCTGCCAGCATGTTGGTTTTCAGGTTGATCCTTCTGCAATCATGTCAGTCAACTGATTTTCATAATTACAAGATTTTTTTTCTTTTTATACTTTTTATTTTTGTCATTTTTTTCTTTTTATTTTCTTTGATTGTTTTTTCTTAATAAGGAAAAGAAGGAATCAATTCTTCAATAGGTTGGTGTTACCACCTACCAACTCCTCTTAAAATGGTTGTTGGACTTGCTGCATAAAATCTCCTTTAGTAAGGGGCTGAAAATATACCTTTAGTCTATGCCCATTTACCAGGAACACATAATTCTATCCATCAATAGTTTTGATTTCTACCGCTCCATTTTCGAACACTTTGACCACCTCATAGGGTCCCATCTAGCGTGTATGGAATTTTCCTTTAAAATGTTTGAATCTTGAATCATAAAGGAGTACCCACTCACCTGGTTGGAACTGCTTCTTCTGAATGAACTTGTCATGCCACTTCTTGCGTTTATGTTGAATCAAGATGTTCTGTTCAACATCGTCCCTTTGGATTTAATCTAACTTGTTTAATTGTAGAAGGCACTACTACTATGCTTTAGAGAGATCTAGTCCCAATTGGATTGCAGTCCTAAAAGTCTTAAACTAGAATTCTATTAGCAAGAGGACTTGTTTCCCATAAACCAGCTCATATGGTGTGTGTCCTGTGCTGTTTCTCCAAGTGGTTCGATAGGCCCACAATGCTTCTGGTAATTTGTCAGCCAAATCCTTTCTATGCATGTTTACCATCTTTGTGAGGATGGAATCAATTACCTTATTTGTGGACTCCACCTGACCATTTTCTTGCGGATGATATAGTGTAGATTTCCTATGCTGTATTTTGTACTACTCCATCACACCCTGTACCAGATTAGAAATAAACTGCAATCCATTATCAGAAACTTCTCTAGGCACACCAAATCTAGTAAAGATTTCAGTAAAAGGAAAATCAACAACAAATCTTTCAGTAGCAAAAGAAACAGCTTTATCTTCTACCCATTTTGTAACAAAATTTGTACAAACCAAAATATGCTTTTTATTTGATGATGCAGGATTTATTGGTCCTACAAAATCAATAGCCCATTTTTCAAAAGGATCAATCATAACCTAAGGACATAAAGGCATTTCATTGGTTTGATTAGGCTGGCCAATTCGCTAACAACTATCACACCGCTTGACATATTGTTTGGCATCCTTGAACAAGGAAGGCCAAAAATAACCAACTCGTAATACTTTGTATGCAGTCCATTTATCAGCGAAGTGACCTCCAAATGGTTCATCATGGGTAGATTTTAAGATATCAAACACCTCTTCCTCTCTTACACATCTATGGATAATGAGATCTGCTCCGGTGTAAAAGAGGTCTCCTTGGATCTAGGAATATGCAGCACTTTTCTGAATGATATTCCGCTTTTCACGAGCGGATAATTGAGGTGGTAATTTTCCAATGACTAAATAGTTAGCTATGTCAACAAACCATGGAGATTTTTTTGACACATCAAAAAGATGTTCATCAGGAGAATCATCATCAACAGTAATTGCTTCACCAAGATTATTTAATCTTGAAAGATAATATGCAACTACATTTGACTTTCCTAGTCTATCGACAATGGTAATATTAAATTCCTATAATAATAGCAACCACTTAGTCACTCTACCACTAGTTAATGGTTTATTCATCAAATATCTTATAGCAGAATGGTCAGTATGTACAAAAACTTCATATCCTCTAATATAATATCTGAATTTATTAATGGAAAAAATTATAGCTAAAAACTCTTTCTCAATAACCATATAATTAAGTTCATCAGGTGACAAGTTTTTAATAAATAACATAAGATTATTTGTATTATTCCTTTCCTAAAGCTACACCTATAGCAGCATCTGAGGCATCAGAGGAAATATGAAATGGCAGGGACTAGTTTGGTCCTCTCAAAACTGGTGCCTGAAATAATTTTTCCTTGAATGTCTCAAAGGACTATTGGCAAGCTGCAGACCAAGAAAACTCACTATCTTTAGCCGAAAGTCGGAAAAAGGGGGTAGCCATCCTTGAAAAAATCTCAATGAATCTCCTGTAGTATCCTGCATGTCCTAGAAAGACTCTCATTTCCCTTTGAGTTTTGGGTATAGGAAGACTCGAAATGACTTCTATTTTTGTAGGATCAACCTGGATACCTTTGTCGGAAATAAGATGGCCAAGAACTACTCCCACCTTGCACATTAATCTACATTTCTTGTCACTCAAGGTGAGATTCGCTTCTTCGCAATGAAGAAGAACTTTTTCTGGATTCTTGAGGGCTTCCTAAAATGAATCACCAAACATAGAGAAATCATCAATATAGATTTCTACGCATTCAAGGTCAGAAAAAATAGCCAATACTATCTTTTGGAAGGTAGCTGGGGCATTACATATCCCAAAGGGAGGCACTCGATAAGCAAATGTACCCCATGGACATGTAAAAGTGCTTTTGTTTTGATCCTCAGGTGCTATTTGTTTCTGGTTATATCCGCTAAAGCCGTCTAGAAAAGAAAAGTACTTCTTACCAACGAGGGTATCAAGTACCTGATCGATAAAAGGAAGGGGGAAGTAATCTTTGAGAGTGGATTTATTCAATTCTTTGTAGTCAATACAAATGCGCCATGTCCCATCTTTCTTTGGGACTAATACTAATGGAGAGACCCACTGGATATCAGAAATGGGATAGATAAAATCGACATCTAAGAGTTTTTGCAATTCTTCTTTTACAATGTCTCTTAGAGCTGGGTTCATTTGCCTTTGGGGTTGTCAAACAGGTCGGGCTCCATCCTGAATATAGATATGGTGTGTACAAGTTTCAGGAGGGATGCCTTTCATATCTTCATAACCCCATGCAAAGGCATCAAGATGGTTTTGCAACAAATTCACAAGCTGCTCTCGCTGAGAAGGATCCAAGTCCAAACTGATATACAAGGATTTACCTGGACTAATCTCAACAAGAGTAGTGTGAGGCTCAAGAGTACACAAAGGTGTCACTAGAGATAGCAATGATGGAGGTAGAGATTCATATCCTTCTTGAAAATATAGACTAAAAATCTAACTCAACGACTCGAAATTAGGCATGGTGTCTAGATTGTTTAGGAAATCTTGAATTTCACCCTCCTGTGAGGACTCAAAATTCTGATGTATCAGAGAAATAGGCTAGGTCTCCTCATCACTACTGTATTCTAACCATAAAGTGTCTCGGAGCTCCTGAATAGATCTAGTGGTGGATATAGGGTGACTTTCTTTCTGAAATCTCCATGGGAAATATACATATCACCAGAACGACCTCCGATATAAGCATCAGCCGTAGCAAGCCATGGTCACCCCAAGATCAAGGGATGCCCTCCCATAGGATTCTTTGGCTGAAGCACAATGAAATCTATGGGATATTCCCAATAATTTAGGGAAACGACCACATCATCCAATACTCCTTCTGGCTTGATTTTAGATCTATCTGCTAATTCAAGCACAGTGGGAGTAGGATGAATATGGACCAATCCAAGTTGATCCATGGTTTTCTTGGTCATAACATTAATGGCTACCCCTAGGTTTATATGTACATTGGAGACAAGAATGTCAACTATCTAAACAGAGACAATAGGGTTTCCGGGGTCGGTATATTTTTCCATGTGCATACATCCCGTCATTAACTCTTCTCTACCAACAAATTGAATGGTTTGGGGTTCCAATCTTCTCCTTCCTCGCTTCTTGAGACAGAGTTTGCTAATGATTTTTTTTCATATGCGGATCTCTTTAATATCTTGGAGGAAAGGTACCCTGATGAAAAGGTTCCTAAGCTTAGAAGCCAGGCTAGACTCAGGAATGGGGTCCTTCTTCTCCACAATTAACCTCTCTGGATAGGGAGATCAGTTAGAAGAAGATGACAAGGGCTCAGAATGTGCAGGGATAGGCTGAATGGTTTCATCTCTTTTAGAATGATCAGGAGTTTCCTCCTCTCCTCTCTCATTGATAATCACCATGGCCTACTTTTGATTTTCTGAGGTTACCACTTTCCCTGATCTCAATGGGATATCATTGACTCCAACTGGCATAGTCTAAGATCTGGATGAAGAAAGCGGGGTCATAAAATGGATCATTTGTACCACTTTATTATTGGGGTTGGGTAAAGGTTGAGGAGGCAGTTGAGAAGGTTGAAATGGTGGAGGTAAAGGTAATGGTGGCATAGGTTGACTCAGCTGAGGAAATGATGGTTTAGGCATTGGGTAAGGTGAATATGTAGGAGGGTATGACTGGATAGGTGCATGATAGAAATTATGTGAATGATGTGAATGGTTTGGCCCTCTCCATCCTTGTTGCCAAGATTGGGAGGCTATCCATATCGATATTGATTCCCATGTTGCCAATGTTGAGAGTGACTAGTGTTAGGATAAGAATATGAGTGTGCATTATAACCAAAAGAATGTGGTGGAGGTTCAGCAACCATACCTGCACTTACCTAAGGCCAATTTATTTGTTCTCCCATAACATGCAATGATTTTGCTTCAGGTTTTCCCCCATCCAATACTCCTTTCAGCCTAGGTATAGAGGGACACTTATCTGTAGCATGGTTATCAGCAAAAATTGCACATTTATTAGCTTCTTTAATATCTATAGGACATTCTCTTAAAGGATGCTTTCTTCTACATTTAGGATAGAAAATAGACAATATCCCTTGCTTTTATACAAGCTTTAGCTAAACTTCAAAGACTCTATTTGTTTACTAATAGTATTCATTATTTCAATTTTCATATTGTCCATTTTGTTGTCTAATCCAATAATCATAGCATCAGTAGATTTGGTTTTACTATTTTTATTCTTAATTCCTTTACCAGATCTATATTTATTCCTCGATATTTTCCTGCACAAGTCATAGATCTGATCAAGAGTATTTTGAGCAATATCCCCTTGTCCTAATAGATTTAAATTATTTATAGCATTGTTAGTGAACCTACATAAGATCAAGGTTCTAAAGGTGCTTAGATCAAATTTGTGCCTTGACCTTTGAAGGATCTACAAGAATCTCTCCAAGTAGTCCTCTAAAGTCTCATCGTCATTTTGCACAATAGTAAATCTTTCATCTTGAATATATCTAGTTTTACAATATTCTTGATATTTTGACAAGAACACTCTCTTCATTTGCTCCCAAGAAGATATAGTGTTTCCTCTTAGTCCCATGAACTAGCGGAGTGCTGCATCCTTGAGGGTCACAGGAAACAACTTTAATTTATGGGCATCAAAGGAATAATCATAACTCCTACACAAAATATCAAACTCAAATAAGAAAGATTCTAGGTCTTCATGTACTTTACCATAAAAATGAGGAAGATCTGATGGTGAATTTTTTTCATTTGTACTTGTGTAACATGATCCACAATCGAGAATCCAAAAGTGGATTGTTCCTCATTTACCTGATTTTCACCACTTCCTTCTGCATGGTCTTCCATATCTACCACTTTTTTTCTTCCACCCGAACCACTCTTAACAGGCTAAGAAGGTTGACTATGGATTCCAACACTCCCCTTATTCCCCTTTATGGGTTGTGTCACACTTGAACCACTACTACGAGGGCCTAGGTGGACTGTTCCTATGTGATGAGTCTAGGTTTGTTTGGACTTTCTACCTGCAAAAGAAGGCCCAATATGAGTTTTGGTTTCATATTTGTCAGTATTTTTTTGGCCCCTAGTGGGCTTCGGACCCCTACCTCTTTTAGGCATTCATTTTTTAAAAATGACAAAACAAAATTCAAATAAAAACTGCAAGTTTCAAAAAATAAATTGGCACCTATAAATTCCTTCAAACAATACAAGCACATTGTAGGACAAGATAATAGCAGACTTACCCCTATTTCAAAAAAATGAAAAATCCTTACCAATTCAAATCGCCTCCCCGGCAACAGCGCCAAAATGTTGGGTGTAGGAATTGTGCTTGAGCAAACTCCTCAACACTTAATTGTCAACCCGAGGGTTTCGTAAACTTAGAGACGAAGCATAGGCAATGCTAGAAATGGTATGAACTTTTCCTATCTCTAATCCTATTTCTTAAAGGAAATTCTTTGCAGAATCAGATAGAAAACAATTGGAAAGGAAATTGACACCAAGGCAACTCTAGTGCTGGAATGTAAAAGACAATTTGCATTTAAATCAAGTAAAGAAATTCCACACAACGGAAAAAATCTTAAATGTTGAAATGAAATGCTATGTTCATCTTTAGATGGATGGTCAACACTCTAACAAGTAGGGCCTTGCAGAATTATGTCTTCCTTCTAATCTTCCTCTCACACAAACAACCTGTCCTTGCATTGTTGCAATCTTCTTGCACTAGTGTAGGCACAATATTTTCTGTGTAAGAGTATATTTGACCTTCCTTACTGAAGACTTATGTCTGAGTGAAGGTGCTCTAAGCCTAAGGGCTTAGAGCACTCTGTTTCTGTGACAAGAGACCAACTCTTGCACCAAAGCAGAGTTTCCTTCACCTAGTTTCCAAATTACTCTCCAAAAGACTGAAAGATGTGATGGAAAATAATTGCAACTGTAAATGAAATTCTGAAGTAAATTATCTGTGAAAAAGGAAATGCTTCAATTCATTAAACCTTGCAAAGGAAATAATCTTCATGAAATAAAATCACTTTAAAAGAATCAAATAGTAGCCTAAATATTTTGCATGTATTAATCAAATTTTGGTACTTCACCCAAAATGCTTATGTTCTTTGCAAGTATAATATGATAATTTGATACAACTACCTCCAGATCTTTTAAAGATGAACTTTTAATATTGAAGATAATTACTCAATTAATGGTTCATTCACTTGCGAAATAACTGAAAATAATATATGAGTAGGTGATTCATTGTTTGTTGTAATGAATGACTAGACCAAAGTGTAAGCAGCAACATGCACTAGTGCAGGAAAGAGTTCCTTGCATGATCCGATTGAAAATGAATTAGAACAGAGAATAAGAGTAAAGGAAATGCAAAAAACATATTTCCTAAGCAAAATAAACACAGCTACTCTCAAAACACGGATCAATTTCACACATTAGCTACAAAAGATATTTTAATTCAGAACTTAAAGATTAATGATTAAAACTATAACATCACACGGCTGCAAAAGAAATAACCACATTGTCTTTCTGAATAGCGAAAGTGAGAGGGGTAAATGAGCTGGGTTGGGAGGGCCCTAGCCAACCAGATCGTTCCCCTTCTAATGAAAAAAAAAAGCACAACACTTCAAATGGACATCAAAGATAAACTAAATGTTGCTTATGCAAATCATGGCGGTTCTCTTGTATTACTCAATTTGGAAAATTTACATTACAGAGCAATCCAGCCCCAGAGCTGAGACGATAACCAGATCACATAAAACAAAATTAAAATTGATGGTTCGCTAGCTTCCTACCTATGATCTATATCATATATATCCGTTCAGCTCTAGGCTGTTTACACTAATTACAGATATTTCTTGTTCAGGCCTTTCAACTGAACAAACTTAGAAAACTGAAATTACAAACTTGGCTAGTAGTTATAATACACATCAACTTCGCTTGGTCATAACCTAACTTGGGAGAATAATCCCTGAATGTGTGCCACCTATGATCCTTCTTCAGTTCACCAATAGTTAGACTCAGAGTCAAGGATCAAGACCCGTCCTCGTGGAAGATTTAGCTTCTCGGAAATCTCAAATAGTCTTCATGGCGGTGCAGGAATCTACTTGCACTAGTCAATTCATTCATCATTAATACTAAGTTCCGCGATTACTCTAGGAAATCAATATGCATTACAAGAAGTATGTAAATAGGCATGAAATCTATATAAAAAGATTAATAAATTGCTGTAATAAATCTTAATATAAAATATGAGCATGTGCAGGAATGGGTAACTATCTTCTACTAGTACAGGAAAGAAGGGTATTTTATTGAGATAGAACAGAGGTTGATATTGATGGAAATGGGGTAGAAAATAGGGCAATTTAGGATACCAACAAAGGGTATTCCTATGGGTGAGGAGAAGATGTCCTTGTATTCTTCTGGAATCATATCCACCTACTTCTCCTATGTGGAGGCACCCTTCCCGGGGGCCATGGATGTCACTACAATATTCCCCTTACTTTGAGAGTGAATCAGAAAGAAAACAAATTTCCCAGTCTGGTTCTTAGCATAATGAAAGAGATGGCGACAAGCGAGGCTACCTTTGGTATCCTGTATAATGTATTACCTAAAGAGATAATAATGGAGCAAGCTCTAGAATCATATATAGCATGTCACTTCCACAAGTATGGTTGTCCTAATAATACATCATAAACTTCAAGAGCATCAACATCACACAATACCTAATCCGTGAAGGGCTTGATGTTGTAGGGAAGGTGACAGTACTCACTGACGTAGAGATCTCATCCTTGGTGAAGCCACCTAATGGTGTAGGGATACAGATGTGTTGTAGTCAGTATACCCAGTTGCTTCACAACCTCTGCTGAAATAAGGTTATTTTGGCTCCCACTTCTGACAATGAACTGCAGCAGAGAACCCTTCACCCACATTTGTGAGTGGAAGAGGTGTTCCCCATCCTCTGGATATTCAGGCTCAATCTTCTAGATCTTGGTGGTGGCCACCGTGGAAATGGACTCTGTGTCAATGATCAGCTTCCGTTTTTCATTCCCCTTGTCGAGCTTTGGCTCAAAGTCTGATGTGTCTGATTCGGAAGCCTTTAGCTCGGTCACTAGTGACTGGTTGGCCGGACACTTACTTGTGTATTGAGTGGAGCTCTTATGGAACTCACACCATGTTCTCTTGTTCTTCTTTATCTTCATGGTTTTGTTCTTTGCATGCAGCTTTGATGGGTTATGTTGGACCACCCTACCTTGGATTTGTCTTTTTCTCTATGGTTTTGGGGTGCCTTTCCCTTTCTTCAGATTCACAAATCCAAAGTCTCGCTTTTTCTATCTAAAATTATGCTCAATCTTAACAGCGTATTGGTATGACATGCCAAGAGAGGAGATATTTGGGAACTCCATCTCATCTTGAATGTAGTTGTGTAGATAGTCATGGTACTTGAGTACTGAATGCTGATCAGAATCCCTCATACCCAACTTCATGCGAAGGGTATGAAAAACATTGGTAAAATCTGGTACTTCTTGGTCCCTTCCTTGCTGAAGCATGGTCCACTTTATGTATTTATCCTCATAGCTCCTGACAGGGTAGTACTACTCCTTGATGGCATCCGAGAAGGAATTCCAAGTGGGTGTTGTTGAAAATAATGAGGGTGTACTTTCATCCTTCTTCTCACAGTAGGTTTCCCACTAGTCCTTGATGTGGAGGGTGACTTTGAGAATTGGAAAAGTAATCTTCTCTCGGTTGGAAAAATTATGAATAGAAAAATATAATTCTAGTAGATTTATCCATTTATCTATGACGTTTTCATGTATCTGACCTTCAAATATGGGGATATAAAAGTTATCTTGTACCCTGAAGGGTGTGGTTATTCCAAAGTGGCTACTGGAAGGAGATGCATTGCTTGTTGGGTTGTGTTATTCTTTCCACGACCTACCTATGGTTTTTTGCATGATTTTCGCACATGGTTTTGGACGCGATGGTTTTCTGTCCATGGTTTTGGATGCGATGGTTTTCGGTCCATGGTTTTGGACGCAGTGGTTTTCAATCCATGGTATTGGATGCTTCGGCATGTATAAATATGTATTGTAACATTGAAATAAAAATTATGAAAAATCAAGTTTTTAGTCCCGGTTTTGGGATCTAGGGGAAAATCTTTGTGTATATGTATTTTATTTGTTATGCTCTTGCATTGTTTATTTTCTGTGTTCTAGAATTCGTATGCAGGTAATTTTTGTACGGGGCTAAAACCTACATTTGGTATCAGAGCTATTTTGGCTTCAAGGGGATGCCTTTGTTGCTGAGGGGTTTCACTCAGGCTTGCGGTAGACCCCGTTCAATGGGAGATCTGTGGGATCGATTGTGGTCGTGAAAGAAGATGGTGAACAATGGAAAGATAGAGATTGAGACATTTAATGGTCAGAGTTTTGAGTTTTGGAAACTCAAGATGGAGGATCTGTTGGTGGATAAAGATCAGTGGATCATGGTAGATTCAGGTACTAAACCAATGGGAGTGTGTGATGAAGAATGGAAGAAGTTGGATCAGAAGGTAAAGAGCATAATATGATTGTGTGTCTCAGATTCAGTATTGCTGAATGTATCAAGGGAAGCTACGACAAAGGCTTTGTGGGACAAGTTAGGGACTTTGTACCAATCTAAGTCTCTAGTGACTAAAATATTCCTACAGAAAAAGTTGTATAACCTGAGGATGAAAGATGGAGACTCGGTGATAGAGCATCTGAATGCGTTTAATACTGTGGTAAGTTAGTTATCATCTGTTGATATCAAAATTTCAGATGAAGATAAGTGCATTAGTTTGTTGTGTTCTCTAGCAGATTCGTGGGATAGTCTGGTTATTGCAATAGGTAGCAATGCAACTACCTTGCAGTTTGATGAAATAGTATCATCCTTGTTGATGGAGGAGATGAGATGGAAAAATATGGAGATCTAAAATGGTGATGCCTTGTTTGTACAAGGACGTTCCCAGAACAGAAAAAAAAATAAGTCATAGAGTGGGAGATCTAAATATAGAGGGAGATCAAAATCTCTAAGAAAACCTCTAAAGGTGGTGTGCTGGAAATGCGGAAAGGAAGGGCACTACAAAAGGGATTGTAAATCTAAAGCTCTTGACAAAGGAAAGGGATCTGATGATGCACCTTCTACAGAGGCGAAAACCACCTCAGATGAAGGTGGGGATGTGTACTTGGATTCTTTAAGTACACATGTATATCATGAGGCATGGTTGATTGACTCAGGTGCATCCTTTCACTTCACTCCCCATAGGAGTGGTTCTGCGAGTATGAGAAATATGATGGTGGTGATTTATTCTTAAGGATGATAGGAAGGCTAGAATCATTGTTCGTGGAAAAGTAAAGTTGAAGTTGCAAGGTGGAAGGGTTAGAACACTTCCAGGTGTTCTACATATTCCTGCATTGGCCAGAAATCTGATTTCTGCAAGCAAGCTGGATGATGCAAGTGTAAAAACAGTGTTTGAGAAGGATACCTGGAAGATGGTTTGGGGAGCACTGGTATTGATGTGGGGAGTTTGGATTGGAACTCTGTACAAGCTGCAAGGCAGTATTGTTGTTGATGGGTGCAATACTTCTGTGGTTCCTGAAAGTGGAGCAGAAAATCTAGTGGTCTCTGGAGAGAAGACCATGTTGTGGCATCAAAGGCTTGGAGATATTGGACAGAAGGGCCTTCAACTACTTCATGGTAAAGGTATGGTAGAAGGTATGAGTAATAGCTCTCTGGATTTTCATTTCTGTGAAAATTGTGTATATGGAAAGTAGAATTGGGTGAGTTTCCCCTCTGGTGGTAAGAGGGCGAAATAGATATTAGAGCTTGTGCACAGTGATTTTTTTGGACCTATGAAGGTTCCATCACTAGGTAAGTCTGTGTACTATCTATCATTTATATATGACTTCTCAAGGAATACATGGATATATTTCCTTAAGAATAAATCTGAAGTCTTTGACAGGTTTAAATAATTTAAGGCTCTGGTGGAAAACTAGACAGAGAAGAAGATAAAGGTGTTGAGGATGATTAACGGTGGAGAGTTTTGTAGTAAGGAATTTGAAGAATTTTGTAAGAAGTGTGGTATAGCACGACAGAAGACTATTCCATATACACCTCAGCAAAATGGAGTTGCAAAAAGAATGAACAAGACGTTGATGGAAAGGGAAAGAAGCATGCTAAGTGGTGTCGGGTTAGGATAGGATTCTAGGCAGAGGTGGTGGAGACAACATGTTATCTGGTCAACAGATCACCTTCATCAGCGTTGCAGGATAAGACTCCACAAGAGGTATGGACTCGTAAGAAACCCTCTCTTCCACATCTGAGGGTATTTGGATGTGATGCATATGTACATGTTCTAAAGGAGAAATGAACCAAGTTGGATTGTAAATCTGAAAAGTGCATCTTTATTAGGTATAAGGATGGTTTAAATGGTTATAAGATTTGGAACCCAGTAGCAAGGAAGGTTGTGTAGAGCCGAGATGTGGTGTTTAGAGAGGTGAAATATGTTATTAAACATGAATTCCAACCAAAGGAAGCTGAGAAGATAGATTTTGAGCTAAAAGAGGAAGAATCAGACTCTACAATAAAGGAGGAATCAGAATATGAAGAGTCAAAAACTCCGGGTGTGAGAAGATCAGTTCGAGAAAGAAGGCAGCCAGAAAGGTACAGTCCATCTACTTTCTGTTCAAATTTTGCTTTATCTATTACTGATGATGATCCCAGAACTGTGAAGGAATCAGTCTATACAGAGGATGGAAAACTCTGGAAAGAGGCCATGGTTGATGAAATGGCATCTTTGCACAAAAATGAGGCTTGGGATCTAGTGGAGTTTCCGGCTGTAAGGAAACCTGTTAGTAGCAAATGGGTGTTCAAGAAGAAGACTGCAGAAGGAAAGGTGGAGAAATACAAAGCTCAGTAAGCCAAAGGTTATTCCTAGGTGCCAAGAATTGAATTTGGCGATATTTTTTATCCTGTTGCACAAGTAACTTCTATTAGATTACATTTATCTGTTGCTGCTACTTTTGATTTTGAGGTAGAACAGATGGATGTAAAGACAAAATTTCTTCACGGGGATCTGGAAGAGGAGATCTCCATGATGTAACTTGAAGGCTTTGCGGTAAAGGGTATGAAAGAACTGGTATGCAAGTTAAAGAAGTCTCTGTATACGTTAAAACAGTCACCAAGGATGTTGTATCAGAAATTTGATACATTTATACGGGAACTTGGTTTCACCAAAAGAAAAGCAGATCACTGTGTGTATTTTAAATTTATTGGTGTCTATGTTATTTATCTGGTCTTGTATGTGGATGATATGTTGCTGGTTGGAAATAACAAAGAAATTATCCAGGATTTGAAGACCCAATTGTCCTCCAAATTCAACATGAAAGATCTTGGCGCTGCGAACTATATTTTGGGCATGGAAATTAAAGGAGATCAGGTAAAGAGGAAGCTTTGGTTAAGCTAGAGTAAGTATGTCGAGACAATATTGCAGAGGTTTAATATGCAGGATAGTAAACCGGTGAAGGTTCCTATTCCTGTAGGTGTAAAGTTATCTTCTGAACAGTGTCCTAAGACACAAGAAGAGGAAGAGGATATGTCTCGTGTTCCATATGCAAGTGTAGTCGGTAGCCTGATGTATGCGATGGTCTGTACTAGACTAGACATTGCACATGGAGTGGGAATATTGAGCAAGTTTATGTCAAAACCAAGGAATGAACATTGGACAATAGTGAAGCGGGTTTTCAGGTATTTACGTGGCACTAGTGATTATGGTTTGTGCTACCAAGGAAGACCAGGATTAGACAGAGTTTTGGATATCCATGGCTTTGTTGATGTGGACTGGGCTAGAGATTTGGATCAGAGAAGATCTACAAGTGGGTATGTGTTTAACCTATTTGGAGGTGCAGTCAGTTGGATGAGTAAGAAACAATCTGTAGTGGCACTATCAACTACAAAGGAAGAATACATGGCAGCCACTCATGCAAGAAAGGAAGTAGTTTGGTTGCAGAGATTGTGTTCAAGTATGGGGTTAGTACAAGGAGCTATAAGGATAGATTGTGACAGCCAAAGTGCAATTTTTTTGGCAAAGAACCCTGCTTACCATTCAAAGACAAAGCACATTGATGTTCAGTATCACTTTGTGAGGGATATGATAGAAGACAAAAAGGTGTTGCTGGTAAAGGTGGACATTTTGAATAATACTGCAGATGCATTGACAAAATTTGTGAGCTCTGAGAAGTTTCCTTAGTGTAGAGAAGCAATGGGCGTTGCAGGGCTAGATAAATGACTAAGCTCTCTTGTGGCCCCCTATGGAAAGAAAACAACAAGTGGGAGAATGTTGGGTTGTGTTATTCTTTCTACGAATAGCCCACGTAGTGAATCAGGGGGTTAGAGGGGGGGTAGATCCCCCCCTTCATTGCGTCGAATGTGTAGTGGGGGGGTTTGAGGGGGTGGGTAGCCCCCCTCTACAGGGTCCAGGGTAGCGTCCTGGGCAAATTTTTTTGAGACCCTATATTAGGTTGGACGGACCTACCTATGGTTTTGTGCAGGATTTTCGCACATGGTTTTGGACGCGATGGTTTTCGGTCCATGGTATTGGATGTTTCAGAATGTATAAATATGTATTGTAACATTGAAAGGCTACTAAAGGATCTGGGAAAATTTGTCCATCATCGCATTCCTTTGTCACTTGAGGGATTCTTCAAGCAACATTTTGATAGGATCTCCTCCCCCCTCATCTTTTTTTTCTTCTGCCATGGGAGGTCATCGGGGTTTGCGAGGTTGGTATTGCAAAGTTTCGACCAATTCGAACCCTAACTCCTTAAATCCTGACCTCATTGGGGACATGCAAGGAAAACCTGAGAAAGAGAAGACCGATCTGATACCACTGGTCCGAACTTAAATGGGAATGCAACAAATTACAGATATAACCATAAATATAGAGATGCAGTAGAAATAACACTTCATTTCATTCATATCAAATATCAAAGTAAGCTTACAAATAGAGTTGAAATAAACTAACTCGAGCGATGGTATCTTATCTATGAGAAGAGATGTGGTGGCTACATGCCTCCAAACTATGTTGCAATGAGGATCGAAGACCTATTTATTATTGCGAAACAATGGAAAGCCCTAAACATCCAAAAAACTAACCCTAGGAGATGAAGTGCCAAAACTATGGGCCCCATTTGGGCAAATTGGTATATCAACTTCCCGGGGTTGTAAATTTGGCATATGATCTCTGTTTGATGTGCACAATACCTTATTAGAAATACCTATCCAAGGACTATAAATTTGGAGCTTCAAGAATGCACGAGTGAGAGACTGATTTTTGCCCCAGTTTTCCCAAAAAATGTCATTTAGGGCCTCAAAACAGCTCTGAAAGTTAAGGACCCGAAAAACTGCCAAAAATAGTTAATTGTGCTACAATTAAGGAAACTAAAAAACTGAAGGAGACAGTGGTGGGGGTCCAAGAGGAACAAGAGGGTGGCCACCAACATCCACCTGGATCATTCACTCTATAATTTTATAATTAATGGAAGATGAAATCAATACACATCATTAAACCTCCTCATCTTTGAATTGATGAACTTCTAGATGATGCTTAACTCAAGTTGACTCTCTCCATAAAAAACCATGAGAATAATCCATGGTAAATTCCTCTAGAATTTACTGTCCTATGCACATAATCCAAAAACCTCACTCTAGAAGGGGTAACCCATATAGCCCCTTTGGGAAGTGAGTTATTAACATTGGTAATACATTAGGAATTTGTGTTACCCTAGGGTGTAAGATTGGTTTTCCACTGGAAACTCGCATTACCATGTGTTTAGCCCAAAAACTCAAACAAATCTACTTTGTATCCTCCTAAATTTGATCATTTGGTCCTACAATCATATCTCAAGCCTATAGATCCTCTGCAACCTCATGTGAAGTGTCTAAATCATCATGTTAAAGCCTCCAACTTTGTTCAAGTGATCATCATGTCAAGGACTCAAAACTTGTTGACATCAATGCTAACACAACCAACTCAATGCATTCCTTAGGCGGAAACCTAGGTTGATATCGTAAGTTGGATGCAATCAACAATTTACTCCACAGTTGAGTCCATAGCCAAACACCTCTCTTAAACAATAAGATCGTGAGGGCCACCAAATCAATGCCAATAACATGAGAATCTGTAAATGAATAGGATCATGAAGGCCACCACTACTAGGTTGACATCATGGGGACCACCACTACTAAGTTGACATCAATGCCAACACCGTGAGACAACATGTCCAACAAGTGAGACATACTCTTTTCATTATAATGATGTAACATTGTCGTAAGAATAACAAAGGGCCATAAAAAATTAGCTCAATTTTTAGTAGTGTCTTGTCACACAAACACTTACAAGTTAGTAGATGAAGCATGTAGAGGAAAAATGCATCTAATGGATGTTCTAAGTATTTGCTAGCACAAACGAACACAGACATATTAAATAATAAGTAATAACATTTATGTTCCGTAGTATTTGAATAAGAGGAAAATAAATTAACATTGCATGAATAAAATTATGCCATGCATTAAAACCATAGATTAACCATCTAGCTTAATAGTTCACAATAAACATAGATCATTATGACATTGATTATTTTATAAAAAAAATATTTATGATTGATAAGTGATAATGTATACCTTTCTCATTTAAAAATTCTAAAAGGAATAATTTCCAATAATCCTAAATCATCAACTCCTTATAATATTCAGTCTTCAAGAAATGCATTTTTCATGACATGAGTGATAGCGTTATCATACTCATTAAAAAAGTTTGGGAAGACGTAATTTCTTAAAAGAATATTTATTCATTAAATGATCTTCAAGATAGAAAAATCAATTAAGCTCCATCAATATTAAAATTACTTATGATTATAATCGATAACTAAAAACCCTGCAATTGTATAACAATAGGAAAATATTTGGAATACATGAGAAAGAGTTTGCAATCATAAAAGGAGAATGGACTAAATATATGCCGTGGAGACAACTTCACTTAGCCACTTTTAATCTACAACATTAAAAATTTGGCTCACTAGGCTCTCTTGAGCATGGTATTCTTTCCCAATGTAAAAAACTTCTACTTTTGGTGACTTCAAGCCCTTTTCATTTCATTGAAAGCGAGTTTTTTAACTTTCTAATTATATAATCAAGCTTTAAAAATTTTGTTATATTAATTTTTAATAAGTTATTAAATTGAACTTATCCCTTTTAAGATATTACCTCTGGTTAATTTCTTGTATTTATGTGATTAAAAATTTATGGTAACATAAGAGCATAAAATGGAAATTAAGGGTAACTAGAAATAACCCAGGAAAAAGTTCAAAGTGTGGTAATATTAGCTACAATGTAACTTTAAAAGTGATTTTGTTGTTTCAAGTAACTTTTATAAATATAATTTTATCTATTACCACATTATATCATGTGTTCTTCCATTTTTTATATTATGATCTTTCTCTATTTTCTTCCAAAAAGGTTTAATTTTTTTTGTTTAGAAAACAAAAGCCATCTCCAATCAACCCTCTTGGATCACAAAAAAATGAGAATTAGTTCCTTAGAATTTACAAAATGTTTTAGATGCAAAATGAAATAAATTTATTTTCTTACCTCACTATTTCCTTAAAATAAACCTGAACTTAAACTATTTGAGGTAAAATATAAATTTTGTGTGCCTTTCATGTTTTTTTTTTTAAGTTAGGCACTTTTCATTATGTGAAATGAGGATTAAATAGACCAAAAGTTTTATGCTACTAGTATACCCAAAGGGAAACCATACTAGTAACATAATTTAAGAGCCTTGAAGTTACTAAGACTTCGTCTAACTAGAGAATCTTGTAAATAGAAACTTGTAAAAATAGGTTGATTGTGTTAGACCTTTTACATACATCAACATGAGAAGAAAAAAAGGATGAATAGTGTTGCAAGGAAAAACCAAAGTGTCATAACAACTATTGGGAAAAAGCACTAGGAATCCTCAAGGAGATGGTTGATCTATTGGCTAGAATGGTCAACTAGTGGTCTATACTTTCAATTTTTTCCTCCAACTCTACCAATCGAATAGAATTCTCCTACTAAGTCCTAGTATGCCTCCATATGTCTCCTACTATATTAAAATGATATTTAACCTTGTGTTGTCTCCATGCCATGATCAAAGAGGTGATGGGAGAACATGCAATGTTCGAATTATAGTGGGAGATGCAACCCCTTTCATGTGAACTAGCATCATATGAAGATAGGTGGGGTACACCTTCTCTTAGGCACCCTCCTTGTGGGATAAGGTCCTTCGTAGAAAAATCTTGATAGTTAGTTTGAATGAATTCTAGAATTTCTCTTATCCAAGTCAAGGGGATGAGCAATTATACTAAGAACAAAATTGGCTAGCTTGTCAGCCAGTTTGTTTCCTTCTTTGTAGACATGAGAGAGGAGGGGAGCTATGATTTTTACTAGGAGTTTTGTGATGTTACCTATTTGAGCTTCCAACATCCAACTCTTAGATATTTTGGAAGGATATGATCCACATTGTATTTTTCAGAGGATTTTGATAATGGCCTTGGAATGTCCATCAATAACAATCTTATCAAATTGTTTGCAGACAACAATTGAGAGAGCCTTCTCTATTGCCTAGATTTTAGAAAAATTATTAGTGTTGAGGCTTATGGCACCTACATAAACATGTAGATTCTTCCCATTAGCATTATGAAAGACCCCACTATAATAGGTTTAGCTTAGATTTCCTTTCAAGTCCTTGTTGAAATTAAGTTTGATAAACTCCTCTAGAAGGGGGAATCAGAAGGAAGGGTTGGAAGGGAAGAAATTGTAGAGAGGGGATCTACCATAAGGAATAGGGGAGAGACCCATTTTTATTAGAATGAATTTCTCAAGATGATTTCATTCCCATTCTTTAGAGGACAAAGGAAGAGAAGAAATCATTTCCCTTATTTTATTTAGTATAGTTTTCCAAATAAAGTCTACGTAGGCCCTGATATTCTTAAATGTATGTCTGTGAAACTCTTTCAAAATATACCATAGGATGAATCTTGGGATGAGTTTCCATGCTCTATTGGCAATGGGATTAGTAAAAGGGTATTCACACCAGAATTTTAGTGTGGAGAGGAGGTTTGTCGAAAGAAGATAGAAATGTGGTCTAAATATAATAAGAGATGTTGCATGTACTGAGAAGATGTTTGGCATTTTTTTGAATTGAAGGGATAGAGAAGATAGATTAAAGGGCCTTGAAAACTGCAACTTTGAATATTTTCCCTTGTCAAAGTTTTTTTCCATAATAGAATCCACATAAAAAGAGTGATTTTGGGCCATTGTTTGACATTCCACATTTTGTGCCATTTTCCTTTATCATAATCATTGTGTTTTCTTGTGAGAACACTGCAAGCTTTAGATAGGTTGAAATTTCTTGAATAAAGATAACCCCAATGAAGAATATCATTGCCATCTTGAACCACAATTGTTTTTTTTTCTAGTTTTTGCTTGTTAATTATGCTTCCATTTTGGGAGGGAATCTCAATCCATTCCTCACATGACTTCCAATTGTACCATTGGGAAGTATAAGGGGATGAGTCTTAGTAATGTGCAACTAATATTTGGCCCCTAGAGATGAGGGAGTCCCTAGTTTGGAATATTTCTTCATATTGAGCTAATTTTGGCCATTGATGCCACAATTCATCCAAAACAATGCACTGTTCTCATTTCTGCTTTCTGAAAAACTATGCTCTTAGATAGATGTTTTTTGCTCCAAGCAATATTACAAATATGAGAACACCTAATGCTTCTTATTATTTTCATGAGTTGAGATTCTTGGGTATTGGGGACATGCTTATGTTTCCACATTTTTCTCAATAAATTCTTGATAGCTTCCTTTTGCCTTGAACTATTTTGATTATAGTGGATTGCAAAAATGATTCATGAATTCCTATGTTATTGCATCACAGTTTTCCACTTTTTGGTGATTATGTGTTTTTATTCTTGATATTTTATTACTTCACCTATGGTTGATCATGGATACATGGAATAATTTAGCATTTTTGTCCCCCCCCTTAATCCATTGCACTTGATATTTTTGTGTTGAGAGGATTTCCTCTCCAATCTTTCAACTAGTTGTAGGTGAGTGATTGCTTCTTAATGGTCCAATTCCTTAGATCTACCATTTGATATTATTTCTTGTTGAATTGTGGCCATCTCTTGTTCTAGATTTACTTTTTCTTTGTGGATGTTACCAAGATCTGCAATAATCCAATTCTTGATTTTAATCTTGATATATTTTAACAAATACTGAAAGTGAATCATAAACATCCCAGGAAAACGATCTGATTCTTTCCACCATTTTTCTACATTAGAGAGAAAATAAAGATGTTGTAACGAAAATTCCTCAAATTTGAAGGGATTGCTCCTAGGACTACCAATCCATTCCATAGAGAGTTCTATGGGCTAGTGGTCTGAACTATGGAAAGGGAGAATATTGGCGCCTAAAATATAAAGAGGGTATGCTATGAGGAATCTATCGAGTCTTCAAGATATTTTAGATGTTCCTCCTCACTTATTGTGCTAGGTGTATAAGACATTATGTGTACTCAGATATATAAGTTTGGAATTATTGATAAAAGCCACAAAGAGGGGGATTTCTTCATTGAGTTTATGAATCCCAACTTTCTTTTCATTGGGACCTTTTATCATGTAAAATTCCCCACCTATAATCTAGAACTTTTCCCCTATAATATTTGAGGCTCTTTGGAGATTTTGAAGGAAGAATTTTATATTATATTATTTTTTATTTTTATTTTTATTATTTTATTATTTTACTTTTTATTTTATATATATATATTCTCAACAGGAATACAATGGCCATAAACATTAGTTAATAAACTCAAACTAGGGCCAAAATTTAGTAGTTAGGATTCTAGACAGAGAAAAGGAACCCTGAAGAGTGACTAAGGAAGGTTTCCATGCAACATGCATACCTCTTGATGCTCTTTCACCATCCCGAGCTAGATAATCATAGTTACTCCAAATATTCTTTAAAATGTTGTTCAAAAAATTAGAAGAGTGTTTCGTTTCTTGAATCATCATGATGTTAGGGTGTTTCGGGTGAATTTTGTTTTTTAAGACTCTTTGCTTCAATTTCCGATTAACACCACTAACATTCCATGAGATGAATTCCATTGATGATGTTGATACAAGGTTTGAAATTTGGCAACAATTGGTGACACTCTACTAGTATTCACCAAGTAATCTCCTATGTAATATAGTAATAGAGTATTTATTTTCCACCTATTTTCTATGGTTCTTTTGGAATAATCAATCGATATCTAGGATAATTTATTTTGGTTCCATGAGAGGAAAAGGAGAATTATATATTGATTTCAAATGTATGCATTGGTTATGATTTGAACTTTCTCCTCAAGAAAATTTTTTAGGTCTTTGTTTCTCCATTCCTCTACAAGTGATTGTAGATCAACACTTTTCAGGTCCACTGCCTCGAAATATTCTACATTAGAAAAGTATTGGGTGATATACTCCATTTCTATATCCTCATGGTAATATTTTTCAGTTAATTGTACATGCACATCCTTTGTTGGCTAGGGTGGTTATTGACTGGTTTGACCAATCTCTTCCATTATGGGTTTTTCTCCTTCATAGTTGTCTTGTTTTCTTCTAGCCGCTAGAGGACCATGTACCCGTTATGGAGGACTCCATTCTTAGATTTTAGATTCTATGCTCTTATTTTTTTATTTCATCATTTAATTGGTGGCCCTAGTAAACCCATCTTGGTCCAAGGACAAATTTACTTGTATATTTTTTCTCTTGTTTGTTAGGAGTTATTAGAATAAATTGTTATATCCGTGGCATTTTTAGCATATAAAGGAGATTTTTTCATAATATATTATTTTTTCACACATTTCATCTTCAATTCTCAAATGAATGCTTGTCGGGAGGGGTTTGTATATGTCTAGATAAGCACAAAGGTAGGAATAGGAAGTGTATCAAAATTACATTGTGGTATCCAAGATAATGGAAAAATGTCCATGGAATTACCAATGTTTTCTAATATTTCAAGATCCCAAAACACTTAATGGAAAGAGTAAAGGAAGATCCATATTAGGGCCACAAAAATGTATTCTTTATTTAGGTGGAATCTCTAAACCAATGGCTTCATGAATAAGTCGGCCAACTTCACAAAATGTGGTCCTTGTGATATCCCCTAACTTAGTTCTAATTATGAATGTGTATATTTCAAATGTGATGATGTTGTGGATTTAAGACTTGAATGAAACTAGTTTATCAATAAAACAAGGACTTTATTGCCTACGAATTGTATATAAATTTATTTTTCTGTTATTAATAAAACAATATGGAAAATAATGTTGAAGTTGCAAATGGCTAAAGATAAGTTATAGGTTGCAAGGCAATGATTGGATATGTTCAGTATTGGATTATGTAAGACCCCAGAATCTAATATGAGGATTAGATTATTAATTTTAAAATATTAAATTGACCAATAACTCCCTATTGTCACTACTACAAGACCCTCCAAAAAATTCACTACATTTGAAATTTGGAGCCTACTATCACCGTCATATCTAATGTGTCAACTTGATCATCAAATGTCGTCTCAAGATAATATATGTTTTTCAAGTGTTCTTGAGTAGTCTTAAGTGTCATTGCATTGATTAGAACATATTTAGGTACATTTCATAGTTGTAACATCTTTGTTGTTGTAAAACCACACTTTTGGATCACAGTTGCATAGACTTCACTCGTTGTACTTGGTGAATGCATGCAAAGTGGTGTTTTGATGTATAATTATCATTGTTCAAGATTATCTAAGTTTTTGCAAAGCACTTGGGAAGCCTGAAGCCTTCCCCTCATACTTTAGACTTTCTCCAGGTACCCTACCTTGATTGCCTCCCTCCCTTGAGTGCATGAGTGCATGCTGAAGCCTTGAAGCCTCTTCCTCTCAGCTCTTCACCCTTTCAAAGTGTGCATATGTGCTCATAAGCTCCTTTTTCCAGTTTAGAGCACACAGAAAAGGAATGAACAACAAATATGCATTAAACATGGTATAATAGGATATTTTCGGGATGATATACTTGTCATGAGTGATTGCAGATACAAGTATTCCAGAAACAACATAGTAAGCATGCACGAGGAAGATCAGGAGAAGAGAACAAACAACAGAAGAATGGAAAGAATGAAGAAGGCACTTAAATCTTGATGATCAAATCACTCCGAAGAATCCATTTAATCAAATACCCTTTGGAGAGCAGAGACATCAACAATTGAAGTTGATTGAAGAATGAAGATACAAGTGGTATCCATGTCACCATTAGAAAAAGTCCATGTCATCATTCATTATTAATCCTAGTCATCAAAGATAGTGGCATGTCATGTGCTGATCACAGGATGATGTGGAAGTCATAATGTATTGTTGTAATCATTGTAAAGACAAATAAGTAGAAAATGAAGAGTCATGTATGAACTAAAGAGTCATGGAAGTCCAAAGGAAATGTAATACCAAAAGTCATCTCCAATTCAAAGGTTGTAGAAGTCCAAAGGTGAATAGAAGTTGGAAATTCAAGAGTCATGAGGATGTGAAAGATCATGCATCAAGTTACAAATAGATCCTCATTTATCATGTAAAGGGATTTTAACCTTGGATTCTCCCACAAGGCATTAGAGAGACATAGTTAATACTTTTGGGGAGCAAGTAGTGGCTCTAATGCTCTAGTATTGGAGCTATTTATGCTCATTGTATTTATGTATATTGGGAATTTTTCGTAATATCAAAGCCTTCCATGCCAACACATTTTCAAACATGGATTGTGAATATTTATAAGACTATTCTTTGAATTTTCATGATTCATGTTTGCTTTCATTTGTATTGGGGTAATTGAACTATTTCGGTGACTTTGGTGCTTCTTGTTGGAAATGTGTTGTAATCTTATAACGGTCGTCACATCCTAGAGAACTATTTCACTTGATGTTATATGAGTCTTTCTCATTTACATGTGTCTCCATTAAGGTAGTATTATTACTTCTCTCTTGGAGGTTCACTTTATTTTCTTGCTCCGTAGTAAGAGAACCATGATACATAGATAATTTAACATTCACAAGGCACACTAGCTTGCTCATTCAAAAGAAAAATTTCACTTCTGTCTCATGTTGATAGCTAAATCCAAGGCATATATTTAAATAAACAACAATCGGGTTGTATTTTGGATTGGACTCCTACACCAAACGATGTAAGGTCTAGTTGGGGCCTTATATCAGGGAGATCCCTTGTATGTTGGCGATGTCTAGCACCGTCAACATTCTAGTGCTAGAAGGAGGGACATATGAGAAGTCATGCTTGCTAAGTCTTTTTTAATCTCTTATCTTAAATGTCTCTTTCCCAAATCATAATCCCAGATTTTTTTTCTAACCTAGCTCCTTGTAAACTTTCAATCTCCGTAGAACTCATTCATTCCTTCTCTCAATTCAAGTTTGATGGTGAGGTTGGTACATTTCTATCTAAGAACATAAATGATTTCTTGGGTATTATAAATAATTTGAATTTGATGATGAAGATGTTATGTTTATTCTGTTCACCCTCACTCTTGAAGGTCATGTCAATCAGTGTTGTCATACCTTACCATCCACTTCCATTCATTATTTTCGTCAATTTCTTAAAGAGCTTCATAAAAAAATTGATTGGTATGATTACCAAGATTTTTATAAAAGAATAAATTAACTTAGAATGGATCCCGATGAATCGATTGAGGATTTTTCTAATAGATTCCTTCACCGATGTTATGAGTTTCCTGAAGAAGATATTGATTGGGATTTATTCAAGAAATTTTTTGAACATTTCGTTCAAACTTCTTTGAATCAGCTTGAATATAAACCTCCAGATGTCCCTGTTCTACCAACTTTTGGAAATGGTGAGACACCCCAAATCTCAAAGGAGGAGCATATTGTTCCATTTGTTCCTTATCCTCCTCCTTTTCCAGTATCTATTTTGTTACCCCCTTGTGATAATGTTGAAGATGGGAAATATGCAAATCAAATTCCTAATCCATCTTCTCAACCACCATCTATTTCCCATGATCTTGATCTGAATGAGGATAATTTGGAATGGTTCATGAAACCTAGGGTGAATATTAATCTCTCCATTCCACTAGATGGTATTAACACTCATAACTCTAGTATTGAATATGATTTTTATTCTTGTCATCTTCTATCACCTCTTTCTCATGATCCCTTGCCCCTTGATCCACTTGATCAATCTCTTCCAAATCTAAACAATGATCAGGTGCAAGGTAGTCATTCTTCATAGTTAGAGGAGAAGGAAGGTGAGGATTCTCTTGACCTTTATTTTCTTTTTCAAAATCCTCCATGTCAAGATAATTTTCTTCCATCCTTGGTTGATTGTGAATCTAAGAATCTCGGTGATGGATTAAATAAAGTTAAATTGCTTAATCAGTCTGAAGTCTTGGACAACCTTCATTCTGCTGATTTTGACTCCATTATTGTATGTAATGATGGTTTCCCAAGTGCACCTACCGATCTTTCATTTTCTCAAGAAAAATTTGTTTCGAAAGATTTATATCTTGAATCTAATTTGGTTAATGAAGGTGTTTTTATTGAAACTGCCTCTTCACCTCACTATCCCTTGTGTTCCACCTTTTGTAAGGCATTAACTTGTGATGGGGATAATTCATATAATGAGTTGGATTTTGAATTGACACATGGTGGTGATATCATTCATGATGAAGACGAAAGCACTTAAATAATCAAGTATTCATTTGATTCCTTATCATTTCTAGTATTGCACGGGGAGAATTTCTTAGTACAGGTTACTCATGAAAATCATTCAATCCATTCATCCTTAGAGGTGCAATTAGAAGAACTTTATAACTTGGGTAATCTATTTTTTAAAGATGGAAATTCTGATAAAATAGGTAATTTAGATGCCTTCCAACTTGATAATAGCAATATTGTTGCAATTATTGATGGTAGTTGTCCACATACCATGCACGATCTAATTAATTCTTCAAAACATAATTCTACAATTCTTGAAAGCTCTGGGACCCATCAGGGAGTTGAGGCACTTCAACTTCAGTTGATGGTTATGTTAGGTTCTCACGACTTTGGTAAGGCCCCCGAACTAAATCATATTTGGATATCCTCACAAAATTCTTTCCTTTGCATGGTTTCATTGGATGTAAATTCCTTCTTGAAAGAATTATGGTATTCTAGACATAACTCTTCTAACTTTCAAGATTTCAGTTTTTGATCAGATTGAAAATTTTGTTTCAATCAACTTATCTTCATGAAAATCTCTTGAATATAACTTGGGTTTGGAGTGTATACCTTCCATGAATATACATATCCATGAAACTGATCATTTTAAATATTATCATCAACCGAAAGATCCATACCTATCAGATACTTTTGAAAATAATCAGCTCCTAGTCCTTCTTGTGAATGTTATAATGCTACTATATATCCTCTTGAGTGTTAGTGAATGCTTATGTTATTTTCTAAATCAAGTTCCTATTTTTCACCCATTGCATCTTGACTAGTTTCAGGTGTTTTCCATACTGGAATTCCTTTTTTATTCTTTCAATGATTATGATGCCATTCCAGTTTGTCACCAATTAGAAGAAACAAATTTGCCACATTCAACATATGAGGAATATGACTCTTTTTCTCGAAGCATTCACCAAGATGTTCAAAGTGAATTATCCTTGTTTTTTACTAATCAAGTCTCTTGTTTTTTAATCAGTCCATATGGTCATGGTTCTTGTTCTAACAATTTTCATCCAATTAATCATTTTCCCACTAGTATATCTCATGACATTTTTTACAATGAGTGATCCTTATGATCTATCTTCTGAATTTTCAGATACTTGTCAAGCAATTGAGGCACTTTAGCCTCCACCAATGATTATTAATGAGCCCTGGTATTGCACCAAAAATGTTGTAACTCCCAAGTGCTCCTCAACTCAGATTATCAACCCCAGTTCATACAAAATTCGACGTGATAGTGCTATATGCACATCAGATAGGATTCCACTCATGCCACCCTCAGTTATGGCATTAGATCAAAAGGTTCTCAAAGGCCATTCCTTCTACTAAATTAGAATGAAAGCTTGATTAAAGGAAAAACTGGAAATTTCTACTAAGTATGAAAATAGAAATGACATTGACTCAACTTTTAATAACATAATTACTCAATTCATGAAAAGATAAAGGCTAACCTACTTACAAAAGTGAATCTATGTTATCTTGCACAATTCATCACACTACCTCACCTACTTGCAGAAAAGAAACTAATCTATCTTACATAATTCATCAAAGTACCAATCAAAATCATATGTACCATCTACCTAGTTCATACTTTCTCATAAATCAATAACCTATTTGCATGATAAAGAAACTAACTCTACTATGTTTTTGCAGTGAAGACAAGGAATGTTTGGAGTGGCCTAGGATATTTTCCTAATCATATTATCACAACTAGAGGTCATTATGCATCTATGCTAGGTCAAAGTTGCAGTGTGGGTTGAAACTGATGAACAAAATGGTTGCTATAGGTTTTCTACAGGTGATTGCTACATGAGGCTTGTAATGCTACAAGAGGGAATCTGAGTGGAACGTTGGCTTGAGGGTATGGAGAGGTGAGTAGTAGTTGAATAAAAATGAAAGAAGGTTGGATTGAGCCCCTAGCCAAGCTCATGACCTCTCGGAGGCCTGTTTTTTACTAGGATGAGTGCTCTCGGTGACCTAGACATAATAACTTGTAAAACATGGTTTTTGGGATAGAGCTTGGATGTGGAAGAAGAATATGAAAGAGATCAGGATGGAAGTGATGAAGGTTCCCTTCCATGTAGATCAATTAGCCCTAGAATCAATCACATCCATGCATCCATTTATCATTTGAAAAATGAAATAACTTATCATGGAAAAGATGAGTTGAATTTAAATGACATCTAATTCATGCAAACCACTGATCTACTCACTGAACTAACTTCTAAACTATAGAAAGAAAATGTAAAATAGGAAAACCAATACTAATCTATTTCCAAGAAATCATAAACACAATCTTTTTGGGTTGTGGTTGTGAATCCTTCCACTCATTCTCCCACAAGAGAGGTGATGTAGAGGCTACAACCATAGGATTTTATAGGTTAACTTCTACTAAAATGCAAGAAAATATGAATTGCTTGGAATCAAGAAAAAACATAAGTACAAGAAGAGGGACCAAAGCCTCTGGGTTGGGCCCAAACCCAACAGTCTCAACCCTCTAAAACTAACCCAGGCGCAGCCTAAAATCCAACTTCTCATTATCAAAAAGTGCAGGTCTAATACATCACATAAAAGTTGAAAATAACAATGTCAATGCTTAGAGCTCAATAACTACACCTAGCTAAACACGAAATTTAAATCCTAATGAGCTCTTCCTCTAGTTTATTTATACATAAGCACAGTTGAAGTAGCTCCCTTGAAAAATAGGAACGGTTCCCTCCTTGATCTCGAAAATGGTGGATCTTGTCCTCCCTAATCTTCACTTGGACTAGGATTCACTCATATGCTAATGAACTCGAACTGGTGAGAGAGGATATGGTGATCACAAGCCAAGTTTAGGGAGTTAAGGAGGTGGAAAAAACCACTATATTCTCCCCTACTTGTCTCCATTGGCCCCCTGCATAATAATAGCCTAAAAAATGCCTCGTTTTCCTACAATTAAACCACTTTAGGCCATATACTATGAAAAAACCTTCTACTCCTCTTACTAATAATAATATAATGAAAAATGTGAATTAATGCAAGAGAATGGTAGTTTTAAGGCTGGAGGATGGAATAGTAATCTTCAAAATGTGCCTATTGATGGGACTCATCATCACCCCCCTACTGAAGGTTCTTTTCATACTATGAGTAACTCAGTCATCCATGTGCAACTATTTCATGGCCCTAGTGGCCTCCCTGACATCCCAAGGTTCCTTAGATGGTTTTCCCTCTCGAGAGTCAAAACCTGCATTCTTCTCTATTTTTTTCCATTCCTTCTGCTCTCCTACTTCATCTCTTCCTTATTGTAAGCCTAGAAGCAAGGGTGGATTGAGCTTGAGTCCTATCTATCTAAACTTCATTTTATGCATGATCCTCTTGTATAATGGTGTTCTATCCAAGGCATTCCTTAGCCTTTTAGGAGAGTGATATTATCTTATCTGTAGACTATGGTTAAATGCATGCCATCGCCTCTTCCAAGCTTATGGGCTTTCTGTTCCTAATAACTTGAATGTGTCTTCAAAGTGTGGGATGGCTTTCTCCTAGTTGGAAAGGTATTTAGGTGCTAAAGCAACATCATGGAGATGATGCCATGACTTCTAATGACATCCCTTTGGCTCACTAGCTCTGCGCTGATATACAATGGTTCCTTTTCTTCCTTTGTCAAAACCCTTTTCAATTCCTCAAAACTTGGCTACTCATGAGTAATCCAAAATGATAAGGCCATTAGTTGCATATATCCTAATGTTGCATTGGGACCCCAAAATTTCATTTTTGTAAGAGTGAGGTTGTGCATGTAAAATTCAGCCAAGTTTTCTTTCTCTTCCATGTTAGCTTGGCTACAAAATTCAATGAACTGTTTGTAATCCTAAAAGGGCATAGATCCATGTTGGGCCAAGGTTTTGATTTGGAATTGCATCCACTATTCTTTGATAAATAGGGCGTAATATTTACTGGTTATCTACATTACAATGCTTCCATGGAGAGAACTTCCATAGTGGCAAGTTGTGCTTATTTTTGCAACAACCTCTCTCTTAACCTCATATTTTATGATTGTAGCTGCTGCTTCATTATAGACTCTCTCATTCTCAGGTCACTTAATTATTTTCTAATTTCAATGACCTTTTCTTCCATGAGGCCTACATCCTCTACCTTCTTAGATTTAGCAATTTTCATCCACTTGCGAGTTCTTCCTCTTTGTATCTCTAGCTCATAAAGAAGTTGGACTGCAAATTTTTCAGGGATAAGCCTCCCTCCTTCAATGAATTTGTAGTAGGAGCTCAAGCTAGGTTCTTGGAAGTCTCGTAGGTATTTTCCAACAGTTTGTGAGGTGGTAGGTACCTATTGTGAATATTCCTTGAGCTCTTGTATCTTCCCCTATTATGCCTATAGAAAATTTTCCCCTCTTGTAGCAAACCTTGTCTCTCCTATGTCTTCTCATTTTCCTCTTCCTCAAATGCACATTATGTCATTGGCTTCTTGAAGGTGGTAGACCTAGTGGTAGGCCTACTCATAGGTGCTATGGGTGACTTGTTTTTTGTTCTAGGAGAAGTGACTTGCTCAATTTTTCCCTCATTAGGTCCTATTTATTTCTATTTTTTTGGTGACTCATCAGTAATTATAGGAACCCTTCTAGGAGTTTGTGGCTTTCCTTGTCTAATTCTAGTGATCTTCCTGGTTCTAAAATACATTTGAATTGGATTTGATTGTTTCCTTTTTGGCTTGATAGGACTGCCCAATGTATCTAAGGTTGTAGACACTTCCTGTTGAGAGTCTTATGTTCCTTGGGGTGGAGAAGTCTTCGTGGGGCTCATTCTTTATTCTCCTTCCTTCTCCTCCTTTCATCTCTTCTTCTCCTTCCTCTGTCTCTACTAACTCTTTCTCTAATGCCTTTGTCTCTTCTCCTTCTATTCTTTCTTCCTCTCTTTTGTCTCTCTTTATTCTTCTTTTGTTTTTCCCTCCCTTCATCCAACACTAGAGGTTGGGGTTTCTCCTGGTGTGAGGGCTTGTGTTTTTATGAAAGTATCCCTATCCATGTCTACAAATTTGTTCCATAGGACAAGGATTCTCAAATTGTTCAGAGCATCTACCACTATGAATTTGATGAGGCCATGGTGAGCTAAATGTTGATGTTTTCCTTCCCTTACCTTTTGACTCATCTCCATGATTGACTGCATAAGAAAGTGAGGAACACTTAGTCTTTGAGAAAGGGGTAAGTCTACCTTGAATCTAATCTCTTGAAACAACCTGAAGTGGTAGGCATAAATTACACTTAATATCCCTTCACAATATATGTATTTAATGATATGGTAGGCTACCTCATCCCAAGGGTAAAGCAGACTTTCTCTCCTGACTCCATTCTTGTCTTCTACAAGATTCTCTTTTTAAAGGAAGAATTTCTTCCTAAATGTGACATTTACTTGCCACTCTTATTTGCTCCATCTCATTCCTAGAGGAAAGGTGTTACTATGCTATTAGTTTTCGGACTGAGAGAAATGACCAACCCTGTGGCAAAAATTATGACACTGTCTTCCCCTTGAGAGTGTAATGTTGTGGCAAATTCATGGGCAAAGTCATCATCATACCCCTTTAGTATCTCAAATAAGCCCAACCATTGGTGGTTTCCAAAGATGTCAACTACAAGCGGCTGTTGGTGAATTCTCCTAGTATATCAAGGTCATCTTATGTTAAATATTCCCCCCATTTATTCTCTATTACTCCTTAATTCTGTGAAGGTGTGGACTTTCCAAAAAATCAGGCAGTGTCAGTGGTAAAACAATGGCATAAAAAAGGGTGAAATAGTGGCACAACGTTTGGTGATAGTGAGGAAGAAGGTGCTGAAAGTTATATTCACCAAGATATTTCTTTTATCTTAACCACAACAACCTCCAAAAGGATCCCCTACTGATCAATTGACTACTATATGCTCTTAATTTCAAGCTAACTATTAATGAAATTGGGTGTAGAAGCAAAGGAGGAGGTTACCACTTATTATGAGAGAAATTATAGGTGTCCATGAATTTTTTGAGAGAGTATCGAGCCACTGTGACTCCTTTTTCTCCTCTCAATTCCTCCTATAGCTCCTCTAGACCCTCTTGTAGGAATCGCAGGCATGCCTATAGTTTTCCCCTATAGCACTATGCAGGTAGGGTTCGAAACTCCTCGGTGCCACTCTAGTTAGTTGATGCACTAGCTCATCCTTCCTCCACTATTTTTTGGAATGAGTGATGGTGTAAATAGAGTCAAACTAACACATAATTTCATTTTTTGGTTAAAATATTGGAGCATTGTAGTGACTTGGCACTAACACGAGTTTCTTCTTTTGGATTGTTATCCCCCCTAACCATCATCATCTCTACCTCATTATTATCACCCCACTCTTCGAGGACACTGATTTATTTTGAGCTAACATTTTCACATTGCGTGGGTAACTTAACTCACACCTGAGTTAACTAGTTGAGGGTGGCCAAGTTCACTAGCCACCTCCAGCCTAATGAAACACCTTTTCTCGCTTAAAATGCATTTTTTTCATTTTTATACAGAAGGAGAGGCTTAGGGTTGCCATAATTGAGCCTACCGGTGAATCAATCTGCTATAGAGGCTTGCATGTTAGAGCTAGACCATACATAATTATGAACAAGGGATTTGACCTCTTTGACTTATTTCCTACTTATGTCTTCATTTTTTAATGCTTCCTTGACTTTTGTTGTTGTTGTGTGTTTGTAGGTGCTTTTTATAATATTCATGCCACTGTTGCTGGTGGAAAGCCTCCCTGAGAATGAGGTGTCTCTTCATGGCTAAAAACCGATATTCATCATCCCTTCTAGTGGTGAAAAAAACATAATATTAGTGTTAGTTATGTGGTTGTACAGGCTGCTACAGGAGGAGTTTATTCCTGTAATAGTCCCTTGTCTTCACCTTTAAGTCTTTAGTTGGCATGAGGGACATGAGGGAGATTATGATGAGTGATGAGGATAGGGTTAGAATCATGGAGGATTAGTGTAGGAATTGTAGAGATACAAAGTGATAGCTTCTATATTTTTGAAGGAAGGATAAAGTGGAGAAGTTTGAGCAAACTTTCGGTGAAATGAGTCGATGGATGATAGATGAGTGATGGAAAATTCATAGGAGGACCCTTTTTACCCTTTCTTAGAGTCAATATGGTCTTTTGGATCACTTTCCTCCTTGAATATCCCTCTTGTAGCTCCACAGACACCTCCTGTAGCATTACAGGACCTTCCTATAGCCACACGGGTCCTTTGTGTAGCACCACAAGAGAAGGTGCATTTCGGATTTCTTGATGATAGGATGGTAGAGAGAGATAGAAATGTGAATGGAGAGCATTCATATGAGGTGTATGGATGGAGGAATGAATGGAATCGTATAGATCATGGCCTATAACCATGAAATCTTCCACTTTGTACAACTCTACAAAACAAAAGAAAGGTTAGCAAATAGGATATAAGCTTCTTCCTTTTCATATTTTCTTTTCTCTCTTTTTTTTTTTCTTGAGACACAAGTTGCCTCAAAGGAGTTTTTCAACCTGCATGCCTACCCTAGGTGCCTCAAGAGAGGTTTTCACCTAGGGATATTTATTATTTTTTCTTTCTTTTTTTCTCCCTGGGTGCCTTAGAGAGGCTTTTAACCCAGGATTTGGCCTCAGATGCCTCATAGAGGTTTTCATCTAGGCCTTCTATTTTTATCTCTCTTTTTTTCTTTTTTTTAAACAAAATTTCAAAAAGTGTTGTGGATTAGAAGCTATGAAATCACCAATCACATTCAATTCCTTGTTTATTAAACTAGTAAATTCCTCCTTGGAAATAGGTCTTCTATATAATTTCAACCTATAACCATTCACAAGCAAGGGGATGCCTTCATCATAAATTTTTCTGATCTCAAGAGATCCATTTTCATGACATTTTTCCACTAGGTATGGGCCCAACCATCTTGTCATTAATGTCCCTTTAAAATATTTGAACCTAGAATCATATAATAGGGCCCAATCCCCTTCTTGAAAAGTCTTTTCCTTGATATGCTAGTCATGCCAAACCTTCCTTTGTAGTTGTAGGACTTCTTGCATTCTGAACTCATCTAAGCCATTTAGTTGGGGCAAACTTTTTTGTTGTGTTGTGGTGACATCTATGTCCAACTGAGCTACCTTTCTCAAAGTGTTATAATCAAACTCAATAGAAAGCATAGATTTCTTCCCATAAAGCAAATCATATGGTGTGAATCTAGTGATGGTTTTCCAAGTGGTATTTTAGGACCAAGCGGCCTCTACTAGTCTCTTTGCTAGATATTTCCTGTTGTTATTAACAAATTTGGTGAGGATACTCTCTAGTGCTCTGTTGGTGACCTCTAATTACCCATTTTATCAAGGACGATAGGTAGTGGATGTCTTGTGCTTGATATGGTACTGCCTCAGGAGATACTCAATCAAATTGGATGTGAACTGTGCTCCTTGATTGATTACTACGTCCCTTGGATACCCAAACTTATAGAATATTTTCTCTCTTCAAAATTATGCCACTTTTTGCACAGTTTCTCTTTTGTCTGCCTTTGTCTCAGCCCACTTTCTCAAGTAATCAGTGCACACAATGATGTAATTTTTCTACGTTGATGGTGGATCAATTGGCCTAATGAAATTCATGCCCAACTTGTGAAATGACTCTAAGGCCACTTGAGGTTGTAGGGGAATTTCATCCCTAGGTGTGGGTTTTTCCATTCTTTGGCACTGATCACATCTAGTGGTATATCTCCTTGCATTTTGATGTAAGGTGGGCCAATAGTAACCAAACTGTAAAACTTTAAAGGCTTTCCTTTTTGTAGTAAAATGACCTCCACAAGTTTTATAGCACCATTTACCACTCTTGGTAGATCTAATGCTCTGATTATGGCCTAGGGAAACCCTTCCTTCTAGACTTGGTCCAAAATCTAAAAAACAATGTTTTATTTCCTATCAGCTACTTTGCCCTGTAATAAAAGCGTGTACACGTGGGTCAACATATACCCAACCCGTGTACATGTGTTAAAACATTTAAAAATAATAAATTTCCTTAATTTCAGGCAGAGTTCAAGGATTTTACCTGTTCCTCACCTCCTATAGCTCGTGACCCAACTGTTTCCCAACTGAAAAAACTAAATTGGAGAAGTATAAATAAACCTCCATGGGAAGGCATTGAAGGAGAAGAAATGAGATATTGATATTATAGTTGATTTATCCCTGATCGAGTCTGATGAAATCCCTGTGCCTCCTGCACTCCCCAAAGCTTCAGGAAACCCTTGTTTGCTCTTTTGAGATATCCTTCATCCTTCTTGACATATCCTTGTGTATGATGATGGAGGAAGACTGCTAAGGTTGCGAAAGGACAGATCTGAGGGACGGTTCTGCTTGGATCTAGAGGAAGACTCAGGTTGTAGTTTTCCACCTTTCTTATAGCTTACATCAATAAAGAAATGTTGTTCTATTCCTGATATTAAAATGTGTTTATGCATTGATATATATTGTGATTTGTTTATGAATCTTATATTGATGCATAACTTTTCATTCGTTTATATGATCTAACGTATATATCATGAGTATGTTGTATATGATTTGTTTGAATAATTTACAGGTTTCAAACGCATCAGGAGAAGCAAAGGGTCTGCACCCTATGGGATCTACCCAAATGTAGGACCTCCAGGTAAGGACACTTCTTCCGAGTTCAGTAGAATAAGCATTTAGATTGTTTATCTGAGCATTTCTTACTATTGTTTTCCCTACACTCTATTGGGGTTTTCAACCCAAGACCATAGGGTGTTCTCGCTCGCAACAACAAGGACCATCATAAAATGTTGATAGGATTTCAAATACCTCCTCCTCTCCTACACATCCCCTCAAGATTTGATCTGGTCCAAATCTAAAAAGATTTCCTACAATCCAAGTGAACAGGAGATTTTCCTTACAACCTTGCTTTTATCCCTGGGTGATAGATAAGGAGGGAATATCCCAGTAACCAAGTAGTTTTCTATATCAGAAAACTAGTGTGAAAGGACCGAGATAGCAAAGAAGTTCTCATCTAGCAGTTGATCATCCACCATCTCGTCATTACCTACAGGCAAGGTTAACCTGGACAAAAAATTTGCAACCATGTTTTCTATTCTTATTTTTTCAATGATGGTCAAATCAAATTGTTGTAGCAACAACAACCACCTAATTATCCTAGCATTAACATCAAGCTTGATCATCAAATATTCCATAGATTCATGATCATTATGAACAAAAGTATTGTGCCAAGTGATATAGTGCCTAATTTTTTTAAAGAATGTACTACAACTAAGAGCTCTTTTTTAGTGACAGTGTAATTCAACTCAAATTTAGACAAATTTTTACTAATGAAGTAAATGGAATAAGGTAAATTATCCTATATTTTTCCCAATGTTCCCCCAACAACTTTGTCTGATGCATCAGTATGGATATGGAAAGGCAATGCCTAGTGGGGACCTCTTAGGATGGGTGCAATAGTCAACTTTTATTTCAACACTTCAAGGGCCTCTTGAAAACTATTCATCCAACATAAATATACATCTTTGGCTAGTAAACCGAACAAAGGTGAAGCCACTTTACTAAAGGCTTGGATGAATCCCCTATAATCCATGCTAGTCCCATTAAGCTCATGAAATCCCTTTACTTCTAAGGGGTAGGGACCCTTTTGATGATAACAATTTTGTTTGGGTCCACCTGTATCCCTTCCTTGCAGATACAATGGCCAAGGGTAGTCCCCTCATTCATCAATAACTCACATTACCCTCTAGGAAGTACCAGGGGCATTGCAAAAACCAAATGGAAGGAAGGTATAAGCAACGATACTTGTTGTAGCGGCTAGAACCACCCTCCCAAATTTTTTCTATGCTTCCTTTTGGAGCCACTGTTCTAAATCACATTATCTCTTCTCACATTGATCCAGGTACTTATGCTTAAACTAATATTAATTCTTTCACCTTGGCTTGTGTTTTCTCACTTAGTTCTTTTCTAACCCACAATCTGGTCTCTTGACTTGGTCTTTCGATAGTTCTAGGCTTGCCTTGGAGAACTACACAATTCTTGAGGGAAACTAGATCTTGCGAATTGTACAATATTAGATGACAGTGAGCCTTGAGATAAATAGATATGTATAATTCGATGGCATCTAGGCTTGAGCTGACAAATTGCGCAGAACATGAGAGGCAGCCGAGAGCCACGCAACCCAAAAATTATGCAAAACCCACTGTGCTCAGAAACTGTGGAATGCATGAGCCAGAGAGTTGTCCAGTTCTCCTTAGAAGTGCACAATCTCTTCGAGCAATGCATGGTATTTTTTCCCAAAAAGAAAAAATCATCCCTAAAATATAGGAATCTATTTTTAGTAGCTTTAACGAGGCACCTGAGTTTTTTTGGAAACTGCCTTGATTTTTGGCATGCACATCATAAAATGTAACTTTGCCAAATCTATTTAATTGATGCTGCTAGAACTCATTTGCACATTTGATATTGGAAATCTGGCATTCCTGAGGAGATCAAGGAACCTTTGGTGTGATCATCGTCACTTTTCTCAGTGAGTTTTGTTTTTCTAGTCTTTTGCTATTTTTCTATCGCTTTTTGTTATTTAGCTTGTGAGAGTGTTGTTTCACTTGTTTCTTTGAACGAATTTTGGTTTTTTAACTTTTTTTATCTTGTAGAAGTGTTGTTCAAGTTTTAGATTTCTTTTCCCAAGTGTCACATGTGTTACCTTGTTTTTGCACCAACATTTGTCGTTGTGGCGAATCTCTTCACATGCTTCGAGTTTCCCTTAGATTGATTGATTCCTGCACTTTTTTCACTTACATGCATCATCACTTAGTCGGATATGCACTCAAAATCACACCATCCTTCATATCTACATGTTTTCACACTCCCCATGAGTAGATCTAGCTCCCCTTGCCTGAATCTCACACTTCACTGTATGCACTACGCAATCTGGGAGCTCAAGGCCTCTGCCTTGGCTTCTGGAATTGCAGAGAGGATGTCATGGCCTAGCTCCAACTGTACACTATGCAGTTCTAGGAGGCAGCCTCCTAGATTGGCCACTTAGATAGCGTAATGCGCAATCTCTCCTAGCCTTGGCCCAAGACTAAACTATGCATTGCATAGTTCTAGTCACCAAGCTTCCCAATTGACTGCTAGGATTGCACAATGCCCAGTTCCCATAGTTGGTCAGTGACCCCTATCAACGAGAATTGCATAATCTATTCCATCATGAGGCCTATTTGGTTCTTGGTCTTGTCTTGAAGTTTCTTTGGGTTTTAAGTTGACATTTACTTGCTATCAGTGTCCTCTCTGTCCCACTTGTACAATAGTTATTGAGCCTCTCTCTAGTAGTTACAATTAACATGGGATCCAAGAGAGCTGCATCAAAGGAAATCGTTGAGAGCATTACTGGGGAAGCAGTTGAGCATATATCAGTTGACCTACTAGTTGATGTAGACACTCAGTTGTTCTTTGAGAAGGATATAACACTGATATGGTAGCAAATCAAATATAATTTTGCATAGGACTTCACGGAAGACTTAGAGGACCCAAAGGTTTACCTTATCATCCAATAGCCAAGCTTATACAAGGTTTCATGTAGGTACCTCGTCTTCCCATGTGCGAACATCATCAGTTGGATTGTCTCACACATATATGAACAGGCTATGACACTGAGCAGTGCGAGTGGGATAGATCTTTCCACCTTCACGACAAAGAAATTTCAACAGATGTATCATTTACCTCAGTCAATGAAGTAGATGGACTCATTTTTCTATGCCAACCATAGCTTTGTGAACACTAGATATATGGTCAAGCGCTGGGTGAAAGAGTCATCAAAGTTTAGATAGACACCCAATCATGTTTACAAGACAAAGTCCCTTAGGAAGGTTTATCATTTCTTGATCATCTCTACCTTCAGAATATATGGTCAAGAGAACACAATAACCTTTCCTGAAGGTTGGGTAGTCATACTGGACCAATTGGTGAATGATGGGAAGTTATTCAACTAGTCAGATTTGTTGGATCATCAGTTGAAAATCCATGTGACTAACACCTAGAATCCGCCCAAGAAATAGGAAGAAAGGTTCTACATGTCTGCATACTTACTTGATTCAATATGTCCCCAAAAATAGTTCCCTGACATGAGCTAGACATGGACACCAAAAAAGACTCTCGTTAATGTTTATTACAAGTTTCTTTCCGACTACAACTATCAAGGAGTGATGGAAAATATAACTAACCATTTTATCATCCAGTTGTACAAGCTCATCTTTGAACAAGATCCACCTTTCATATCCTAAGAGGAAATGTAGGTGATAGTGAACATTGAAAATTGGTATGTTACACTAGGTGGCACCTTCATCAGAATGTTTGGTAGAGAGAAGCCTTCACATGTTCTACCAAGGCATGCCACTGAAAAGCTGATCATGCAAGAGGTATCATATCACCTCTCCACACAGTTGTGATTAGGACTACATAGGAAGAATAAGGCACCATGGCTTTCTCTTCCTTTTCGGATCCAATCTAATGCAAATGTTGAGGCTAAGGAGATAGTTAGATTTGAGTTAGGCACCAAAGATTTTAATCCGTATGATCCTCATGGTATTTGCAAGGATCACTGTGTGAGAGTGTATTTTCCATGGATCCACGGGGCATGTCATTGGCCAGAGGAGGACCCTTGGAGGTACTATTAAAATTCCTACAAAATCAATGAGTCGGTCAGTATAGAAATAGATTAGAAAGCTTCTCTGAAGAAAACAACAATACAGGAAGCAACAAGAACAACAACAATAGGCAGCAATACAGTGCATGACAAGGGAAAGAGGAAGATTGTTGAGAACCCAAAGGCAGAGAAAAGATACAAGATGAGGGTAGATCCTATCATGGAGAAAGTAGATTTGGTAGCAGGAGCAAAGAGGGATCAACAGATAAAGAGAGAAGAGCGAAGGAATAGATAAAAAAAGAGAGAATTAAAGTTGCAAGAGATGGAGAAGAAGTTGAAGGAAGAACAAAAGTTGAGGAGGAGAGAAAGATAAGAGAAGCATAAACGTGAAGAAGAATAAAGGCAAGGCATGATGGCAGAGAAAACAAAGCCCAAACAGGTTGATGAGTTGGAACAACCAGCATCTAAGGAAGAGGGTGAACAGATGGAGGATCGGGAGCTTTCTTAGTAGATTGAGAAACTAATCAAAGTGATAGACATGGAGTTGGAGTAGGAACCATAGAATGAAGATATTGACCTTATGACGAGAGCACTAGAGGTCATCTCTTAGTTTCTACCACCTCTAGTGTTAGAACCTGTCCCGAGTGAGCAAGGAGAAGTTGTTCTCCTTGATGATGATCCAGTCCTGGATGTATACAATCCATCATTTGGTGATTTGCATAAGAGGATCGTATAGGTGTAGAGGAACCCCTTTCTAGATGACAATGCATCATCTACATTCATCAAGGAAAGGGTGATAGTGTCAGACACTAGGAAACATCCAACCGCCCTTCCGAAGCTAGCTTGGCCTATGCAGGAGAAACAAGTTCAAATGTTAAGTACCTAACAACTGAGAATGAACAACTAGAGAATAAATTGCAGGCTTCCAGGAAAGAGGTAGAGAAACTCCGAGCATCATCATAGAATGTAGTTTCCACAATGGGGGAGATGAGGAAAGCAATACTTCTTGAAGTATCAACACTTTAAAACACCATACAAAATCTCTATGATGGATTTGTCACCATGTGTAAAGAAGTTGTCTATGTGCATGGCCTATAGTAGTGGAGCAAAGACTTTGTTTAAACTTTCAAAAATATACATGCTACCATCGCCCATGTGAAAGAGTGGAAAATGTGGTACAAAGGAGCCTCGCTTCACTTAGCCAAGAAGATAAAGCCATAGGTAGAGCTAGAGAAAGCAAAGGTTCATATGTTGATCTAGAACTATGAGTAGCTCGCCCCATTCACTAGCAACATATAGGCCTCATATGAATGGTTGTACAAGAGTTTGGATGTCATGGTGAGAATGCACAAGGTCCCATCAATCTATTCCCTCACTGAGACTATAACCAAGAACCAATTATGGCTAGAGATCAATGAGTACATGGAGAAACTAAGGCAAGAGGCCACCAAGGAAGACTTGCAACTGAGTGCACATAACATGCAAAAGTACATTGATGGTCTTATCATGGTCAACACCATGTTGCACATGCTTCAGAATGAGTTGGACACAGGTTCCAAGACCATATCCCCAGATGTCATGGAGGCAAGAGTACACTATCATAAAGACACCATCAAGAATTTTGGGGACACCATCGAACAATACCAAGATTAGCATCAATATGTGACCAAGAAGCACCAGGTGGAGGTTGTTGAGTTGGTCTTCCCCCAAACGTCAGAATCATAATTTTTTCTCTTGTTAGGCTCTCTCTAGCCTATTTTTTCTTACATGGGTACATGTGGAAAATGTAATATTATTTGTAAATATGTTGTAAGTGAAATTGTAAGTGTCATTAGTGGAATGCGAAAGGTCATCATGTGTTGGGCGTGGAATCCCCCCAAAGGTATGTTTTGGGGCTTAAAGCCCAAGTTTTGACCAATTCCATTGTAAAGATTGTCGGGTTGTGTTATATTCTTTCCACATAGTTAATAGGGGGTTTGAGGGGCACCCGTAACCCCACTTTATGGGGTCCGGGGTAGCGCCCCAGAAAATTTTGGTTTTGGACCCTATGTTAGGTTGGGCGGACCCACCTATGGTTTTGTGCATGATTTTCGCACATGTTTTTTGGACGTGATGGTTTTCGGTCCATGGTATTGGACGCGAGGGTTTTTCGGTCCGTGGTATTGGATGCTTTGACATGTATAAATATGTATTGTAACATTGAAAGGAACATAATGGAGAATCAAGCTGGTAGTCCTGATTTTGGGATCCAGTGGGAAAATCTCTGTGTATATGTGTTTTATGTGTTATGCTCTCGCATTGTTTATTTTTCTGTGTTTTAGAATTCGTATGCAGGTAATTTTTGTACAGGGTTAAAACCTACATTTGGTATCAGAGCAGATTTGGCTTCAAGGGGATGCCTTTGTTGCTGAGGGGTTTCGCTCGGGCCTGTGGTAGACCCTATTCAGTAGGAGATCTATGAGATCGATTCTAGTGGTGAAAGAAGATGCCAAGTAATGGAAAGATAGAGATCGAGAAATTCAATGGTCAGAGTTTTGAGTTGTGGAAACTCAAGATGGAGGATCTGTTGGTGGATAAAGATCAGTGGATCGAGGTAGATCCGAGTACTAAACCAATGGGAGTGTCCAATGAAGAATGGAGGAAGTTGGATCGGAAGGAAAAGAGAATAATACGATTGCATGTCTCAGATTCAGTATTGTTGAATATATCAGGGGAAGCTACATCAAAGGCTTTGTGGGACAAGTTAGGGACTTTGTACCAATCTAAGTCTATGGTGAATAAACTGTTCCTATGGAAAAAGTTGTATAACCTAAGGATGAAAGAAGGAGAATCGATGATAGAGCATCTGAATGCATTTAATATTGTGGTAAGTCAGTTAGCATCTGTTGATATTAAAATTTCAGATGAAGATAAGTGCATCAATTGATTGTGTTCTCTACCAGATTCATGGGATAGTCTAGTTATTGCAATAGGTAGCAATGTAACTACCTTTCATTTTGATGAAATAGTCTCATCCTTGCTAATGGAGGAGATGAGATGGAAAAATATGGAGAGCCAAAATGGTGATGCCTTGTTGTACGAGGATGGTCCCAGAATAGAAACAAAAATAATTCATCGAGTGGGAGATCTAAATCTCGAGGGAGAAAACTTGTAAAGGTGGTGTGTTGGAAATGCAGAAAGGAAGGCCACTTCAAAAGAGACTGTAAATCTAAAGCTCCTGACAAAGGAAAGGGATCTAATGAGGCTCCTTCTGTAGAAGTGAAAACCACCTCAGATGAAGGTGGGGATGTGTACTTGGCTTCTTCAAGTACACATGTAGATCATGAGGCATGGTTGATTGAATCAGGTGCATCCTTTTACTTCACTCCCCATAGAGAGTAGTTCTGTGAGTACGAGAAATATGATGGTGGTGATGTCTTCTTGGGGGATGACAGGAAGGCTAGAATCAGTGGTCGTTGAAAAGTAAAGTTGAAGCTACAAGGTGGAAGGGTTAGAACACTTCCGGGTGTTCTACATATTCCTGCATTAGCCAGAAATATAATTTGTATTAGTAAGTTGGACGATGCAGGTGTAAAAACAGTGTTCGAGAAGGATACCTGCAAGATGGTTCGGGGAGCACTGGTATTGATGCGGGGAGTTTAGATTGGAACTCTGTACAAGCTGCAAGGTATCACTATTGTTGATGGGTGCAACAGTTCCATGGTTCCTGAAAGTGGAGCAGAAAATCTAGTGGTCTCTAGAGAGAAGACCATGTTGTGGCATCAAAGGCTTGGACATATTGGAGAGAAGGGCCTTTGAATACTTCATGGTAAAGGTATGGTAGAAGGTATGAGTTATAGCTCTCTGGATTTTGATTTATGTGAAAAGTGTGTATATGGGAAGCAGAATCGGGTGAGTTTCCCCTCTGGTGGTAAGAGGGAGAAACAGATATTAGAGCTTGTGCACAGTGATGTGTTTGGACTTGTGAAGGTTCCATCACTAGGTAAGTCTGTGTACTATGTATCATTTATAGATGACTTATCAAGGAATACATGGATATATTTCCTTAAGAAGAAATCTGAAGTCTTTGACAGGTTTAAAGAATTTAAGGCTCTCATGGAAAATCAGATAGAGAAGAAGATAAAGGTTTTGAGGACAGATAATGGTGGAGAGTTTTGCAGCAAGAAATTTGAAGAATTCTGTAATATGTGTGGTATATCATGGCAGAAGACTACTCCATATACACCTCAGCAAAATGGAGTTGCAAAAAGAATGAACAAAACGTTGATGGAAAGGGCAAGAAGCATGTTCAGTGGTGCCAGGTTAGGACAGGAATTCTGGGCAAAGGTGGTGGATATTGCATGTTACCTAGTCAACAGGTCACCTTCATTAGCGTTAGAGGATAAGACTCCACAAGAGGTATGGACTAGTAAGAAACCCTCTCTTTCACATCTGAGGGTATTTGGATGTGATGCATATGTACATGTTCCAATGGACAAAACAACAAAGTTGGATAATAAATATGAAAAGTGCATCTATATTAGGTATAAGGATGGTTTAAAGGGTTATAAGCTTTGGAACCCAGTAACAAGGAAGGTTATGTACAACCGAGATGTGGTGTTCAGAGAGGTGAAAGATGTTATTAAACATGAAGTCAAACCAAAGGAACCTAAGAAGATAGAGTTTGAGCTAAAGGAGGAAGAATCAGACTCTACAGCAAAGGAGGAATTAGAAGATGAAGAGCCACAAACTCCAACTTTGAGAAGATCAGTTCAAGAAAGAAGGAAGCTAGAAAGGTATAGTCCATCTAATTTCTATTCCTATTTTTCTTTGTCTGTTACTGATGATGATCCCAGAACTGTGAAGGAAGCAGTGGATTTAGACGATGGAAAACTCTGGAAAGAGGCCATGGTTGATGATATGGCATCTTTACACAAAAATGAGGCTTGAGATTTGGTGGAGTTGCCGACTGGAAGGAAACCCATTAGCAGCAAATGGGTGTTTAGAAAGAAGACAAATGTAGAAGGAAAAGTGGAGAACTACAAAGCTCGGTTGGTAGCGAAAGGTTATTCCCAGGTGTCGGGAATTTATTTTGGTGATATTTTTTCTCCTATTGCCAAGGTAACTTATATTAGATTACTTTTATCTGTTGCTGCTGCTTTTGATTTTGAGGTAGAACAGATGAATGTGAAGACAACATTTCTTCACGAGGATCTAGAAGAGGAGATCTACATGATGCAACTTGAAGGCTTTGCGGTGAAGGGTAAGAAAGAACTAGTATGTAAGTTAAATAAGTCTCTATATGGGTTAAAATAGTCACCAAGGATGTGGTATCAAAAATTTGATACATTTATACGGGGACTTAGCTTCACCAGAAGCAAAGTAGATCACTATGTGTATTTTAAATTAATTGGTGACTGTGTTATTTATCTGGTCTTGTATATGGATGATATGTTGTTGGTTGGAAATGAAAAAGAAGTTATCCAGGATTTGAAGACCCAATTGTCCTCCAAATCCGACATGAAAATTCTTGGTGCTGCAAACTATATTTTGGGCATGGAAATTAAAAGAGATTGGGCAAAGAGGAAGCTCTAGTTAAACCAGAGGAAGTATGTCGAGACAATTTTGCAGAGGTTTAATATGCAGGATAGTAAACCGGTGAAGGTTCCTATTCCTGTAGGTGTGAGGTTATCTGTTGAACAGTGTCCCAAGACACAAGAAGAGGAAGAGGACATGTCCTGTGTTCCATATGCAAGTGCAGTCGGTAGCCTGATGCATGCAATGGTCAGTACTAGACCAGACATTGCACATGCAGTGGGAGTATTGAGCAGGTTTATGTCAAAACCAGGGAAGGAGCAATGGACAACAATGAAGCAGGTTTTCAGGTATTTGTGTGGCACTAGTGATTATGGTTTGTGCTACCATGAAGACCAGGATTGGACATAGTGTTGGATATTCATGGCTTTATTGATGCAGACTAGGCTGGAGATCTGGATCAAAGAAGATCTACAAGTGGGTATGTGTTTAACCTATTTGGAGGTATAGTCAGTTGGATGAGTAAGAAACAATCTGTAGTGGCACTGTCAACTATAGAGGCAGAATACATGGCAGCCACTCATGCAAGCAAGGAAGCAGTTTGGTTGCAGAGATTGTGTTCAAGTATGGGGTTAGTACAGGAAGCTATAAGGATAGAATGTGACAGCCAAAGTGAAATTTTCTTGGAAAAGAACCCCGCATATCATTCAAAGACAAAGCACATTGATGTTCAATATCACTTTGTGAGGATATGATAGAAGACAAAAAGGTGTTGCTAGTAAAGGTGGACACTTTGAAGAATATTGCAGATGCATTGACAAAGTCTATGAGCTTTGAGAAGTTCTCTTGGTGTAGAGAGACAATGGGCATTTAGGGCTGGAAAAATGACTAAGCTCTCTTGTGGTCCCTGGTGGAAAGAAAACAACAAGTGGGAGAATGTTGGGTTGTGTTATATTCTTTCCACATAGTTAACAGGGGGTTTGAGTGGCACCCATAACCCCACTTTATGTGGTCTAGGGTAGCGCCCCAGAAAATTTTGGTTTTGGACCCTATTTTAAGTTGGCCGGACCCACCTATGTTTTTTGTATGATTTTTGCACATGTTTTTTGGACGCGATTGTTTTCGGTCCATGGTATTAGATGCGATGGTTTTTTGGTCCATGGTATTGGATGCTTCGGCATGTATAAATATGTATTGTAACATTGAAAGGAACATAATGGAAAATCAAGCTAGCACTCCTGGTTTTGGGATCCAGTGGGAAATTCTCTGTGTATATTTGTTTTATGTGTTATGCTCTCACATTATTTATTTTTCTGTGTTTTAGAATTCGTATGCGGGTAATTTCTGTACGGGGTTAAAACCTACAAAGACTCCATGATTTGTGGGCACAGAGCACGAAGTTATAATATATTCATAGGGTTTCCGCCCTTGTTTTCATAATGTAATGTCGGTTTGAAAGATCTACCGATGGTCCGTGAACCATGGGATTGTATAAATAGAGCGAGGCTCTAAGTGTAGAAAATAGTTAATAAGATCAAAGGATTATGCATCTAAGGACGTGACTAAGTCGAAGTGTAAGTGGTGTCTTTGGGTTGTAGAGTAGGAGAAGGCTTTGCAGTTGAGTGTGCAGAGGCCTAGTAGTCCACAGCTGAGTGCACGAACCCCTGCAGTTAAGTGCACAGGGCAAGTCGAGTCTGTAATCATTGGAAGCATTAATAAAGAGAAGTTTTATCATATTTCTGTGTATCTTTTCCTGGTTTATCTATTATTGGGTATGAATTGCAAGTTTACTATTTATTTGCTACGTGAACTCATATGAATGTGCTGTATAAATAAATATAACATAAGGCATCCATTTACTCAAAGATAACTAACTAGTGTAAGAAGATAAGATCGATCTCGGGTGTGACTTAGGGGAATAGTGCAGAGTGCTGCTCTAGCAGCGTAGAAGCCCCACAGCCCATGGTTATGGCTACATGAAGGCGAATATATCAGGGCGTGAAGTCTAGGGAAGTGTGTGAAGTAACCTACACGTAGGGACTAAAAGTTGGACTGAGTCAACCCCTCAAACATCTCAAGGGTGCAAAAACCTGGTTCCAGCACCCCCCCATACTACTTCGGGTGAGACCTTAGTCTGCACCTCGCAGAATGTTACCAAAAGGGCCAGTAGTACAGGGACTTGTTTGGCTATTTAACTCCAAACTTGGGTCAGGCCCCAACAAGCCAACAAATGGTTCTGTTGCTGGGACCGGGATCTGCATAGAGATGTCTGATGTCGTATCACTAGAATCCAACTAAGAAATGAATTGAAGATTGGTTGGATAGGAAGATTCACGATTTCATGGCATAGGAGAACAAGAATCCACGAATATTAAAAGAAGAGTGGTTAGACTGCTACCTATACACAGATATTCTCAAAATTTTCTTCGCATCTTTCCCTACTGGGCTATACAAGTGGATCGCAAAGCTAGCAGATATCCAAGGAAGGTGTAAGCTCGACAAACCTATTGTGTGGACTCTAGAATTGGTGTGCAGATTGGAAGCACCGGAGGACAAGATCATGCGCTCTGTTGATCACTCACTCGATCGAATTATAGGAGGATTCATTACTGAATTTGCGGTATATGCTTCAGTCAGCTACAACGAGGCAGAGCGACACTTCCTCAAACGACTACGAGGTAAGTACGTTAAGTATTTAAACACTTGGATTAAAATGCTACTGTGTGAAGAATATGTTATGCTAATAAATTGATTTTCGGGGTTACATGAAGCGAAAGAAGTTACCAAAAATGAAGGTAGTGTAGAACTAGAAACTAGCTCCTTGATTTCACCTCCACGAGGGGACGAGGAAGAGCTCGCGAAGGTCTCACCACGAAGTGTGATCGATTTGATAAGTTAGAGGATTCCATGCATACCACCTCCACCCACACCACTACCAGTTTCACCATTTTCACCCCCATCTTCACCCATACCACCTCCGCCACCAACACGAGTTAATATGGCAAGCACGATAAAGTTGTCGGTGTTCAAGGGAGTAGGAAATGAAGATCTGGACCAGTTTTGGTTTGTGATAAAAGTTGTATGGGAAGCACAGGTAATCGTGGATGATAATATAAAGAAAGCAACATTGGTCCGTGCTCTGCGGGATTGTATGCTGACCTGGTACATTAAGCATTCTAATGACAAGCCAAATGTAGGGATCACAGACATCCAAACTACGCTAAACAGATAATTTATTAGGCCAAAGTCAGAGGTGCAGTCGATCATTGGGTTCAAGGAAATCATGATGCTACTAAGTGAGACCACTTGGGAGCTGGATTAAAGACTGAAGTGCAAAATTCGTGAAGCTAACATGACGTTGACGGATGGACAACACCGTGAATGGTTTGTAGAATCGTTAACGCCGCATCTAAGGAACGCGCTGTAACAACAGATGCCAAAAACTCAGGCTGAGGCCTTGGAGATCACAATGAGACTGCATGAAACCCTGATACAGGATCCCAACCTGGGAGTTCAACATATTCACGCGTAGTTGAAAAACGTGTGCCTTGAGATGCAGAGTCTGAAACAAGATAGGAAAACTCACCTAGAAGTGTGCGATGAGGTATGGTGTGTAAAGTGCAAGGGTCAGAGACATGACAAGGACCACTGCACAGTGTTCGCGAATTACCTCATGAGAAGAGCACCAATGTCGTTAAGACCATAGGCACACACAAGACCTAGCACAACACCTGCATTATGGTGTGCGATTTGTCAAATAAGAGGAAAACATGCTATAGACAACTCCCATCTGTTGTAGAAGTACACATAGAATTCACAACAGCTATCCTGTAATTTCTATAGATCAGTGAGACATGATGAGCAAACTTATAGAAGTCATGAACTGATGATGGATAGGACTCGTACCTATAGGGTTCAGGCCGAAACACAACCCCTTGACAAGAACTTAGGGATGGCGCGAACCGAATTTCAAGGGTGCAGACGAGGCCGAGGTGGAGGACGACCTGGAAGAGGTCACAAACAATTGATATGTTACAATTGTGGAGGGCCAAGACATTATGCCCACAATTGTATGAATCCGATGTGTCTATCATGCATGCATTGTACATTGTTTGATCATGAGACTGAGGATTGTCCGACATTGATAGCAAGGTTGCATGACAAGGGAGCACTCCAACCTTGCCCGACTCAAAGCCTGCAAATGATGAGGTTTGAACCACGTGAGGAAGACCCTAATGTGAATATTGTGCTCCAAAGTGGAATTACAACAGGGGATGACAAAGGAAAGCAACCTAAGGAGATTACTTGGGTTCGCAAGGCTCCAACGAAAGAACCAGAGTTTGATTTGGAGCACGCTAATGAAACCTTCATGGAAGCTAGGAAGAGCTTTGTTGATGCCTCCACTTCAGGAAGCAAATGGACCCATCGATGCTCACAACATTCCTAGAAACATGCATGAAGCTGTTGCATGATAGCAAGGCTGTAAAGGGGCTACAAGAACTCATAAATAGATGCGATGGGACCGCGCCAGGAGAAGAGCACGTAGTCCAGAAGCTCAGAAAGCATGCGACGAGGATGGGAAGGGAGATGAGATTGACCGCATAGATTGGAGAATATGAAATGGACCAAGTGATTCTTGACTTGGGATCAGATGCGAGTGTTTTGCCAAAACAAACATGGGAGCGCATGGGAAGGCCTATGCTGTAATGGTCTCCTATCCAACTGCGAATGGTGAACCATCAAAAGATCCTACCTATGGGAAGATTGCAGGGAATTACCGTAGATATTGAAGGAGCAAGCGCGTTGGTAGATTTTTAAGTGATAGAGATTGTTGATGACAACAATCCCTATCCTCTGCTATTAGGAATAGATTGGGCCACTGACATGAATGAAGTGATAAATTTGAAGAAGCGCAAGATGATTTTTGAGAAAAAGTCTCTGCACATAGTTGTACCTTTGGACCCTACAGAAGGACCGTGCTACATGGAGCTAGTGTGTGACTATGAAAGCATCGATGACTTGGATTGCATCTAGAAGATAACTGCGCGAGAGAAATATTGGGTAAATCCAACCACGGATCGATGAATCTCATGGGAGCATGAAAACTCCTACACATTGGATTCTGACAAAGAGATAGAACGATGGCAGAACTAGTTACACGAGGTAACCATGTTGAACTGCAACATGATGACAAGATCATTGCACTGCGTATCAACGGAGGTACGGGAACTACCTACGTATGATGGGTTAAGTGAGGTAGATGACTTCTTGAACAGATTTGAAAGAGAGGTGTCGAAACAACAACATTTCAAAGCTTTGAAATGGGTACTGCGTGCTACGCCCATGAGGTGGTGCGGTACGCACCAAGGAAGATTTGAGGACTAGCGCGAATGCAGGAGAATGATGCACATGCGGTTTGGGAAGCCTTCGATGCGATTAACAGACAATATTTCCAGCTAGAATGGTCTACGCACACACCTGTTTAGATGGATACAAGCATATATTAAAAACCCTACACGAATGCACACATACTTCGCATTAGGAGACATAGTCAGTAAGCATGTGCGGTCGAGGCAATTACACGAATGACCCCCCCGGTTGGAACAACAAAGTATGGAAAGGACGAGTGTGTAGAAGGTTTTCCACATAGAATATTTTAACAAGGTACGTAAAGTGTTGAATAAGGTACACAATGCGCAGCAGACTGATTGGAACCTGCACGTACCAGCGGTTCTATGGACTTATAGAACCATGTGTAAGAAACTGATGGAGTAGGCATCTTTGAGGCCGGAGTATGGAGTGAACGCTGTAATCCCCATAGAGTATAAAATTCCTAGTCCATGCATAGAAGCACTGGTAGATACGACAACTCGTGGATCCTTGGAAGAAGGGGTCGCGCAACTGAACGAAGGAAAACGCTTGGGACCTGATAAAGAAATCCGACAGGATGATCTTAGGCTCCAAGAACTTATGGAAGAAAGGGTGCGATTAAGGGAGAAAAGCACTCTGATGGAAGCAGAAGTCAAGAAGCTTGAGGACGAGATAAAGGAATATTTTCTCGATAAGAAAACCAGGGTATTAAACTAGGGTGCACACAATCACCTTGACAAATTTGGGGACTATCACCGAGAATTGGTCAGCTTGATGCCTTGGATTGGACCGCATATTACCAAACGGGTTAACCATGGTGGCACGCTGCAGATGATAAAGTGTGTGACACAGCCAGTAACAATAAAATATAGAGGTTTTCCAGGGAAAGTGATGGATGATCGATCGAAACCCTATACAGGTGGTGCGACCACCTAACTAGCCATGGGAAGTACAGTCTTAACACTCTAGGTAGTTGAAAGGAAGCATGGTACTATAAACTACTCTGCCCGGGAGCTGCGTGCAAGAGTAAAATGTCACAAGGTCCAAGACTGTTGGAAAGTGACTGTTGGAGTCACTATTCATGATGTGATGCTCGACTTGGACCAAAGGGAACGGGTGGCAGGCATTTAAGACATGCTTTATGGGTAAGATTTTGGAAAATTTGCCGCCAAGGGAGCGTTAATGAATCAGATTTGGGGGGAACGGTCAAATTCAAATTCAAAAGATGCTATAAGTTACAAAGGGCTTCCTAGCAAACAACGCTTGGTCATTTACGAATTGAGTTGTCATATGCCCTACATATTCTGAGCCAAGACCTATTTTCCCTATGCAGAGCGTTGACTGAGCCCCTGATTGAGCACTTGAGAGATTTCTGGACCTGAAAGATGGAAGCATTAGAATAAGTTAGGGAAATAACAGAGATGACCGCTGAAGAGGCCGCGTAGGCCTTGACTGTGGAAGATGCCCCTGAAGCCACTGTGATTGTGACAGAAATCCTTAAATCACCACACTTGCCGAGGCTGAAGAAGGATAAAAAACCAATTATTCTGGTGCATGTGTCCTCATGCAACCTGCTGCGCACCAAATTAATGGTTGAGGAGAAGGGGAAAGCAGTTAACTTAGAAACCAACGAGGAGGAGGAAGACCTGGAGGACCTCATAATTGAAGAAGACAAGGACAAGGGCATGGAGGAAGAAACCGAGCCTGCACACCCTACAACCAAGCTTCCCAGGTATATCCCTCTGCAGAAGGGGAAGGCGAAATTTCCCAAGGACCTCGACAAGAGCAAGAGCTCTCTCCAGACTCCGATCCTCCCAGATGACATCATCTTTGAGGGCACGCACCTAGGATGGGTTCCGAGCTTGAAATTTGAAGATTAGGATCTCGCTGACCATGAGAAGTTCCCTCATCTAGAGACCGCGCAGCTCATGAAGACCAAGAAGAACACTACGGCCTGGGTTATCGAATTAGAGCCGCGAAAGTGGTTGCACAAAGTGGAAAAGGTAGGGTTATTAAACCTCCTCTCGGTGTCGTAACTCCACGATGCCCCAGTAATGATATTTGTCATCAGGCAACTAATATGCCTGGTGCATGGTGAGTGTTTGTGGCTGGAGGAGCCCATCCCCATCACAGATCACTTAATCCATCGCATTACCCACCTCCCATGTAGAGGAGAGGAAACCGTAGATATCTCTAAGGGGAAGAGCAGCGATTTGGCCATCGTGGAGGTCATGAAGAAGAAATACAAGCTGGAGAAGAAGAAGTGGGGCTACGCGATCTCTAGTATCAACAACAAAGCGGTCCAAGTGTTGACCTATATACTGGCGAGTAAAGTTATGCAGAAGTGCCGCGCGGATGAGGTAGCCATGCTAGCAGTTGCACTTGCTGAGCAGTGCACGGAGGGGGTCCAGTTTAACTGGTCTAAGTTCTTATGTAAAGAGTTCCTAGAAAATTGTTGCAAGGCCCAGGAATAAGGAAAAATGTTCCACTATGCATGGCTTTTGTTATCCATAGTGCTAGTGGCAGGGGAACTGTTGAGGACAGTCAATTCCCCACAATTGACAAGGATCTACTAAAGGCTGCGAAGTATGCTTCGCTATGGGCCATGAAAGACGTGAACCAGATCCGTTACAGCAAGATATTCTGGGTGTTCATGGAGATGAACATCAGAATGGGGATTAATCGCAAGCTGTGGTTATCACCCACTATTTACAACAGCCTGCAAAGTTTTGCAGAATTTAATGCGAACTTCCACAACATATATATCATAACGCACAAAGACACGACTAAGAAATGGAGCAAGCTATCCTTCGTAGCCACCAACGATGTAATTTTAGATGTACTGGAAACATGGCCACTGGAGTGACGTGCCCTAAACATCGTGGTGGTGGAGAAGTTTGTTGTGCAGAAGAAGAAAGAGGAGGCCAAATTGTGCATGGTGCAGTTGGCAGAGAAGAGAAGGCAGGAAGCTGCAAAAGAAAAAGCATAGGAGGCACGTAGACAATAATAGAATAGAAAAAGGCCGCAGCAACAGCAACATAGGAGGCAGCCGAGAAGGCGCGCGAGGGCCAGAAGTCTCCTTCACATGGGCAGCAGAAAGAGATGGAAACAGAGGAAGAACAGGGCGGCGTAGACCCACAAATAGTGTCAACACTACTAAAGCGCCAGCGCCCGAGTGAGCGGACGGGGCCATGCAAAAAGGTGAAAGAATCCAAGTTGTTGATTGACCCAATCACCCTTACTGAGGGTGATCTGCACAACATAAGTGAAACAGTGCGCGACATCAACATAAAGGCCCTCCAAAATTTCGTAGAGGAGAATTAGATTGTATTGGGGGCCCTCCGAGAACAGATTCAGGAGTTGTAGGTGCACACTCCTTAGTCTTGTACCCTTTTGACCAGCCTCGCAGTAGGGATAGCTGCAGCTGAGGAAATGCTATGTGCTCGGACAACCAACACCATAATGTTACTAGAGGGGGCACTGGTCACAACAAATGAGGCTAACATTCGTACAGTTAGTGCAATAAAAGGGATAGGGATCAACATGGTTGTGCTCCCACAGGAGATGCTCTATGTGCTTCTAGATGGGATTACTGTAGAACTGTGGACTAGGGAGAGTCACGCTTTGCAAGTGCTAAGCGAGAAAAAGATCAACATGGAGTCGTTGAGCTTGGAGCGTGACGAAGTGGTGTCACAGTATAGGCAGATGGTACAGGTACTGGAAGAATCTTGTAAGATGGTCCCTGAGCTAGCCATCCCAATAGACGCACTAGTAGAGGTGCACATCCACGAACTAGTAGCAGGGGTGCATGAGGTGCGAGAAGAAACAACCAAGGTTCAGTTGGAGCTGAACATTCAGATAGTAGAGCTATGGTTGAAGGCATAACCATCCACCCCTCAAGAAGTAGGAGAACAATGCACCAACGTTATTACATCGGGGATGGAGGAGATCAGTAGTGTAGTAAGGGACTGCACCAAGATGTTGGAATAGTCCTTCGGGGTCCTCACCAATCTAAAGGAGGACCCTAACATCTAGCGCTTAAAGACAAAGGCACAAGCTCCAGCAGCAGTATGAAAACATCAAAGGGACTGTGCAGATGATGGACCTCACTCAGAGGCTCGCGCGAATACAACAGGCCAAAGCGCTGAAAGAGCAGGTGGACACAGCATGACACAGAGAAGCAATCTTGAAGGCACGCATTTAGCCTTGGATCGACGAGGCCTTCATCATTACAATAAAAATTGAAGGCAAGTTTGCGCAAATGTAGGGGACACAGGAACAGATCCAGGGAAGTAGTTCCGACACCGCAGTCTCAAAACAACTGGTACAGGAGATTTAGTAGGAAGCCACTCAGTGCACTGCCGACCTTGCAGTGGTTCAAGCAGAGTTGGAGGGACTCCGTATGAAGATGTCTACATCGATAGAGTGACTTGAGGGTGAGTCACAATGTTTTTGTTGAGGGTTTGTTGGGCATGGAATCCCCCCCAAGGAATTTTTTGGGGCTTAAAGCCCAAGTTTTGACCAAGTCCATTGTAAAGACTCCGCAATTTGTGGGCATAGAGTGCGAAGTCATAATAGAGTCACAGGGTTGTCCGCCCTTGTTTCCACAATGTAATGTCAGTCTGAAAGATCTACCCATGGTCTGTGGTCCATGGAATTGTATAAATAGAGCAAGGATCTAAGTGTAGAAAACAGTTAATAATATCGAAGGATGATGAGTCTAAGGAAGTGACTAAGTTGAAGTGTAAATGGTGTCTTTGAGTCGTAGAGTAGGACAAGGCTCTGCAGCTGAGTGCACAGAGGCCTAGTAGTCTGCAACTGAGTGCGCAGACCCCTACAATTGAGTGCACAGGGCAAGTTGAGTCTGTAACTATTGGAAGAATTAATAAAGAGAAGTTTTATCATATTTCTGTGTATCTTTTCCTAGTTTATATATTATTAGGTATGAATTGCAAGTTTACTGTTTATTTGATGTGTGAACTCATATGAATGTGCTGTATAAATGAATATAACATAAGGCATCCATTTACGTGAAGATAACTAAAAAGTGTAAGAAGATAAGTAATATCTTGGATGCAACTTAAGGGAATAGTGCAGAGTTCTTCTCCAGCAGCGCGAAAGCCCCAAAACCCCTGGTTAGGGCTACGTGAATGTGAATATATCAGGGCACGAAGGCCAGGGAAGTGCATGAAGTAACCTGCATGCAGGGACTAATAGTTGGACTAAGTCAACCCCTCATACATCTCAAGGGTGTGGAAACCTGGTTCCAACACCCCCCCCATACTACTTCGAGTGAGACCTCAGTCTGTGCCCCATGGACTATTGCCGAAAGGGCCAGTAGTATAGGGATTTGTTTGGTTATTTAACTCCAAACCTGAGTGAGGCCCCAAAAGCCAACATCATCTTATGTAATGAGTTACTTATAAATAAGTTGAAGAATCATGAGGAGAGTCAAAGAGTCACACAGGGGAATGTAAAGGGTCACCCCTCCCTTTGTTATAAATAGAACCTCATAACTCATAGAAGTGACTCTTGGGAGCCAAGCTTTTGGTAAGGCTTAGGCTTAGGAAAAGCTTGGGATTATTGTGACGATCCTTGGCTTCTCCTTAGCATAGAGTGAGTATACTTCTTTGGAAGAGTAGGTGTTCTTGACTATAATGTTCCACTATTGGGGCTAGTGGTTGTTAATGTTGTATGTATGGATGGAACTTTCACTAATAATAATAATACCAGAGCCATTAGACATTCATGCATATGTTGTTATTGTAGTTGGACTATTTTGGTTGCTTTAGAAAAGTATGTTGTTTAACTTATGAATTTTTTTATGAACTAATTTGTATGAAATAATATGAATCCTATTGAATGCATGTTATTGGATTAACTCATCACTTTAATTTGTGGACTATTCTACATTTTATCTTTTGATATCATTCTGCTCGTGTGTTCCTTTCAATTTTCATACTACTACATGCTTCTAAGGGGCACACTTCCTTTTCCACTCTTTGTGTTAGAACCTTCATGCATCACACTTCACTCTCCGTAGGGTCACACACTTTATCTCTCCCAAAGTTATCTCACTTACCTCTGTGCACTACCGTGGTCAAGGAATTACATTACCACCCACTATTGGGACTCCTACTTCAAACGGTTTGAGTTCTAGTTGGGACTTCATATTGAGGAGATCCCTTGAATGTAGATAGGTCCAACACCGTCAACATTTTTGGCGCTAGAAGGAGGGCTAGATCACAAGCTAAGCCCTTGAAGTCTGTTTTGAATTTCTGCACATATTTCATGACTTTTTTCCAAATCATAAGCCTAGCATGTTTCTCAAACTTTGTTGATTTCGAAGTGCTGACAAGCATTATAGATTTGTTTAGGCACACAATTTATTTTGTTGGATTTTGTGACAGGAATGATGTCCCATTAGATGACATTTCTTGTGGGTTGTTTGATTTCACATTTAAAGGGTGCACATACCAATGGTGTCACACATTTCTTGCAAGCTCTATACAATATTTTGATCACTTGTTTAGAGAACTATGTCGTGCTTTTTTTATTTATGACCATAAGGCCCTTAATCAAAAAATTTAAAATTTGTGAAAACCATCTAACAAATCTCTTCAAGCTTTTCACGCTTGCTTTCATTACTGTTATCAATTTCCTAAAGATGAAGTTAACTAGCAATTTTGGAAGGAAGATTTCAATATCTTTTTCACATTTATGAGAATCCTCACGTGTTATAATCTTTTGAACCTCTCCCAACATACCTCAGTGTTAGAGCTTCTAAATCTGAGATGGAAAAGCCTATTGTCCCAAGTGACCCTTCACCCCCTTCTCATCAAACAACAATAGCTCCATAGGTCGAGGTGGGAAAAGTTGAGAATCCACCTATTGATCTGTCACCGTCTCCTACTACCCAACTTGCTCATAGTTTATGTGCATATTTGGATTGTAACCTCAATGGTTGTCATATGGTCCTATCTCCTCAGCCTCCCTACCTTGGTTCCTTTGATCCTCTAGATTTTGGTTTGTTGTCTTTGTTCGTATCGGATCTCACATGTGATGTTCACGAGGATCAAGTTTTGGATGGAGTTGGTGTTAAATAACCAACCTGCGTTATCAGTTTTGATTACTATTTGTGGGAGTCTGAACAAGAATCTGCAATGAAGGATGACCTCCTTCTATTCACACCTTGTCCACTTCATCATGACATCTTCTGCGATTCTACCATTTCTGTTCCATCTTGTGAAAATCCATTTCCAAATTTTATATTTCCGATCATTTACAGAACACGTGGGATGCTAGTATTTCATTTGATTGCATAGAGGACAAATCTATCTTCCCTAATCCTCCCAATATCTCATCTTACATTTCCGAATACATGGAGGGTGAAATTTCTCGTCTTCTGTTATCCCCTCTTTATGATTCGTCAGCTCATGAGGATTTCGTTGTCCATCATCTTGAATTTTTTGATAATGTATGTCGCGATATTTTCATTCATTCATCTAATCATGATTATAATTTTCCCACTATTGATATTTTTAAGCTGCTAGTCTTTGACGATCCATCTTTTGACGAATTGGAAACTCCTCAAGTTGTTGAGGCACTTCAACCTGAGTTGATGGTTATGTCAAGTTCTCATAGCCTTAAGGTTAGTTCCACTTTTGATTAGAAATCTGTTGAATCTTTCCAAGCTCCTCATTACTCTATTGTTTACATTGAAAATCAATCTATTTCATAGTTTTTGCATCCTCCACCGGAATCACACGATCATATTGCTCAAGAATTGGAGGATTCATACGTAGCAAGCACTGTTGCGAAACAAAAAATTTCTTCTTTCTTTATGTTTGTTCATTTCTCAAGTTTAAAGGTGTGTACATGCTTGTATTGCACACACAATGTGATAGGACACCATGATACATCCGCAAAGTTCCTTTCATGTGATTTTAAGTTTTTCTTTAATGTGGATGCATTTAATCTTCAAACATTTTGATTTACATTTTTTTATCTTTCTTGTCTAGTGGTTTGCTTGCATATCTTCCTTCTCAATCATTCTTTCCCCTACATGGTCCAACCAATGCGCCGATGGCTGCATTGGAGGTATCACTTTACATAAGTTGGTCATTGCTCTTCTTAGGTTAGGAGTAGGAGTAGTTTTTCGTTTTCTTGCTTGTTTCATGATTTTCTTACTTTGTTTTGATTTTTCTTGCTCCTTTCCTTTCCTTGTTTTATTTTGCACCCTTAGGTTAGATTCCACATGAAACTATGTTTGGCTTCTTAGACAAGCAGGGTGAAGTCCAAGAGGAACTTGTACGACTATCAACACTTGGTTATCTATCTATTCCCTCTCTTTATGTGAATCTTACATTTCTTCTAGTTGATGATACCCTCATGGAAGATACATTTCTTTTTCTACAGAGTCATGATGGAATCATGATCCTTTCACTCTTAACTAATATCGCCTACTATAATTGGTTTTCTATATTCAATTAACACTTGTCAACTCAGTGAAGTAGAGTAAGGAGAGGGGGGGAAATTTAACAAGTCTGTCAGAGGTATATATGTATATCCTTCTTTAAAGGGACAACCTCTTATGCTATCAATAAGTCAGGATCCCTCTTTCACCTCATGAAATAAATAAGTTCCTATGCACAATTCTTTGAAAAATAAAAAATGAAAAATGAAAAAAATAAAATAATGGGTGAAAGAAGAGAAAGCCTTCATGTGCAAAGAGGTGAAGCAAGTAACTCCATTAGGGTGCTATCCAGGCTCGTTGGGAGTAGAGCAATGCTTGTATTCCTGAAGTGACTCTGTCGAGATACTATCCAGACTTGCTAACAACAGAGAAACATCAAAGATGAAACTAAAATTATGATAGTCTATTTTACTTGTGGATCTATATATCCCTCATCCCCAATCAAAATAACTCAGTTTGACTTGGCTTGATATGTGTGCTATTGTTAAAGAAAATGGTAGGGACTAAATATTTAACTCAAGGTAAGTGAAGAAGCTATGATAATCAAAGAATTGAAAAATACTTTCGGAAGAGTTAGACTTTCTTTCCATGAGACAAGGCCGATACAAATAACTAGAGTTTTATGAGTGTGTCACCAATGTTGTAGTGGCTACAACCACTCTCCAAAATTTTGCATATGCTTCATTTTGGAGCCTCCCTTAGAGAAATGCACAATTCTTGAGGGAAACTAGCCTTGTCGTGGGGAGTTATGCAGTCTTGATTGAAAATGAGCTTTGAGCTCAGGAAATGTGCAAAACTAGAGGGAATCTAGCTTTCAACTGGGAAATTGTGCAGAACATGAGAGGAATCCTAGAGCCACTAAGCCAAGAAATTGTGTAGAACCCATTGTCGTTGGAAACTATAGAATTCATGAGCTATAGAGTTGCTTGGTTCTCCCCATAACTACACAATCTCTCCGAGAAATGCATGGTAGTTTTTCTCGAAAAAGAAACAAAAGAAAAATGAAAAAATCATACCTAAAAAATAGGGATCTATTTTTAGCAGCCCGAAGGAGGCACTTGAGTTATTTTGGAAACTACCATGATTTTTGTCATGCGTGTCATAAACCCTAACTTGACCAAATACATTTAATTGATACTTCTAGATCTCATTTTAACATTTGATCTTGGAGCCCTGGCATTCCTAAGGAGATCAAGGAACCTTTGGTGCGATCATTGTCGCTTTTCTCGGTCAATTTTTCTTTTCTAATATTTTGCCACTTTTTCTGTCGCTTTTTGTTGTTTATCTTGTGAGAGTGCCATTTCGCTTGTTTCTTTGATTGAATGCTAATGTTTTAACTTGTTTTAGCTTGTATAAGTGTTTTTTAAAGTTTTAGATTTCCTTTCCCAAGTGTCATGTGTGTTACCTTGTTTTTGCAGCAACGATTGTCTTACAGTGACTCTCTTCACATGGTTTATTTTTCCGTCGGTTTGATTGATTCCTAAACTTGTTTCAATTGCATGCATAATGAATTATTTAGATCTACACTCAAAATCATACCATCCTTAATATATCCTTGTTTGCACACTCCCCATGGGAATATTTGGGGTCCCCTTGCCTAGATCTCACACTTCACTGCATGCAATACAAAATCTGGCAGCTCAAGGAATCTGCCTTGGCTTCTGGAATTGTGCATAGGTTGTGCTAGCCTCACTAAAACTGTGCACTACATAGTTCCAAGATCTAGCCTCCCAGCTTGGCCATTGAGACTACCCAATGCAAAGTTTCTCTTGGCCTTGGCCCAAGGCTGAACTATGCATTGTGGAGTTACAGTCACTAAGATTCCCAACTGATTACTGGGACTATGCAATGCACAGTTCCCATAGTCAGCTATTGACCTATGTCAACCAGAATTGTGCAATTTGTCTCATCATAAGCCTGGCTTGTTTCTTGGTATTGTCTTGAAGTTACTTTGGTTTTTAAGCTAATGTTTTCTTGCTATCAGTGTCCTCTCTACACCATAGGTACAATAGTTGTTGAGCATCTCTCTAGCAGTTATAATTATCATGGCATCCAAGAGACCAACATCAAAGGAAACCATCAAGAGCAGTATTGGGGAGGCAGTTGAGCAGATATTCGTTGACCTACTAGTTTATCCAGACATTCAGTTGTTCATTATGAATGGTACAAAACTGACATGGAAACAAATAAAACACACTTTTGTAGAGGACTTCAAGGAAGACTTAGAGGATTAACAGGTTCACCTTAGCATCTAGCGGTCAGGCTTAGACAAGGTTGCATGCAGGTACCCTGTCTTCCCATATGCAGACATCATCAGCTGAATTATCTCGGACACAGATGAACAGACTATGGAAATGAGAAATTCCAATGGGATAAAGCTTTACATCTTCAAGGCAAAGAAATTTTAGCAGATGTATCATTTACAGCATCCGGTGAAGCGCATGGACTCATTTTTCTATGCCAGCCATAGCTTTGTGAACACTAGAAATATTGTTAAGCACTGGGTGAGACAGACACCCAATCATGTTTACAAAACAAAGTACCTAAGGACAACTTATAAATTCTCGATCATCTTTTCTTGTAGAGTTAAGAGAACATAGAAACCTTTCCTGAAGGTCAGGTAGTTGTACTAGACCAATTGGTGAATGATTGGAAGCAATTCAACTGGTCAGATTTGTTGCCTCATTGGTTGAAAATCCACGTGACGAATGCCTGAAATCCACCCAAGAATGAGCAACCAAGGTTGTACATATCCGCATACTTACTTGATGCAATCTATGCCCAGTAGCAGTTCCCTGGCATGAGTTGGACATGGAAACCAAAAGAGATTGTCGTCAATGTTTATTGTAAGTTTCTTTCTGACTAGAGCTATCAAGGAGTGATGGCAAAGCTAACTGACCATTTTATCATGCTATTGTACAAGCTCATCTTTGAACAGGATCCACCTTTCATGTCCTGAGAGGCAATGGAGGTGATAGTGAACATTACATATTGGTATGCCTCACCAATTGGCACCTTCATCAGAGTGTTTGGCAGAGAGAGGCCTTCGCATTTTCTACCAAGGTATCCCATGGATAGACTGATCATGCAAGAGGTCTCATATCACCTCTCCACAGGGTTTTTAATAGGACTATATAGGAAGAAGAAGGTATGATGGCCCACTCTTATTTTGTGGATCAAATTATATGATATTAAGAGCTTGAAGGATGCAAATACCTAGGCTAAAGAGGTAGTCAGATTCAAGTTCGACACTATAGGCTTCAATCCATATGATCCCCACGGTATATGCAAGGACCACTATGTGAGAGTGTATTTTCCATGGATCCATGGGGCATGTCATTGGTGAGAGGAGGATCCTTGGAGGTATTGTTACAATTCTTGCAAACTCCATGAGTCAGTCAATATAGTAACAGCTTGGAAATATGATCTTAAGACAACAGTAACAAAGGAAGAAAAAACAACAACAATATGAAGTAATCCATTACAGAACAAGGGAAAGAGGAAGATTGCTGAGAACCTAGAGGCAGAGAAAAGAAGCAAGATGAGGGTAGATCCTATCATGAAGAAAGCATCTTTGTTAATGGAAGCAAAGAGGGAGCAGTGGATAAAGAAAGAAAAGTGAAGGAAGAGAGAAAATTAGAGGCTCCAGGAAGGAAGATTGAAGCTGCAAGAGACAAAGAATAAGTTGAAGGAAGAAAAAGAGTTGAGGGGGCGAGAAAGAGAAGAGAAGTAGAACAATAAGAAGAACAAATTCAAGGAGTGATGATAGAGAAAACAACGCCCATACAGGTTGATGAGTTAGAATAACCAGTAACTAAGGAAGAGGGTGAACAGATGGAGGATCAGGAGCTTGCTCAACAAATTGAGAAACTGATCGAAATGACAGACATGGAGTTGGAGCAGAAGCCACAGAGTGAAGATACTGACCTTATGCTAAGAGAACCAGAGTTCATCTCTCAGTCTCTTCCACCTCTAGTGTTAGAACCAATCCTGAGCGATCAAGGAGAAGTTGTTCTCCTTAATGATGATCTAGTCATGGATGTGTACAATCTATCATTTGACGAGTTGCAAAAGAGGATTTTATAGGTGCGGAGGAAGAACTTTCCAAATGATCATGCACCACCTGCATTCATCAAGGAAAGGGTGACAGTGTTAGATACTAGGCATCATCCATTAGGGGAATTTTGAGGTCTAAAATGGTCCTCCTAAGAAAATTGTACAACCAAAATAAACTTTATAAGAACCAGTAGGGTTCAAGATGATGATGTCGACCATGGGGTATGAATGACCATTTTTGTAGTAAAAAAGTAAAAAGATTAAAAAATAATAAAACAATAAAACTACTTTTTCAACTCATACTTTCAACTTATCTCCCTATGGGTTTACTCAAATTTTGAGCAGAAATACTCGTTGGATGAAAATTTTGATTCCTCATCTAAGGAGTGTACCCATACTGCATACTTTCGATGGACCCTGCTACACAAAAAATGAGAAATACATGAGAAAACATGATTACAATGATGCTTTTCATGTATTTCTCATTTTTCATGTAGTATGGTCCATAGAAAGTATGCAGGATGGGTACTCCTTGGATGAGGAATCAAAATTTTCATCCAACGAGTATTTCCGCTTGAAATTTGAGTAAACCCATAGGGAGATAAGTTGAAAATATGAGTTGAAAAAATAGTTTTTCCTTTTTTGCTTATAAAATTTGATGATGTAATCTAATCTTGTTTTATTATTTACACTATTATTTTATAATTTCCTTAGCAGACCCATTTCAGACCTCAAAATTCCCCTAATGAAACCACCCTTGCTGAAGCTAGCTTGGCCTATGCAGGTGAAACAAGATCAAATATTAAGTACTTGATGACGGAGAATGAAAAACTAGCAAAAAACTTGCAGGCTTCCATGTAAGAGGTAGAGAAACTCCAAGCATCATTGCAGAATGTAGTTTCAGCAATGGGGGAGATGAGGAAATCGATACTTGTTGAAGTATCAACACTTGAAAGCACCGTAGGAAAGCTCTATGATAGATTTGTCACCGTGCATAAAGCAGTTGTCTGTGTGCATGGCCTACAACAACAGATCAAAGCGTTTGTTCAAACTCTCAAAAACATACATCCTACCATCGCCCATCCGCATGAGTTGAAAATGTGGTACAAAGGGGTCCCACTTCACTTAGCCAAGAAGTTAAAGCCATAGGTAGAGCTCGAGAAAACAAAGGTCTGGATGTTGATCTAGAACTATGAGCCGCTCACCCCATTTGTCAGCAGCATACAGGCCCCATATCCACGGTTGTACAACAGTTTGGATGTCATGGTGAGAATGCATAAGATCCCATCAATTGTTCCCTCACCGAGGCTAGACCCAAGAACCAAGTCGAGCTAGAGATCGATGAGTACATGGAGCAGCTAAGGTGAGAGGCCATTAGGGAATACTTGGAGCTCAATGCACATAAAACATAGAAGTACATTGGTGGTCCTGTCATGGTCAACACCATGTTGTACATGCTTTAGAACAAGTTGGACATAGGTTCCAAGACCATATACCTCGATGCCATGGAAGCAAGAGTCTGCTATATGGAATACACCATCAAGAAGCTTTGGGACACCATCACACAGTACCAAGCTTGGCATCAATATGTGACCGAGAAGCACCAAGTGGAGGTTGTCGAGTTGGTCTTGCCCCCAAACTTTGGAATCATAGTGTTTTGTCTTGTTAGGTTGTCTCTAGCCTATTTGATCTTACATGGGTACTTGTGGAAAATGTAATATTATTTTTATATATGTTGTAAGTGAAATTCCAAGTGTCATTAGTGAAATATGAAAGGTCATCATTTTATGTAATGATTTATTTGTAAAGAAGTTAAAGAGTCATGAGGAGACTGAAATAATCACAAAGGGGAATGTGAAGGGTCGCCCCACCCTTTGTTATAAACATAACCACCTAACTCATAGAATATGCTTTTGGGAGGCAAGATTTTGCCTAGGCTCAAGCTTAGGAAAGGCTTGGGAGTATTGTGAAGAGACTTGAATTCTTCACAGTGTAGAGAAAGTATACGTCTTTGGAGGAACAAGTGTTCTTGACTATAATTTTCCACTATTGCAGCTAGTGGTTATAAATGGTGTATGTATGGATAGAACTTTCACTTATAATAATAATGTCAGAGCCAACAAGCGTTCGTGCATATGTTGTTATTGTTTTTGGACTATTTTGGTTTCTTTAGCAATGTATGTTATTTAACTTATGCATTTTCTTATGAGCTAATTTTTATGCAATTGTACAAATCATGTTGAATATGTGTTGTTGGATTAACTCATCACTTTAATTTGTGGACTATTCTGCATTTTAGGTTGTGATGTTATTCCACTAATGTGTTCCTTTCAAGCTATGTACTACTCCATGCTTCTAAGGGGCACACTTACTTTTCCCTTCCATGTGTTAGTACCTTCATGCATCACACTTGACTCTCCGCAAGGTCACACACTTGCTCTCACCTAAAATTATCTTTCTTACCTCTACGTGCTACCATGGAAAAGGCATTACACTACCACATACTACTGGGACTCGTACTCCAAATGGTTTGAGGTCTAGTTGGGACTTCATATAGGGGAGATATCCTGAACGTTGGAGGGTCAAACATCATCAATGGTACCCCAAGGAAATGTGAATGTTGTTTTGTCTTGGTCTTTGGCGCTAATTTGGCTTTGATTATATCCACTAAATCCATCCACGAAGGAGAAAAATTTCTTCCCTGCAAGGCTATCTAGGAGATGGTCAATGAATGGAAAGGGGAAATTGTCCTTCTTTGTGGCCTTTTTGAGCTCCTTCTAATCCAAACAGATCCTCCACTTCCCATTCTTCTTGGGAACTAACATAAGAGGTGATACCCACTCACTATCTGAAATAGGGTATATGAACCCTGCATCCAGTAGTTTTTACAATTCTTCCTTCACAATATCCTTAAGAGATGGGTTCATCCTCCTATAAGTTTGGTGCACAATATTGCATCCCTCCTTGATGTAGATACGGTCTGTAGATAATGAGGGATGCACACCTTTCATTTCTTTATAGTCCCAAGAAAAATCGTCTAGGTGTTGCCTCAACGTTTTGCACAATTTCTCTTCTTATTTGGTTGAGCGAGAAGGGTTGCTATTTATGGTTTTGGATGGGCCAAACTCTACAATCTTGACACAGTCTGGAATTGAGTCAATAGGGCATAATTCAGCCCAAGGATTACTCTCAAGTCCTTTCATCAACTCATCAATGGGTATGGGAGTGGGAGGTTGATTATGAAGGATGTGGTCAATGAGATCATCTTCATTAGGTTTCCCCCCTCCTGTAATGATGTCCATAGTGCATACTAGGTGAGGGGTGGTGTGATATAGATCATCTTCTTCCTCCTCTTCTACCCACAAGGTTAATTCATGCTCAATGGAAGGCTAAGTAGGTGGATACAATATCAATTATTTAGACAATTTTCCATTCTTAATGGTCATGTTCCTAGCCCTACAACTAATGTAATCATTAGCGGTGGCTAACCATGGCTTTCCCAAGATGAGAGGATATCCATTAAACTTGGTTTTGGGTTGGAGAATCAGGAAATCAGTAGGATACTCCTAAGAGTTAATGGAGAGTATAACATCTTCAATAACTCTCTCATGAGCTACTATGGATCTTTCTACAAAGTGCAACACTATGGTGGTCTTTCTCAAATCTCCTTGGAGGTTTATATTTAGCATGTTTTCCTTAGTCATCACATTGATGGTAGCCCAAGATCAATCAGGGTGTCAAAGACTATAAGGTTATAAATGTGCACATCTACTACATGGCTTCTAGGGTCTATATATTTTAGGAAGATGCCCCTGCCAAGCATCAAATTAGATAATTTCCCAACAACATTTATGGTGGGGGTGTCTCTTTTTCTTCTTCCAGGATGTTTAAAACATTTATTATTAATGAGCTTATTATAGATGGGAACATCTTTAATATATTGGAGAATGGGTATTTTAACACACAAATTCATCAATTATCCCAAAATTTCAACCTCTTCTGGGGTGTGCTGGTTAGGGTGGATCAACCTCTCAGGAAAAGGAGGTGGATTGACTTGATGAAAAATCTCTTCTTTCTCTCCTTCAAGATCTTCAGGTGGAGAAGGTGGGTGGTTATCTGGAAGAACTCTCCCAGATTGAATGTTGGTCTCCTGGATTTCCACAGCATAAGCATGGTAAGATGTCTCTCCACTGTAGACCTATTGGGCTTGCTTTTTGTGCGGGTTCAAATTTGGTTGAGCAGAAATTTGAGGTTCCTTAGGTGGAGTAGGATGAGTGATCTACGACTGAGGTTAGGGTGGAGGTAGTAAAGGAGGAGGTTGGTTAACTTGAGGGCTCCACCCTTGTGACGAGTTTCCCCATTGAGAAGATTGGGGTGGATATGAATGAAAAGGATGATGGATAGGATGAGGAGGATATGGAGGAGCATAAGGCCAAGAAGGGTGTGTGAACCAGGATGAGTGAGTGGAAGAGTACCAAGGTTGCAAGGGTGTTTTGGGCATCACCCAACTTGGTCCAAGTTTTCGGTAAAATACCCCGTGAAAGAAGGAGCGAACCGTGCACAATTGGCAAAGATATATTCATCGCGCATACCTTTAGGGCTTTGGGGATGGGACAAAGCCCTTATTTTGTAATAGGTATCAGGTAGTATTCCTTGTTTTATGGATCCATGGTATGCAGCCCATGGTTTTTGTATAAATGAATTGTATATAAGGATATGTAATTCTTTGGAAAGGATAATCTAGACTAGAATCTTAATCATAGAAGCATAAGTGAATCTCTGTAGTCTGTAGTTTTGGAAAAGGCTCTCTAGCTGAGTGCACAGAGACCTTGAAGAGTTTGAAACTGAGTGTGTAGACCACCTCCAGCTAGGTGTGCAAGTCAGAGAAGTGGATGTAATTGAAGATTTGTGTAATAAAGAAGAAGTTTTGGTGAAGTATTGTACCTCTGTATATGTTATTTGTCTACTATTATGTATCTGATTATGTATGCTTTTAACTGAATTATGCGAAGTACTGTAAGATATACTGTTATGTTTTAGAGTTTATGCATTTTTGTAAATTAATCATTTGCACAAACTTCTTATGCATGCGAAGTTATAATATTGATATAAAGTAGAAGATAAATACACAGTGCCACTTCATGGATATGCATTTGGTTGTAGAAACCTAGTTGTGCAATCCATAACTGCTTCGGGTGAGACTGTGACATGTTTGCGGGTTGTTGCTGGAAGGGCTAGTAGTTGAGGGCTTTGTTGGTGTGTAGCACAATCTGAACCTGGGTCAAGCCCCCTCAAGCCAATAAATGGGGCATGATGATTGCATTTGGTTAGGGAAGAGGATCCTAATTGATGATATGCTCATCAGAAAAATAATAGTTTTTCCATATCAAGGAAAGCACCCCACAGATGCATTCATGGGTAAAAACAAAGACAAGGAGATGGTCGAGATGATGAAAGGAAATATTAGGTTAGCAAATAAATCCCACAAATATGAGATAAAATCCATTGATGACCAAGGTGTGTGCTTCACCGCACATATCTTAGTGGGGAGGATCATGAGGAAGTGTAGGGCCAATGAAGTGCCTGCAACAGTAGTGTCATTGGCAGAGCCATGTAACATAGGGGTCCAATTCAAATCGGATTCTTATCAATGTAAGGAGTTTTTAATGGATTGCAAGGAAGCACAAGAAGAAGGTAATACCTTCCACTATGACTGGTTGTTAATTCTTATTGCACTTATTGCATGGAAGGAGCCAGAAGATTCTCAATTTTTTACTGTTGAGGTGGATGTATGCAAAGAAACGAGGTATGATTCAATATGGTTTATGAAGGAGAAGAGACCAACTAAGCTCTCTACACCAAAATTGAGAAAAATATTTTCTTTGTAGTCATGGCGATGGATTTTTATATGGTCGTGAATCAATATCCTAGACTGTCACCGAGCCTGTACAAAAAATATTGTCATATAGCAGAGTTTAAGGAAGAATTTCACAGGGCATATGTGAAAGTGATAAAGGATCCAACAAATACATGGAATCTACTACCATACCTAGTAATGGAAGATGATCTCCTCGCAGTAGTGTAGGATTTTCCAGAGGAATGGATGACTCCACTAGGTGGAGCAGTTGGAGGAGAGGGAGCAGAGTAAGTTACCTCACAAGGTATGGGTATGAGTAAGAAGAATGTTGATGAGGAAAAAAAGAAACAAGGGGAGGACAAGAACATGAAGGACACCACAGCACTGTGGAGGTATCAGGAGAACCACCCTTTATGATAAAAATGCAACCAAGAAAGAAGTGGAAGGAAGATAAGAATAAGGGCACAATGCCACTTGTCCACACTGATGGGGGCATCGATGAGATAGTAAAGAAAATCTAGGAGATCAACATAGAGACCTGTGACAAGATTGATGATTTCTGAAAAGTGATATTGGATGAGGTACAACAGGGCATCGTGAAGCTGAAGATATTTCCACAAGCAGCGAAGAAACTAGAGAAGGTAACCTAGTCGTTGTAGCAAGAACAGAGACTAGAAACGATTTTTGGAATGAGGATGTTACATGTGCCTGCTGGGGCACTGAAGTTTGAAGCAGCAATAGATAAAGAGAGATCTAATGCATGGCGTAGTTTCCAGATGAATGTCACTACGCTACCCCTCCTGGTTCTACATGAATTTCATCAAGTGATCATTACAGTGATGTAGGAATGAGAGAAACATATGTCGCTATTGAAATAAAATGTGGAGTTAGAGAAAGAAACAATGCAAAAGGAGCTAAAGAAAGTGGCCAAGGAAGGGGAGGAAACAAGGAAGCAATGAGAATAATTGGAGAAGGCCATTGCGGAGACTTTCAGCACAATTCCGAATGTGAAGGTCCATGAGAATGAAGCACCAACAAAGAAGGTCATGAAGCTTTCCCTCACGATCAAGGAATCGAAGAATACTATGGCCAAATTCAAATTTGACTATGAGGTGCAGATATCAAAGCTGCAAATAAGGTTGCAACCAAGTACGCCACCAGAGGTTTGGGAGTAGAGACAAAGGGACCTTAGCGTAGCTTTGAAAGGCATATCTGAGATAGTGGAAGATTGTGAGATGTTGCTCAATGACACGATGCATATTTGGACCTCATTTCCGGGACCATTTGGTTGTTTGAGAGGACTTAACCAAGGTTCAGGTTATGTTGTGCACCAACAAAACCCTCAACTACTTGCCCTTTCGGCGAAAACCCGCAAGCAGGTCATAGTCTCACCTGAAGTAGTTATTGGAGGTTGTAGAACCAAGTTTCTGCAGTTAAAGGGATATTCGCAAAGTGGCGCCATGTATTTACTTCTAATTTATAGTAATCTTATAACTTCACATGCATAAGAACAAGTTTGCACATATGATTAATTTATAGAAGCACATAAACTCTAACACATAACATTATATCTTACATGTCTTCACATAATTGAGTTAAATAATCAGATACATAACAATAGACAAATAACATATACAGAGGTACAATACTTCACCAAAACTTATTCTTTATTAAACAAATCTTCAGTTACATCCATTTATTTGACCTATGCACTCAGCTGTAGGTGGTCCACACACTCAACTGCATACTCATCAAGGTCTCCATGCACTCAACTGCGAAGCCTTTTCCAAAACAACATACTACATATATTCACTTATGATTCTATTATCAAGATTCTACTTTTCCCATTAGATTAACCTTTACAAAGCATTACATATCCTTATATACAATTCATCTATACAAAAACCATGGTCCACATACCATGGATCCATAAAACAAGGACTACTATGCAATACCCATTACAAAATAAGGGCTTTGTCCCATCTTCAAAGCCCTAAAAGTCTGTGCGGTGAATATATCTTCACTACCTTCACATGGTCCACTCCTTCTTTCATATGTTCTTTTACCAAAAACTCAGACCAAGTTGGGCCATGCCCAACAGGGTGTATTCTCATTTGGATTATAATAAGAGTAGTGTGCACCTTGCATGTCTTGTCAATATAGCGTAGGTCCTTTAGGTATTCTTTGATTAATGAAAAAAAGTTTCTATAAGCCCCCTTTTGCTCCTTGATATACAAATTTTAGTCTTGTAAATGAAGGGCACTTGTTTGTTGCATGGTTTTCCTCATAGACTAGGTAGACCTCTATGGCATTCAAGGGGAAATTTTTTGTAGGATGTCTTTTGGTGCATATTGGGCATAAATAGCTAGTTCCCCTTCTGCTTCCTCCTATTTTCTTTTGATTTTCATGGTATCCAATTTCATTACAAAGGTATGCATGATTTCACTCTTAAAATCATCCAACATGTTTCCTATCTCATTCTTAATAGAAGTTGTGGAGGGAGAGGAACTGACCAAGCCTTGACTAGCCTGACCCTTCTTTTGAGCAGCCCTAGAGTGATTCTTGAACACAATTTTGGTGTCAACATAGGATAACTGATAGATATCTCCCCCAGAATGCATGTTGAGGGTCTCTAACATGTCTTCCCTGATCCCTCGGAGAAGAACTAGTTTGAGTGATTCAGGATCAAGGGTGCAGTTGACCCTCCTATAACTAAGTTGAAATCTCTCCTCATAGTATTCTAGGGATTCATCAAGTCGAAGAGTCACCCAAAATATTTATTCCTTGGTTTTTTTGGACTTATAGTAGTCCATGTACTTGTTATTAAAGTCTTGCTTCATTTAAGCCCGGGTAGTGATGCTACCCCCAAGCAGGCCCATAAACTAGCACAATGACGCATCCTTAAGGGTAGCGGAGAATAAATTCATATTTTTTTCATCAAACGCATATTCATAGGTCCTACAAACAACAATAAATTCAAACATGAGGGTATTAGGATACTCAGAGGTTAAGCCATGGAAGTGTGGAAGGGAAGTAGGGCTTATGTTCTTCATTCTAGCCTCTCCAATGGTTTCTCTAATAGGGGAAACCTCATTGTCCCTGTTTTCAGCCATAGTTTGGGTAGGTGAAGCGGGTTCTTCTTCTTCCCCAAAAGGTTCTTCAAAAATTTTAGGTTGCTCACCTAGAGGGTCTTCTAACTCCCATGTAGTCAAAGAGGGAAGTTGACAGTCACCAAAGAAAAGTGAAGGTTGACTACTTGAGGGTGTGGGGATTTTTGTAAGAATTTTCCTCGAGTATCTCTACTCCTACGAGGCATGAAAGATTATTTTTCTATTTTTATTTTATGTTACTTCTTCAAAATTGTATGCAAAATGGAAAACAATGCTTAAGCAGAAACATAAAAGTGGTGAGCCTAGTATTGAACGAAGGATGTTGCAGGTCCCAAGGGCTCCTCAAGTGAAATTATCAACCAAGGGTTCGTACAAACTTTGAGGTGACAATAGTATATGCACAAAAGATAGGATTCCACTCATGCCACCCTCAATTATGACATTAGATGAAAAGTGCTCAAAGACCCTTCCTTCTAATGAATTAGAATGAAATATTGATAAAAGGACAAATTGGAAATTGCTCCTAAGTATGAAATTAGAAATTCCATTAAATCAACTTGTAAAGCCCTAATTACTCAATTCGATAAAAGATAAAGGCTAACCTACTTACAGAAATGAAGTTGTGTTATATTGTAGAATTCATCACACTACCTCATCTACTTGCAGACAAGAAACTACTCTATCTTTCATAGTTCATCAAACTACCAATCAGAATCACAGGTATCGTCTACCCACTTCATACTTTGTCATAAATCAATAACCTATTTGCATGATAAAGAAACTAGCTCTAACTTTCTTTTGCAACAAAGACAAGGAAGGTTTGGAGTGGCCTAGGAACTCTTCCTAATCATATTATCATAGCTGGAGGTCATTATGCATCTATGCTAGGTCAAAGTTGTAGTGTGGGTCAAAGTTAATGAAGAAAAAGGATGCGACAGGTTTTTTACAGGCGAATGCTACAAGAGGGCATCCAAGTGGTTTTTGCAGGTGAAAATGTTGGGTTGAGGGTATGGAGAGGTGAATAGTAGTTGAAGCAAATGAAATGATGTTGGTTTGAGGCCCTAGCCAAGATCAGGACTTCTCGGAGGCCTGTCTTCCACCAGGATGAGTGCTCTCGGTGACCTAGCCTGAATAGCTTATAGAATAGGGTTTTTGGGACAAAGATTGGATGTGGAAGGAGAGGGTGAAAGAGCTCAGGATAGAAGTGATGAAGGTTCTCTTCCCTGTAGATCAATTAGGCCTGTGATAAATCACATGCATGCATCCATTAATCATTTGAAAAATGAAATAAATTATGATGGAAAAGATGAGTTGAATTTAAATGACATCTAATTGATGTAAACCATTGATATACTCACTGAACTAAATTTTAAACTACAAAAAGAAAATGTAAAATAGGAAAACCAATACTAATCTATTTCCAAGAAGTCATAAAAACAATATTTTTGGGTTGTGGTTGTGAATCCTTCCATTCATTCTCCCACAAGAGAGGTGATGTAGAGGCTGCAACCACATGATTTTATAGGTTAACTTCTACTAAAATGAAAGAAACTATGAACTGCTTGGAATCAAGAAGAAACATAAGTACAAGAAGAGGGACCAAAGCCTATAGGTTGGACCCAACCCCAAGGGTCTCAACCTTTTTAAAATAACTGAGATTCAACTTAAAATCCAACTTCTCATTATCAAAATGTCCAGGTCTAATACATCACATAAAAGTTGAAAATAACAATGTCAATGCTTAGAGCTCAATAGCTACACCTAGATGAACAAAAAATTTGAATCCTAATGATCTCTTCCTCTAGTTTATTTATACAAAAGGGAAGTTGAAGAAGATCCATTGAAAATAGGAGTGGTTCCCTCCTTGTTATAGGCATATTTGGGCACATCAACCCCAAACTCATATGTCGATTATATTAGGGCTCATTAACCCCTAAAAGAGTTGTTTTATACCCTAAAGAAGCTTAGTCATCTGAATGCCTCATCCCCAAAAGTTCCATCTCAGAAATTATCCAGAAAGTGACTGAACTGAACCATATCTGAAAACCCTGTGTTAAGGGTGAGATGCATCTCACTTGCTACACTATCTAAGTGAGATGCATCGGAGTTTGGCCCTTTAGTAAGTGTGATGGGTGAGGATGGACAAAATTTCGAGACAGTTTGTTGGTTGGTTGCTCATGAAATCTTCTAGAAACTTCTCTTGTGCCACTTGCCTCTCTGAATTCACCCAAGGATGACCAAGGGAACTAGGAAACCATCTCCAATTCCCCTCTCTTGTGGAACTAATTTCAACAAATGGAATGACATTCATCATCCCCATTGATGACTCATCCTCTTGCAATCATCTATAAAAGGATCTCCCATCCAAGATATCAGAAGGCTGAATTATTCTGAGTTGTAAGGAAGTGTTGTTAATTTTAGTATTGAGGTGAGAGCATTGTGTCATTGTTGGTGTGTTCTTGCTGATTCATGAGGTGAAGAAGGCTTGAAGCTGGGAGGATGGCACTGGATCAGACTTCTTATGGGTTTTAATTCTCCTTGTTATCAATAAAGTTCTTCAATATTTTTCCCAATCGATTGTGTTAACTGTAAATGCATTCATTTGTTTATCATATTTCTGATTCTATGACAGTTATGTTGTGATGGATCATTATGCTTTGATGGGTCTTTGCTTCTGTAGCTGTGTAGGTACTCTCCAAGTGTGTTAAGTACAGAGAGGAGTTATGGGATCTGCCAAAGGAGAGGGAGATCAAGTGAGGATTCAAGCGAAAGTTACAGGTTGGTCTTTCATAATCTCTTTCTTATATATCACTCATAGGAAAGATAGTGAATTACTTTGATTGTTGTTTCTAGGTTAGCTACCAAACCTAGAGGGCTAGCATTTTTTAGAAATACTAGTTTTCCCAGAAACACTCCCTGATGTCAAAAATTATGGATCTTGTCCTCCCTGATATTCACTTGGACTAGGAGTCACTCGGCTGTCAATGAAATCCAACTATTAAGAGAGGACATGGTGATCCCAAGCCAAGTTTAGGGAGTTAAAGAGGTGGAAAAACCCACTAGATTCTCTCCTAGTTGTCTCCATTAAGACCCTGCATAATAATAGGCTAAAAAATGCCTCATTTTCTTGCAATTAAACCACATTAGGCCACATACTATGAAAAACACATTCTACTCCTCTTACTAAGCATAATATAACGAAAATTTTGAATTAATTCAAGATAAGGGTAGTTTTAAGGCTGGAGGATGGCATATTAATCTTCAAAATGTACCTAGTGATGGGACTCATAAGTTATGTTAGCCCCTCACTATATTGACAAGCTTTATGAACCTGGTTGGATTTATTTTCCCTTTGAAGAGTCCCATCCCGATTCTATGATATTAGTTGAAACTTTATCTTTACAAAAATATCAGGATCATCAAAAGGGATGTTTTGAATCTCATGATCCAATCTATTATGAACTCGAAGCATCTTACTTAGCAAGCCCATTTGCTAAAAGCAAGTCATGATGTCTCTTGATGTTTACTAAGGAAGACAACACAAGTGTAGGTGCATTCACAAGGAGTCGTCAAGGTTTGTTTACTTATGTTTTTCATCAAAAAGGTAAGATGGCAGGTTGGGTAAAGTCAGGTGACCTGACATATCTCTCTAAATATTGCAACATCTTATCTTTCCTGTTGCACATTGTATTAATTCTATTTTCATTGCTCATATCTTTGTGATTGCAGGTCAGGAGAAATTGTGCTAGCTTCACTAGAAATATCATTACACTTAACCCTAACCTTTTAGATGGTTAGGTTAGGAGTAGGCTTAGTTGCATTTAGTTCCTCTTGCATTGCATCGACCTTCTTTCCTACGCTCCATTTAGTCTTTGAAATTGTTTTCTTTTTGTATTATGTTTTTGGCTCCAGTCTCCATTTTCCTTGTCTCTTATTTCCTGTTTTGGATGTGTATGTCTTTTCTTGCTTATTTTATTAATAATACCTTGTGTGAAAGAGTGCATCATCCAAAATACTTTGTGGTGTAATAACAAAAAAGTGTGAAAGCTAGAGTGCTTGGCCTTATGTTGTTATCCTTCTTTGTTTGGGAAAATGCCACAGGTTGAGCTAAGTCCAGAGGGAAAAATATGATTCCTCCAATAGGAAAACCTTGATGGAACCTATTAAATTTGCGCCTATGTTAGCATCTAATGTTAGTTTTTTCTAGGGATATATTGTTATTTTCTTTGATAATTTCATTTCTTCTTTAACATATTAACTTCACCCAAAAACATCATAACATTATTCAAATTTACATAATTATTAATAATCATACGTAACTATCTAGAAAGAACAATATCATCATCATCAATGCAGTGGAACATAAAGGAAAAATAGAAGAAAAACATTCACACATAGAGACACGAAGATTGGTCGGAGACCAAGGAAAAACCCACTATGGGGAAAAGCCTTACAAATTGTTCTTCTTTGATTGTCATCAAATAATTCTGAAAAAGAGAGTACATTAATCCATATCTTCATCTATGCAACTAACTAGCAAAACAACTACAACATCCATGAAATGAATCCAACAATGTATATGCTCAAAACTATGATTTTGAAGACTATAATGAACTGTCACTGTTTGCAGTCAACTGCCAAACCCTGTGGTCACTGAGCGAAATATTCAGAAGACTAATATTTCATCTTTTAGATCTTGGTCGCATGAAAGAGGTGACATGTGAGCAACTATAGATGTCCCAGTCACTCCCTTAAGCCTGGCAATCAAGCGAATGGGGTAAGATCTGGACTATGGAAACCCTAAACCCCTAGTTGCATGGTTAGAAAGTTTTCCATGTGACTGGAACAATCCAATCGGATGGATGAGCTTTTGTGCATGTGACTATAGTCGAATCATTCCTTTTTTGTGCCTGCGACTAGGGCCTAAAACCCTAAATCAGAGATGCGCACTTCAGACATTGCAATTTCACCTTAGAGTGAACCTGATCCTCCATGAATGAACCTTAGACTTGTGTGAGCAAAAAAAATATAGAAGAGTCTCTCATCATTGTGTCCAAATTAGGTAGATTGCACTTGTATTTATATACTTTCAAGGTGACCCACTTTGTTTTAGGGTCGAACTTATTAAATGTCCACATGTGGGATTTTATTCATAAGTACACTTTCCCTTATCCGATTTGAGTGATATTTAGGTCGATTTTGGTCCTATCGAAAAGAGGAATTCAATGAAATCACTATCTCCATTAGGTGAGATTTCAAAAGTGGAATTTGACCGCAATTTAATTTTTTTTAACACTCCCTCTCAACTAGGGAGATTTCCACCTACATCATATCATGTGTATCATGTCATCAAATCATATCCAATCTCAAGTATCTCATCATCTCGTATGTTTATTGTCCCTACTCATATGTTGAATATTCTCGAATCTAGAAGAATAATTTATCATTGGAGGGGAGCCCAAGCTACCACCCTCTAGTCATCTGGATACTACCTAGAATCTCTATCAGTGGGCTACTACCTGAAAATATTGGTGGTGAGTCAGATCTACGAATCATGTCATCATCGGAGAGAATTTCATCAGGGAGCGCATCTCAACCTAGAACCACATCGAGGAGCTAATAATCAACCAAGAATCTCATGGGGGAGATACTGCTACGTCCCCATATCAAGCAATAGGTGATATATGGGAGCTACTACTCAACCCATCCTATTGCCTACTGATCATCCCAACAATGAGCCTCAATAGTCATGTCGTAGAACACCTACATCGTAATCCAATATTGGATGAGATACACAACTTACCAATAGGTAAGGGTCACATGCCCCCAAGCCTCCTCAACCCGTTGGCCAGACGGGGAGGGAAAATCCCAACAATACCTACTTGAGAATATGATGCCAACTAGGGTATACTATGCAAAGACCAAGATAGGGTGAGCTACTACTCCAACCCTATGGGTAAGAGATAGGGGTGATACCCTACTATCTATAGTTCCCTCAACCCGAGGAGCCCTTTATCTCAATTCCACACCGTGGGAGCTTAGATATGGGAGGAAGATATGACTCGGTATTCTCGATCAATACTGCTCTCTATAGATCATAAACATATCATTGTGCTCATATATGGTAATCATCATGCCTCAATAGAATTTGTCTCATGTTCATACATGACATCAAATAAAATATCATATTATAACATAAATAATCATATATCTCACAAAAAGCATACCATATTTTTCCTCCCTCTCAGGGAGGTGCTAATCACAAGCCTTATCTTGTCTCTTACAACAACATTGTCTCTATATATGAAGGTATCTCATTCCCATCTATATACAAGATTATTTTCCAATCAGTTCCCTGATTTTTTCATCACAATGTGTCCATGTCATATGGATAGTCATGCTAGTAACATTGTACTCAACCTCGGTCATGCTATGGACCTCTCATCCCAGATATCACGATAGATATCAAATAAAGGAAACATCAAAATGTGCTCATATCATCAATAATGATCCTAATCATCATCAATACACCCAAGTAGTCACATATCATAGGAGGATCGTCCCATGAAAGTAATTTTAAGGATGTTAGGCAGTAAATCAATGTGAATGAAGTGGCTCAATCATGAATGACTCAAGTTCTGTGCACATGGATGGATGTTCAAAATGGAACATCAATGCCTCAATCAACTGTTAGTTTCCAAGCCAAGTTCAAAAATATCTCTTCACAACTTCATGAAATTCAATCAGAGTGTCCAAGGATTTGCAATTCCACTTTCCAATACTTATTTAATAGCTTTTCAATATAGATTTTCTTTTGCCAACTTTAGAATTCAATTCATCATGTCATGATTCAGTATTTCGAGCTTCAGAAGCCATTTCCATATTACTTAGATCATCAAAGACCCATTTCCTATCAAGAGTAGACCATCAATATATAAAACCAAATTCAAAAATCAAAATTTTACCTTGGAACACTTATAAAGTAGAGGTTTATATCAAAACATCAACTTGGATTCACCAGATAAATGTCAATGCGGATATATCTTGATCTAGGAGCCTGCTTCATATAGTGTTGACTGCAAACATAATACTTTTCCAAACCAATACGCTGAGACTCACAATATTGTACAATCAAATCAACTAAGTCAACTTATTAAAGTTTAGATGCAAGATCAAAACCAATATCAATATCATCACAATATCACAGTATTAGATTCTTTAGACAAGGTGACATGTTGAGCTCTCATCAAGTCATGACTTCATCTATTATCATGCCAAAAAGTTGTCAAAAGAAATATCAATCCAAATTTCATCAAGTAATCGTCATGATCATAATATAATTCACTAGATGCAAATGCATACACCAAGGATAAGTCATGTAGGTTACAACCATTCATGGAGATAGATTCCTGCTAAATCACAAATGTCAAAACTTCAACCAATGTGCTAAGAATGATCAAATACCATTATTAGCCATTGAAGGTCACTATGCCCATATAACATTTTTATCAATGCAAATCATCATTCGTCAAGTCAAATCATTAGTCATCAGGTCAAATTGCATATTTTCTTTCATAGAGAGATATATAGTCCAAAACATATCTTAACATCAAGTAAAAATTCTAAGTCATTATCAAACATCATGTCAAAACTCAAAACACTGCTCATCTATATCAATCATCCAAATCATGTCAAACTCTTGGAGCACAAACATAATGACATATCTATATGCATGTCTCAGTCACCTCCACACATAGTTTTAGTATATATATTCACATTATAGTAAACATTCAGATTTTCTTTCTCAAATATCTTTACGTTTTATGCTCCACATCTGTAGGACTGACATCTTTTTGGTGAACATCTGATTTCTTGCACAAAACTTCATTTTTGTGTCCAATAGGCATAGTTTCACCCATAAGGCTTCCTTGCAAGTGGTTGGGATACTACAATCACACCCTTGACCTTAATTCCATGTGAATGAAAGGCTTCAATCACACTTGCGAACTTTCTTCCATGTGACTCAGGCTTAGAGTAAGGGAAAACTCGCTCTTCTCAGATCATAACTTTTGTGAATATCAACAATGTTAGATAGTTGTCTATGCATGCCCATAAATCCTACTTAAATAGGAAAGAATATAAATATAATGTAAATGACAATAGGAAAAGACATGTTATTGATAGATTCTAACTCTAAATGGGAATCCACTTTAGTCATCTTCATTCATGTCTTCAATCTATCTATAATATTGTCATGCATCAACAAATATGTTAGATCATAAAGTAAGACTATATATACATATTCATCATGGTTATATATCTTAGCATTACCTACTTCACCATTACATCATGACATCAATATTTCATCAAGCCTTAGTGTCAAATAACTAATAGGATCATATTACAACATTACTTCTTTGTCACATAACTCAATCTAATAAATTAGGGAATTCAATTTTACCATATGACACAATCACTAAGAACATCAAAACATAACCATGGTCAACAAAATATCATGCATATCAATCTTATCATCACACTTCTATCATGCTAACTGCCATGCATTTCACAAACCATATCAATAGTACCAAGTTACCATCTACTAGAGTTAAGGTTCTAACCTTTTATGGAATCAAGATATCCACAAATGATAGATGATAAATTATACCAATATATCAAATATCAATATTAAGTAGTCTCATAAAATCAAGAAGTTCACCATATTCAAGAAGTAAGACACTTTTTCAATACCAAGTGCATCATTTCATCATAAGAATCATGAATTCAAGTCACTTTCATTGGCATGCATGAACCATTTTAGAAGGATACATTATCATGATACCTTAGGGCTTACCTTTCCATTACAGCTGAAACATAACATTGAATATACCATGCATACCTTGTAGTATTCAAATACATGTGTATCATATCATTTGACATAGGCATCTTGTAGGAATTTGTCCTCTTTTCATCAGGTGCCTCCTTACCTTTTTCCATCTCTGGCTTTTCTTTCATGCATCTCAAATGATCCTCAATAAGGATACTATTATTAAATCTCATCAAGGAGGTTAGAAACATCCAAATACTAAAATACATGTAGGAATTATAAGTAATTATAAAAGGAATAATCATATCTATAAGTCTAAACACAAGTAAAGACATAAAGGAGCATCATAAGTTAAGAGATACTTATCTTCAATGAGAGGTGATCCTCTCCCTCTTGAACCAACCTTCAAGAGCCATCACTTTCCATTTTCCATATAACAATGTTTCCTTCAATATTTCAACTAGGCCTACTAGAGACTATCCCATCTAGGGCTTCATCAAATATGTCACAAGTGCTTGAGTGTCTTCACATTGACCATGATTGATTTAATATCTCATAACCTTTCCATAAACTAGCGTTTCTCACAAATTTCCTAAGGGTATCTTCAAACCCTAGAATTATTTTAGGTCTCTTCCATATTCTCTTGCTTCCATTAAAGGTGCCTCCATGGGGGTGATCTCCATGAATTTTATTTAACCCAGATATGATGCCATGTTAAATTTTCATAGGGATATATTGTTCTTTTCTTTGATAATTGCATTTCTTCATTAACACATTAAGTTCACCCCAAAACATCATAACATTATTAAAATTTACATCATTATTCATCATCATATGCAACTATGTAGAAATAACAATATCTTCATCATCAATGTAGCGGAGCATAAAGGAACAATAGAAGAAAATAATTCACACATAGAGACACCAGGATTGGTCGAAGACTAGGGAAAAACCCACTATGGGGAAACCCTTACAAATTTTTCTTCTTAGATTGTCATCAAATAATTTAGAAAAATGGAGTACAATGATCCATATCTTCATTTATGCAACTAACCAACAAAACAACTACAACATCCATGAAATGTACCCAGCAATGTATATGCTCAAAACTCAGATTTTTAGGACTATAACGAAAAGTCACCGTCCACAGTCAACTGCTGAACCTTGTGGTCACTAAGAAAAATATTCGAAAGACTGATATTTCACCTTTTAGATCTTGTTCACATGGAGGAGGTGACATGCGAGTGACTATATTTTTCCCAATCGCTCCCTTAAGTCTAACATGCGAGTGATTGGGATAAGATCTAGACTGCATAAAACCTAAACCCCCAGTCGCATGGATGGAGAGTTGCCCGTGCGACTAGAAAGCTCCACTCACACATATGAGATTTTTTGCATATGACTACAATTGAATCATTCATGTTCTGTGCCCGCAACTGGGGAACAAAACTCTAATTCAGATATCTGAGCTTCAAACCCCACAATTTCACCTCAGAGCGAACCTGATCCTCTGCGGATGAACCGTAGACCTATGTGAGCCAAAAGAAATATAGAAGAGTGTCTCATAATTGTGTCCAAATGATATAGAGGGCACTTTCATTTATATCCTTTCATGGTGGTCCACTTGTTTTAGGGCTAACCTCATCAAATGTGCAAATGTGGGATTTTCTTCATAAGTACACTTTCCCTTATCCGATTTGAGTGATCTTTAGGTCAATTTTGGTCCTATCGAAAAGATGAATTCAATGAAATAATTATCTCCATCAAGTGAGCTTTCAAAAGTGTAATTTGACCGAAGTTGCATATTTTTTAACATCTAAGTTACTCAACTTGGTATAAATCTACTTTTGTGTTAATGCTTGATGCCCAACATAGTAGAAAGGGGATAAGGGGAAAATCTAAAGTGAGAAAACCAATATCAGAGGTCTTAAAATACTTCTTTGAAGGGGAAACCTCCTCTGCTCTCAATAATTCAGGATCCCTTTTCCACCCATTTAAAAGCATAAGTTCTGATGCATACACTAGTAGAAAATGATGAAATTAGTCACTAGGTGACTAAAAAAGTAGTCACCGTAATTATTTCAAGTGAATTACTACTAAAATTGAGCAATTTTAATTGACCGATCTAAAAATGATTAATTTAAATGACTAATTTAGTCTAGGGATAAATATACAACTAGATAATAAGTGACCAAACTAAAAGTGACTAACTTAAATGACTAATTTAGTCCAAGAGTAAAATATTTGACTAGAAAATAAGTGATAAAATTAATAATGATTAACTTAAGTGACTACTATGTTGGAATTATGATGTATGTGTTGTACTTGATGGCAAACGACTTGTAGCAGAACAACTCACTTGTATACGGTAACTAGATGAATCTATGTAACTAGATGAATCTACAACAGAGCTATCAAATGTGACAGAATGTATGGCCGTTGTGTTTACAGATGTGACAAAATGAAGGGTAGTTCAAAGGAATCATTTCAGAAGTAATATGAAAAAACAGTGTAACAGGTCTATTCAGAGGTAATAGGGCATCAGCACATAAGAACAGGAACATGGAACTAAGGTCTACTGATCAGAATAAAGAAGGTAAAGGAAAAGTAGTTTAAGAAGTATACGCAGGTCCACTTAGTCAAAACAACGTATACACACATTCCCACAAGAGGAAAAGCGCGTACATGTTGGGAAACCAAAATTTGGTCTGAGGTATTTGGTCCAAGGTATTGAGGAAGGCCTAAAACTATATAAGGAGGAGATAATCATTAGGCCAAGTGTGAAAGTATTGAATATCTTATGAAGTGTTAGATCAAATGTGTAGGTTATGGGATTCTGATGCTTTTCTTGATCTGAACTGAGGAGGCACCTATGTGGTTGATGATGGATGAGATCTAATGATGGATCAAGATCATAATGACTTTTCATTATGTGATTTGATAATGGATAGGCTAGATCTGATTGCTAACACACGTTTTATATTTTATATATGATGATCTGGTTATGTCTGAAGTCTGGAATTGCAGCAAAGTTATAAGTAAGTATTTGTAGATCTATACGCTAGTTCGCTTTGGTGAAGGTGTGTATACATAATGGTTCGGCTCTTCCAAGTAGTGTATGTAAAATAAAAGCTTGATGTTCAGGGATGACTGATCTATCAAATCAATACTATTGTTTTGCTATTGTATTACTGCTGTTTGTCAATGATGTCTTCTTAGATCTGAAAGTAGAACTGAATGTATAAGGAAATTGAGTCTGATTGATTGATTGATTGAGAAGGAAGGGTGATCCTTGTTGATATCTGTTTAGAACTTTGTAATATGATAGTATATCTTTAGAATGTCACTAATTGGTACAGTTTGTGGTTCAGAGGTTTTATGATTCAGTATCTTTAGAGATATACATAGGTTGGGCTAAAGGAAGTAGTGTATAAACGCAGGTTGGATTCATTGAAGGAGCATATACATTCTGACACATGCCTTTTGAAGTTACAGTTAGTTCTAGTTGTTGATGCAGTGATCTGGGTTTAGATCTATGTACTGGTTACAGTGATCTATCTGTTCCAGTTGTTTGGTTGAATTTGATTAAGTTTGAATGAATGGTTGATTCAGTTGTGACAGAGGTTCGGTGATTGTATGATTCACTATGTCAGAAGTTTTAGTGATTGATTATTTCAGTTATATCAGAGAGTGATTATTGGGTTTAATTTATATCAGAGATTGATGATTGGGTTTTAATGATTGGTTGATGCAGATGTATTTGATGGTTGTATTGCAGTGGTGATTAATTTTGAGCTTCAATGTTGTTGATGGGTCCAATATGAAAATATGATGAAACGAGGCATTCAGATTGTGTTGATGTGTTCCTGGAGTATCCAGTCTGAAAATTTATGAAATTTGGTCCCTCGAGGAAGAGAGAAGGTTGTAGCCTTCTGTAGGCTAGTGCCTATGTATTGGTAAACATATCGGCCAATACAAGAGATAGGGGGTTGGAGCTCCCTTCCAGTAGTAGCTGGAAAAGAAGTGAAGGTTGGAGCCTTCTGTAGGTCGGCGCCTACGTACTAGAAAACGGATCGGCTAGTACAAGAGCTAGGGGGTTGTAGCTCCCTTCCAGTAGAAGCTGGAGAATGAGATAAGGTTGTAGCCTTCTCCAGGTGGGTGCCTGCATACTGGTATGAGTCTACACTAGTACAATATTGTAAACATATTTGCTTATTATTAAAAGAAGACAGAGACAACAATAGCAAGTGGTTTTCACCCACATTGGGTTTCCACCTTAAATCTTGGTGTTCATGTGTGTTGCTTATGTGTGATGGTTTATTCTATTATTACTACACATGGTTACTGTTTAATGTTTAATAAAGTATTGATGCACTGATTAAAGATCAACATATGATGAATTAACTGAATCATAAGTTCACTGGATATATGTTGGTTGCCTTAAGAACAGTTATGTGCACACGTGAGTTCCCTTCACTGTAGTAGCGTATATAAATCTGATTATGGAAACAAAAAAGTTATTGATTTGTAAATACTGATCCACCCCCCTCTCAGTATTATTTCCAACAATTGGTATCAGAGCAGGTCCTTTGGCAAAAGCTTGATCGCTTAAAGGAGATCCGTAGAAACAATGGGAAGTAAGCTAAAGAAGAAAGCACCTCAAAAGAAGAAGGCATCTTAAAGGAACTGTGCAGTGGGAGAGACGATTGGGGATTATGTGGAAGAAACTCTTCAGATTAAAAATCACCTCAGAGTGAAGATGAACAAGCAAAAGAATTGTCAGGTATGAATTTGTTGTCCTGTGTTGATACATTTCTCTATTCATTTGAAGATAATGAAAGTGATAGCGAAACAACTAAATTTGCTCTTATGGATGAAAGAGAATGAAATCAAATAGAGGTAGAATTTAAAAGACTCACATATACAATTAGAGATCAAGAAGATCTAATTGATAAAAGGTAATGTTCCTACAAAGAAGAAGTTACCAGATTAAAATATCAGTTGGAGGAAGGAAACAAGGTAAGGAAGCACTACAAGGAAAAGGAAGATCAATGTCAAAAGCTGCAGGATGAAGTGACATCATTAAGAAATGAAGTAAGTGAAAAGATTACAACAATCAAGAGAGATAAAGATAGATCCAGTTACTATGAAAGTCTTGAAGTTAAGATCCTCTCTCTAAAACAAGGTCTTGAAAAATCAAATAAGTAGAATGAAGAACTACTCCAAGCATTTGAAGAACAAAAAAATGAAGTTCTCGAATTAAGGAAACAAGTGGAAGAAGGAAGAAAATCTGAAGAAATCATGAAGAACTAGTATCTTGAAAAGGAAGAGCAATATCAAGTTGAGGTAAATATCCTAAAAGGTAAATTAGAAGAAAAGGATAAACTTTTACGATTTCAAGATAGTACTAAGATTTTGGATGATATTCTTATTAGTCAAAGGTCTCCTACCATCAAATATGGTCTTGGTTTTCATGAAGCTATTAAAGGAGAATCTAGCTCCCAAATTGAAGCAAAGAAATCTAGTGAAAAATCTGAAATTCTCAACAAGGAGATAAGAGGTCAACCCCATCAACAACCCAGGAAAGAAAGTCTTCAAAGAAAATAATTTACTTCTAACTATGGAAGTGATAATAGGTTCTTTCCTTTGATGAATAATGTTGAATGTTTTATATGTCATAATATTGGACATGTTGTAGCAAGATGCAGAAGTAGAATGGTTCAAGCTAATAACCGTCACACATAAAGATCATCAGCTTCCAGGTACTTTAAGGGATATTCTTTTTATTGCAATATGTTTGATCATAGAGCCATTGACTGCTATAGAAGAAATATGAAACATGTAAGATGTTATGCATGTAACAAGTTTGGACATATAGCAAAGGAATGCAGGAGAAAAGTTCAGGCACCATACCAAAAGAAGAAAACATCATCACACTCGAAGATATGGAAGAAGAAGGAAGTACAGTCAGAAAGATGTGGCATAGCACAATGTACAGACATAACAGACTCAGGGGGAGTTAAAAGCGTGAAAATTCAGTGTCCTAAATCTCATATGTAAGTTTCATGAAGACAAGTCGCGTATATACGCGAGTCATAAGCTGCACAGTTGTGTATATGTTGAAGAAGCATTGGGACAGACTCAGAAAGATGATCTGATATGATTCAGACAATTATCAATTATCTTTTATGTCTTGATGATAGATGACTTCGATCTGTGGATGTTATTTAGAAGTTCTTCTGATCCTCAGAAGTTGTTCATAACTTGATGCATATATGATCGATGATGATGCCTTGATATTTCTTACTGATATATGCAATGATCAGATCTGACAGTGAACAGGTGGCACAAGTTTAGGGGGAGAATATGCTATGCTTCTAATATTGCATTGTTGGAATTATGTTTAGAATTATTTGGTACCTAATGATTCTTATCAATGGTGATGATGCTTATGTGGCTAAAGTGTTTAAATGATACATCATGCTATGTTGCGGTTATAAGTTGCCTATGATGTTGATACTTGTATTGCTTGGGGTTACATAGTTGTTATTCAGATTAGGTTTATGGAGGATTGTGGATGACTTTTGATGATACATACAGTACATATATGATTCTTACATGGTAATCTCCATAAGGACAAGGATAAGTACAAAGCTTGAGTACATAACTTCATTATTTGATGATGAGCCACTCATTTCTTTCATGCTACTGTCATCATGCCTTCAAAGATGCATAAAGTTCATATGGTGCAGTTATGATGCAGGATTCCTAGAGTCCTTTGCTCTAACATGGTTTAGGATTGTTTTTATTGATGACATCAATAAATATTGACAAATGACTATGAGCTCATGGTTTGTTAGATACATATTTCTATGGATACACATGATGTTGGATACATGGATGATTACTTAAGTTGCATATTGATAAATATCATTGGTTGGCCAAGAGAATGGTTTTAATACAGGTCTCATGAAGACATAGCTATTTGAAGACATGGATATTCAGAGACATGGCTTACTTAGTCACATAATGATGATGACTTATTACTTTATGATGATACTCACACATGTTGATTATCATGGTTGATGCTTATCAAATGTAGGATGTTCCCTAGTGATGATACATGGTTGATATATTGAGGAATATTGTGGAAAGATCATTCAGTTCTTGATGATGATGTTTTGATCATAGATGATGACTATGGTGTTTTCACATTCATATGATATGATGTGAATGATTTTGTGTTACTACTTGGAGATATGACATATGCTTAGTTGATTCATGGAAGGTTATCATAAGTCTCTTTCTACTAAGGAAATAGAGCAAGTTGATCTTGATGAGATCAAGAGGATGAGTTGATATCTATATATGACATACTTTGTCACAGGTTTATGATATTTAGATTGTCATATCTTGAGAACTGATGGACATATACAGGTTGTTGGTCTAGATGTTTCTGCCAGATGCTTATGGTGCAGATCATATATGGTGTATGATAGTTGCTGATGACTATCATGGTCTTGTTTAGGTCTTTGGTCTTTGTTAAAAATGTCATGTATATCATTTGATGTAAAGGTCATATAAAGGCCCATGATGTAATAATATGTCTCTAATGAGTCCTTTTTCATCATATGATGTAATTTGTACCCCCGCTATGCATGGGAAGGATGATGTAATAATTACTATATTTCAGTCATGTATAAACAATTGGTATATCCCCACTTGGTTGGGTAGATGAGTCAAATTTGGTATATCCCCACTTGGCTGGGAGATTGATGTATGTATGAGTCATTGGTGATAAGAAGGTCATACTTGCATAGTTGAGTTATAGAGCCATCTTATTCTTTTGGAAAATATTTTTGCAGACTCTACATGTACTTAGGGGGAGCATGGATGGTATAGTGCATCACATCATCAATGAATTCAACATATGCCTAGGGGGAGCATGATCAATGTTTATATTCAGCTATTCATATATGAAATCCTTCACTTTGGTCACCCCTTTTCCCTTGATATCAAAGGGGGAGAATATCTTGGTCTACCCTTTGCCCTTGATGTCAAAGGGGGAGAGTATTTTGGCGTTGGTTGTTATCTCTAACAGTTTCTACAACTTGCAATAATCAACACCAACATGGTTGTCATCAAGTCCAAAGGGGGAGATTGTTGGAATTATGATGTATTTGTTGTACTTGATGGCAACCCACTTGTAGTAGAACAACTCACTTATATATGGTAACTAGATGAATCTACGTAACTAGATGAATCTATAGAAGAGATATCAGATGTGACAGAATGCATGGCAGTTGTGTTTACAAATGTGACAAAATGTATGGTAGTTCAAAGGAATCATTTCAGAAGTAATATGGAAAATTACAGTGTAACAAGTGTATTCAGAGGTAACAGGGCATTGGCACATAAGAATAGGAAGATGGAACTAAGGTCTACTGATTAGAATAAAGAAAGGTAAAGGAAAAGCAGTTTAAGCAGTATACACAGGTCCAGTTAGTCAAAACAGTGTATACACGCTGGTCCACATAATAAAAAGAGTGTATACGTATACACGCACTCCCACAAGAGGAAAAGCACGTACATGTTGGAAAACTGATATTTGGTATGAGGTATTTGGTCCAAGGTATTTTGGTCCAAGGTATATGGCCCAAGGTATTTGGTCCGAGGTATTGGTTCGAGGTATTTGGTCCAAGGTATTGGTCCTAAGTGGTTTTGGTCCAAGGTATTGAGAAAGGCATAAAACTATATAAGGGGGAGAATATCATTAGGCCAAGTGTGCAAGTACTGAATATGTTATGAAGTGTTAGATCAAATATGTAGGTTATGGGCTTCTGATGCTTTTCTTGATCTAAACAGAGGAGGCACCTATGTGGTTGATGATGGATTATATCTAATGATGGATCAAGATCATAATGACTTATGATTATGTGATCTGACAATGGATAGGCTAGACCTGATTGCAAACGTATGTTTTATCCTTTATATATGATGATTTGGGTATCTCTGAAGTCTGGAATTTCAAAAAAGTTATAAGTAAGTATTTTCAGATCTATATGCTGGTTCGCTTTGGTGAAGGTGTGTATACACGCTAGTTTGGCTATTCCAAGTAGAGTATGCAAAACAAAAGCTTGATGTTCAGGGATGTATGATCTATCACATCAATATTGTTGTTTTGCTACTGTATTACTATTTTTGTCAATGATGTCTTCTTCGATCTAAAAGTAGAACTAAATGTATAAGGAAATTGAATCTGATTGATTGATTGATTGAAAAGGAAGGGTGATCCTTGTTGCTATCTGTTTAGAACTCTATAATATGACAGTAGATCTTCAAAATGTCACTGATTGATACAATTTTTGGTTCAGAAGTTTTATGATTCAGCATCTTTAGAGATATACGCAGGTCAGGCTAAAGGAAGTAGCATATAAATACAGGTTGGATTCATTGAAGGAGCATATACATTCTGACACATGCCTTTTGAAGTTACAATTAGTTCTGCTTGTTGATGGAGTGATATGGGTTCATATTTGTGTACTGGTTACAGTGATCTATTTGTTCCATTTGTTTGGTTGAATTTGATTAAGTTTGAATGAATGGTCGATTCAATTATGTCAGAGGTTCGGTGATTGTATGATTCATTATGTCAGACGTTTCAATGATTGATTGTTCCAATTATATCAGAGAGTGATGATTGGGTTTCAGTTATATCAAAGATTGATGATTGGGTTTTAGTGATTGGTTAATGCAGATGTATTTCATGGTTGTATTGCAGTGGTGATTAATTTTGAGCTTCAATGTTGTTGATGGGTCCAGTATGAAAATTTGATGAAATGAGGCCTTCAGATTATGGTTATGTGTTCCAGGAGTATCAATCTGAAAATTTATGAAATGTGGTCCCTCGAGGAAGAGAGAAGGTCGTAGCCTTTTGTAGGTCGGTGCCTATGTATTGGTAAACATATCGGCTAATACAAGAGCTAGGGGGTTGGAGCTCTGTTCCAGTAGCAGTTGGAAAATGAGTGAAGGCCGCACCTTCTGTAGGTTGGCGCCTATGTACTAGTAAATGGATCGACTAGTACAAGAGCTAGGGGGTTGTAGCTCCCTTCCAGTAGAAGCTGGAGAACAAGATAATGTTGTAGCCTTTTGCAGGTGGGTGCCTGCGTACTGGTATGAGTTTGTACCAGTAGAATATTGTAAAAATATTTTCTTATTATTAAAAGAAGACAGAGACAATAGCAGTAGGTGGTTTTCACCCACATTGGGTTTCCACCTTAAATCTTCGTGTTCATGTGTGTTTTTTATGTGTGATGGTTTATTCTGTTATTACTGCACATGGTTACTGTTTAATTTTTAATAAAGCACTGATGCACTGATTAAAGATCAACATGTGACGAATTAACTAAATCATAAGTTCACTAGATCTATGTTGGTTTCCTTAAGAATAATTGTGTGCACACGCTAGCTCCCTTCACTATAGTAGCGTATATAAATCTGATTATGGAAATGAAAAATTTATTGATTTGTAAATACTAATTCACCTTCCCCCCCCCCCCCCCCCTTCAGTATTATTTCCAATATACTATAGTCCAATAATAAAAAGATGACCAAATAACAAATACAACAAGTATATGAATTACTCATTTATTTTAGTAATTTTTAATTATGTCACTCCGGAAATGGAAAATTGTAATTTTGATATTGAAGTGTTACATTTCACTACATGGGTTTCTGAATCCACTTGCATTGTTAAGATTTGGAGACAAAGGGTTCTTTGAATCCATCTATAGTGTTAAAATTATGAATACCCTTTTGTCTCTAAATTTTAGCACTGCAGATAGATTCAGAGACTGCCATCTTTGAATCCATTTGCAGTATTAAATTTAGAGACAAGGGGGTATTTGAGTCGATCTGAAGTGTTAAAATTTAGAGACCCCTCTAAGAGGGTCTCTAAATCCATTTGCAATGTTAATTACATCAAAATGACTCAAAATGACTAAAATTTTATAGTCATAACAACATTTGACATAAAAGTGACTCAAAACACACATACATTATCTTGAGTCCCTTCTAACAAAAACTATTATCGACCATTGCATTGTGAATAAAAGGCCATATGAGATTACTTATGCTATGAAATGTTTGATTTAAATCATTTTCTTATAATAGTTCATGAATCTTAATGAAAATCATTTTCATAAATCCTTTGGAGTTAAGATGTTGTGAATTACCTTCATTTTGAACATATTCTAGAATATTGTCCTAGTTGAAATCTCCCTGAAACATAACATATGATAAAATAGAAATTCTAGTAAAGAAACAAAATTGTATAATTATTTTTCTTTATTCTATGCTATTGTTTCCTATGCTACCACCAGCTTACAACATTTACTTTGAAACATGTGGTGTAATTGATAGTTTTATATGTTTGATGAATAGAGTGTTTAGAGTTTATATAGACTAATTTGTTATTGCCTTCTTGGGTGCTATTCCTGTACACTCCAAGGAAAATCAAGAGCATGAGTGACATTTGAGGATGGTGCTATAGGTGTTGCAAGAGAAATTATTATATGACAAGTTGAGCAAGTGCACTTTCTATCGTAGGAAAATCCATGATTTAGTTCACAATGTCTTAGAGGAGGGGATAACAATCCAGGGAAGATGAAATCCATCAAAGGTTGGCTATCGCCAAAGAATATTTCAAAGGTGAGACTATTTATGGATTTACCTAGTTACCACATGATATTTATTGAAGGTTTTGATAATATTGTACATTCAATTCTTTCATTGCAGCATAAATTAGTATAAACTGAATAAACTGCAAATTATGAAGATAACTTTCAATAACTGAAATGTTTATTAACCAATGCACCTATTCTAAAGAATGAAAATACAAATGAGGATATTTTGGTGTGCATAAATGCATGTAAAGAAGGCGTTGGTGGACCCCTTAAAGACAAGCATGTCATATGAATTGAAGAAAATAAAAGAACATGAAAGAAATTATGTTACCCATGACTTGGAGCTTACAACTATTATCCATACATTGAAAATGTGAAGACATTATCTTATGGGATGAAATTTTGAGTTGAAAATAGACCATAGTAGTTTGAAATACTCACATAGACAAATTAGATGGTTGGAATGCCCTAGTGAATAAGACTTTGACATCAACAACATTAAGGGAAAAAAGAAATATAAAGACTCGGTTAATGCACTCAACATTAAGAGGGAGCATGTAATGCATGATATAACTATTAGCATATACAACATAGACTTAAAATTAATAATTTTGGAAGATTAGGATCAAAATAACACTATTTACAAATTAAAGAAGGCTTACAACAAGGTATTTCACACCAAAAATTTAAATACTACATGCTAGAAGAGGATGGAGACCTCTTGCAAACGAACACAAGTTTATGTTCCTAATTCTCAAGAATTGAGAAATTTACTGATAAGAGAAATGTGTGATGCACCATATTTTGGACACTAGGGTACCATAAAACTATTGTTGTTATAATAATCCAATATTTTTGATTTAGTATGAAAAAACATGTGGTTGATTACATAGACAAATGCATGTAATGTTAGAAGGTAAAGGCTAAACATAGACATCCAACACGATTTCTATATCCATTGTCCATTCCTAAATGCAAATGACATATTGCTACCATAAATTTCATCACCAAGCTACGAAGGATAACAAGATGAGATGATTCTATCATGGTAGTGACGGAAAATCTTACGAAAGGCACGCATATTATTTCTATTAAGTTGATTGATAAGGAATCCAATATTGTGGAAATTTATATAAATAGGAATTTGTGAAGTTATATTTTGAGTTGGGATAGCCTAGAAAACAAAGTGATTGTTGGGTTATATGTTACAAAAGAGACATAAGAACATATGTTCAAGATAAGTAAAAGTATAAAGGATAGATAATATAGGTAGAAAGTTGCACAAACAAAGGAAAAGTGCATAGGTAATCTATATTGTTTGGGCATGTATTTTCCAAAGTGAAGGCTAAAAAGAGCTCATTAAAATTGGGAAGCTACCCAGAATTGGTAGCACAGTATTGTGGGCCATATGAAATCCTAGATAGGATAACGTTGGTTATATACATTATTGCATTACTTGCATCCATGAACATTCATAAAAGTGTTTCATGTATCTTTATTGAAAAAGTATGTGCCTAATCCTAACCTTGTGATTGATTAGACTATGGTTTGGGTGGAGCACAAAGGGGAATTTTGTGTGGAGCCAATATTCATCTTAGACTCAAAATTTGAAGTACTCATGTGCAAAGCCATTATCTTGGTAAAGGTCCAGTGGACCTACTGTAAGCTTGAAGATACCACATGGGAGCATGAAGAGGATATGTGGGAGGACTACCCACACCTTTTTGCATATTTTGAGGAAATATGAATGTACATTCGTGCACAAATGACTAAAAACACCATTTTTTATAGCTAGGATTACTAAATTCCATAGCTTAGATATTTCATGTCCGACCAGTGGCTGAGCCCTCAAAGGTAAGTGGGACAACCTAAAGGATTGTGATGGAGAGAAGGGAGTACTCTTCCTTGGATTATGTAGGTTGAGGGGAGTGAGAGTTGGGCATTTGGAATTTCTATAGGAGTTACTAAATTGTCAAATTATCGAGTTTGAAGATGTAATTTTTTTTTATGTATCTACATGTAAACCTATATGGTGATGTGCAACAAATCTAGTGAAAAAATGTAAGGGAGGAAAATGTAACACCTCAGTTTTGATCACTAGATCAGAAATGTATATTTATAAATATGATTAATGTTTAAATGCCAAGATATATAATATGTAAAAATGTATCCAAATATTGCTAGATTTATTGGATTTCAACGGTTTCATTATGTAAGATGACCAATGTGTGAAAATCGCAATAGTCGAGAGGAGACACCAAAAAAGTTTATCCATGTTAAGGGTTGGTGTGGTCTAGGCCTAGTGTGATCGTCAAGTGATTTTGATGGCTTAGATGCCCTAGGTTATGGTTTCTTAGATCACATGTTAGTCCCACAAGTCATGGACACAATATCAAACAAAAAATTATATGTAAACATTTATATTGAAAATAATAATATAAAATACATCACTAGTTATAAAATGGATAAGAACATATTCATGGAGGACCTATCATTCCATAAATGAGGGGGGTAAAAATGGGTCCAAGGGTAAATCACACATGCCTAAAATCCCATGTTATTAGCATAAATTAATTGTCATTACCATATAATCCCCATTTGACTTATTAAAACCAATCATTGAATGCATTTTTGAGGTTGGTAGAAGAGTCATATCAATTAGTTATTGAAGCATGGGATAAGTACACTCATGAGAGGAGTGGTTTTATTAAATGCATGTAAGAGGTGGGTTAGAGAGTCATCTCACCTAGATGTTAGAACATGTGATGAGTAAAATTATATTTTGAATCGTTCGAGTCAAAACATGCATAAAGAAAGGAATTTGAGTAGAGGAGATAACTAACTTTCAAGAATCAACAGGACAAAAAAAAAAAGTTTTGGTGCTACAAGAGGAGAAAATACAATGTGTTGAAAACAAATCTCTAGTTTTGATATTTATGATAAGAACTAGATTTTCATGTTTGTGAGGGGTTCTCATTTAGAAGTCACTCAAGTTCTTGTGTAAAGGTTGTTGTAAGTGCTCCACTAGTAGCTAGATTTGCTAAATCCCACAACTAAGAGATTCCTTACTAATCTATGTTAGAGCCCTAGAGGGGATGGAGATTGTCTAAGGGACTATGATATATAGAAATAAATATCATCCTTAGATTGTGAAATATGGTGGGAAAGAGAGTTGGCTAGTAGGAATTATTGTAGCAATCACATCACTATTAATTTATAGCTAGGTATTGGTCTCTTAGTGTTGACTATACACATCCATAGGAGCATGCTCACCTTTGTGGAATCATAGCCCTAGATTAGAGGTGGCCTATTGTAGGGAGAATTAGTCCAAAAATAACTGTGGTTGGATGGAATATTTGACATTTGTATCTAGTTGTGTAAATCATTTACAAGGATAAATATTCCTATCAGTATGTTATTTATGTAAATGTTATGCTTGAATGTTATGTTCAATTTATGTTGTGTATGTTTAAATGTTGTTGTGAATGATTAATTCTTCTACATTCTTGAATTTTAAAAACATGGATAGTGACATGAGCCTATATGTTAGACAACATACATTCATTTATTTCAAAATGGTATTAAAGTTAGATTTATGGTAACGTGCCTTAGACTAAGGGTCTAGGTATGTCACTCATCATCTTATTGGTATGTTGTCAAAACCTAGAAAATTTTCAAGTAGAAGAAATTATAAGTGTGTTGAGGTTTAATGATATTTATCTCAAACATCCACAAAGAAATGCAAAAACAAATACCCAGAGAATAGAGAAAGTAAATCATTAATGAATCCCAAAGAAAAATTATTGGTTTTTATTCATTTGGAAATGGATTTTTTATAATTTTACAAAGAGATCACTAATTGAAGAGTCGATCCTTAAATTTGGCATGCATACAAATTAAAGGCTAGAAGAAACAACAAAATATGCAACTAACTAACAAAATAGCATTTAAGATCTAGAAAGGGATCCTTCATGGGAGTTGAAGTACTAGTGATGGCGCTCCTTGGCAATCCTGTCCTAATGTGTCAAATTAGGTCCTCCCATCTAAGATGGATATTTTCCCCACTTTCTTCTCAATTTAGTGATGGAGCTATGTATGTGAAATTGCTACTAGATAGGTTATCACTAAAATTGCAAGCGTTACTAAAAATGATATGATGAACAAGGTTACAATGATGTGCATGAGCACATGAATCATACCCTACTCAATGTGCAGATGCATAAAACTATGCTATGAAAAAAATGAAAAATATGTCGTTGTTGTAAGCTACCAAACACTACTAACATAATAGTGTCCCCATCGAAAAATTCTAATATATAAAGTAAAACAAAGATCATATCCAAAATGTAAAAACTCATTATATCAAGCATCTTGCCCTTACATCTCAAATATTCAAACTCTTAGAAGCAATTGACCTCCAAAATAATCAACATACATACTTTTGTGACATTTCACAATAAAATTTTTATTTTTATTTTCCACACCATTTAAAAAAAAACAAATGTCTAGAAAACAAAAAACAAATACAAAGGTCGAAAATCTTCAAATAAATTTAAAATATATTCCTCAATTAAATTGAGTGCGTTCAAAAATACCTATCCATCACCTATTTTAAAACATATTGTTCAAATTTGGGCGGGTTATTAAATATGTTTTACCATGATCTAATTCCCACCAAAAAAACCAAAGACCAGAACAATAGTTCAACATGCCAATATCGATCTCCAATCTTCGCTGGGAATATATGGAAACAGGTACACGTTAGTGGATTGATCTTTAGGATATCTACGTCTATTCACGTTTTTCAAATCCACTGAACTCTGATGCCTTAGCTGCAGGTTTGTTCTACGTTTTCACAGGAAATGTGGTGGTGATCCGCCGACAGTTTGGGTTTCAGGGTTGAATTTCGATAAGTTGAGGGATCGGCGGATGGAGGAGGATCTATTCAATAGCTCGCCCCACCAACCATCGATTTTTTCCCAGATTCATTCACTTGTTTCCCACTGTTCCTACCTTTACAGGGATGGAAGGGAGATGCAATGCGATGGATGTCCTCATTGAAGAGATGGAGGAAATGGTTTTCATCTGGTTTTTGCGTGTTGCTTGTGGTTGTCTCAAGGCAGTTCTAAAATGGTGTTACTTGTTGGTTACGTGTTGCTTGTGGTAAGCTTGAAGTGGCAATCCAGTATTTCAATGGATCCAACGGACCCGCTTGAAGAGGAAAACCAATATTTGTCAAATGACATATTTGAAAGCTCTCAGATATCGTCTCTCCTCTTGAAAGCCTTTTGGATATAATTCATTTTTCTTGCTTCTACTACTCCATGGCACTCGTCAGCTTGAAGCGGAAAACCGGTATTTCAATGGACCCTATTGAAGAGGCAAACCAATATTTGTCAATTGACATATTTGAAAGCACTCAGAGATCATATCTCCACTTGAAATTCTTTTGGATATAATTCATTTTGCTGCCTTCTACTGCTCTGTGGCACTCGTCAGCTTGAAGTGGCAATTCAGTATTTCAATGGACCCACTTGAAGAGCGAAAGAAATATTCGTCAAATGACATATTTGAAAGCTCTCAGAGCTCGTCTCTCGGCTTGAAAGCCTTTCGGATATAGTTCATTTTGTTTGCTTCTACTGCTCTGTGGCACTCGTCAGCTTGAAGCAGCAATCCAGTGTTTCAATGGGTTTCAATGACATGTTTGACATTGCTAAAAAAACAACGATTTGTTTCGCACCTATTTTCGGGAATAAATAGTTAAAAAAAAGATGAGTAGAAGTGCAGAGAGAAGTGGCCAATGTTATAACCCCAAATTATGATCTGCTTATTTCTCTTTTATTTGACTTGATAGATTCAACAGAAACATAATTAATTTGGCTTATTATTAATTTTAACTATTCCCACAACAGAGGAGAGGACGTAGTTACAGTCAATTAACCATGGAGATTTACCCACATAAATTGTTACGGAGCTCCAGAATTAGTGTCACAGATGAATAATTGGAGGTGTGGGGATCGATTTCCATGACAAAAATCTAATTTGGAGGTGTGGGGATCGATTTCCATGACACAAATCTACTATGTCATTGATTCCTTCTACTCCACTGCTTTGTTTGTGCCCTTCCTCTCCCTTGCCTTAACTTTAGAGATGGGATTTGAAGTACACGGGAGGGTGGGATGCGAGAGGGCGAGGCGAATCAACTCGATCCCGCCTACCCGAGAGGATTGGTATGGATCCATAGAATAGAATGGGATGTTGGTAAAGCTGGTGTTGCTATCTAGGATATTGATGCTGCTATGAATCCATAGAATAGAATGGGATGTTGGTAAAGCTGGTGTTGCTATCTAGGATATTGATGCTACTAGACAGTCTTCCAAAAGATCTGGGTATGGATCTGAATCTATATATGTGATTGGGTCAACTACTTTGTGTACGGAAACATCAACAGCGTGATCAATAATGTGAGCGACTGAACCAACTGCTGAACTAACAACTACATAATCTATAGGATCAACGAGCACTAGCAATATACCTAGGAGCATATTGCTCTGTTCGTGCCGTTGGACGGATCAATTTTCATAACATCAGTACACTAGTGCCTCAAGAATGAATAACTTTCTTGAATAACTCATGTCTGGTAAGTTCATAAACTTCGAAGCATTTTATTCTGGCGTTTACTTTGATTTGATTCATCTTAAGTAGCACAAATTTGAGTGTAATTAGCTTTTAGCCATAAAAATGGCTTTTTATATCCAGAGCTGCCTGTTACCTTTAGATTAATATTAATGACAATTTATAAAGACTTTCACTTCCTTGTGATGCCCCGACGTTTCTTTCCCTTTTGGAGATCCAACCTATTATTTTTTTTTAAGAAAAAAATCCTTATATTTGATATTTCTCAGAATGAGATCAGAGTATACATTGTTCAATCATGTAAAGACTCAAGTCTATCTTGTTCTTTTCCTTTTCTACCCAAGTTAGAAACTAAATCCACAATTTTAAGTCTTCTTGTAGTGTCTTATAGACAACTATTCCATCAAAAAACATCAATCAGACATCTTACTTATCCTATGAATTTAAAACTAACATTTCTTACAATGGATTTGAAAAACCTCTACAAAAAACCACATCTAATACTGGAAGACCAGTTAAATACAAATTTCTTTTTGTAGCTGAAACGAGGGTGCCTTCTCTCAATTCATGTTAAGTTAAGAAACCCTCCTGCAAGAGAGAAACTTCTTTAGACAACTTATCCGCCTGTGTCTTGAATTCATGGTATACATGTGAAAATGAAGTAATTTCAAAAGAGGCTTATATTTCTTAGACAATCTTCATAATTAGGAGCAGATTGAAATTATGGATATGGAATTCATGGTATACATGTAAAAATGAAGTAATTTCAAAAGAGGCTTATATTTCTTAGACAATCTTCATAATTAGGAGCAGATTGAAATTACCAATATTCCATATCCATAGACCTGAATTTTTTTCAATCCTCTTTCCTTTGAAATTTTCAACAAAATCCAAGGGGTACAAAATTTAGGTCGATTGTTTGAACCTTAGCCAGTAACACACTTCAGCTTAAGATGCTTCATAGAGTCAAAACAACCCCTGCTCCACATATACCACGGTTTCCATGACTTGCACCGTCGAACAAACCTCAAGGCCTTTCATGATCAATACATGGCATTAATAAGATTATAGGATAAATCTATTTGAGAAGTACTTCATTATCAACTAAATCCATTCTAACCTTGCATGCTACCTCTGCAGATGTGACAACCAAATCCTGAAAGATCATCTAATATCGGGTCCCACAAATACCATAAGCAAATAGGTAGGCGAGAGCCTTACATGTTGTTATTGTCTTATCAGATAACTAGTCAAAAATTCAATCAACCAAAGTCATCTTTTCCCATTTAGATTTTCCCACTGTGGCTTGAGTAACCTCATTCCAAACTTCTCTAGAAAAAGGATAAGTCACATATAACTAATCCACAATTTTCTCACTACTCTTGTAAAATATACATCTGCGTGTTGCTAATTAGCTCTTCTTCTTTTCACTATCCAAGGTGAAAAATTTATTGGCTAGGGCTAACCACAAGAGAATGATGTAGATTAGACCTAGTGAAGAAATCTTGGAGGAAAAGATTTTAAAAGAAAGAGACAAAAGAATAAAAATCCTATTCAACCTAGCCACACTGGAATAGGTGCACAAATTATATAAGGGCAGGATTTTCCATAAAAGATAGGAATTACCTAATCTATTGGAAGGAAGAGGAAAAAATAATGAAAGGAGAAATGCATCAGAAATAAATTTGGTGCTAAAAACTCTCAAAGAGGATATTGACATATATGAACCAAGGTCCACTAGAGAAAGTGCGAGAGGTGGGGGAAAGGGGAGGTATTCTCTCGACCATGAGTCGTTGGGTGAGAATGATTTGATCCAATCTTCTTCTCATTGAAATATGCAAGGAGGCTACTTGTGCTTGGGGATCATTGAGTTTATTGTGGATTCTTTGGGTTGATCGCATTAGTTCTTGTTAAAGTCGTAGCACTCTTGAACATTAAAGTTAGGAGCCATTAATGTTTAAGTCACATTATATGGTGAATATGTGACCAATGCAATACAATATCAATATTGATGTTAGAGGTTAAGTGGTTAAACTACCTAACAAGTAGGGGTGCTATAAATAAGTTAGATATGATGAATGGTGTGTGTTGGAGATGTAAGGATGAAACTTTATCATCAAATATTTTATATTCTTTGTCCATCATTGTCTTACATCTATGTGTTTTCCTTGACCATATGGCCCTGATTTTGGTTGAAGATTATTCCCTTGATATATTTTTTTTTGTTTGGATCACTATTTTTTCTAATGATCGTGAAATTTTCTTTGACCTCTAGAAAATCCCTCTCAGTTCAAGTACTACTTGTGTCTCTAAAATTCCATGATGGATTAGTTTACTGCTATGTTTGCTGTCATTAAGGTATTTCCTCAGCAAATAGATGTGTTTTTGTAATAAATATCCAACTTACAAATGTTTTTGCATGTTTAGATAGATACATGATGGATTTGGCTAAACTGATAAGGAATCTTGGCATAGTAATGAAAAAGATTTACTCTAATGATTAACCTCATCAGTGGAGAGGAACTTGCTGTAATAAAATATTGAAAAACTAAAAGTTGTCTTTCTTATCTTCTTGATGGTGAATACTATATAGGATATACAAATATAGTTCATTGTCCAACTGTTTTTTGGGATTGTTTCCATTTGTGCTAGAAATGAAGTGCCTTTCCCTATTTATTTCTTGATGCAAAACAAAACTTGTATGGAACTTTTTTCATTTAGAAATGGCCTCAATTCATTACTGCATCTCTTCATTGGTTGTTGCTACTTATCACAGTTGATGTAATCCATATCGAGAATTGTAAAATCTCTCTAGATACAACATTTTAAACCAAGGGTTGAATTCCTTGTGTCTGTCGTCGAGGAATGAATATGCATTATGTAGGTCCATGTAAGAGATATGAAATGCAGATCTTTGCACATAGGTTGGTTTGTTTGACAATTTACCATATTGTTAATGTTTTGGGAATTCTATAGAGAATTTTGTCCTTGCACTGTCAAGGTTCCATGTGAAATTTTGAAGTTGCAGTTGTTTAGTGAAATCTTTATAAATTTTGATGCATCTCATAAATTTTTAATTCAACTGGAAAACAACATTTAAGTTATAGCCTAGAAGCACCACTTGAACTGAAAAATGGTAGCAACATCAGGTTCAAATGGGCATGCCATACACATAATGCAGTGGGGTTTTTATCAACCACTGAATGGCCACACATTTGTGATTTGTTAATGGCCTGCCATAATCTCCACGTAGAAATAGAGGACTTTTTTAATTAACACAACACCGTTTATTAACTTCAAACATGCTTATTTGATTGAAATATTCTCTTACGAGCAAAAAATGCTAGTGCCTGAGGAGGACTTGTTTTAGAATGAGCGACCTCAATTATCTACTAGTAGGTTGGGACTTTAGAAAGGTATGTAGTTTAAGATTTATTTGAGACGATTTAAGAGGATCCATGAAGGAAAAAAGAGAATTTTGGATTTAAAACTACTGCCAAATTTTTGTGATGCTTGTTTTCTTGAAGTAAATCCTCAAGAGTGTGATTTGTTGTTTTTTTAAAGAGAGTAATTAAAATTTCACATTTGAAAACTTAACGAAAAACATTGAAGCATTTTCAAATAAAATATTACACATTTTTTATCAGTGGACATTTGTGTCTAGAATATTGTCTTAAGTTGTGAGAGTTTGCATTCCACATAAACATTTCAAGAAGATGGTTGGTATCTTTGATGCTTTCATTTGGGTTATTGTTTCTTAGAAGTTTTTTCTTGAAGGTTTACAGGATTCCATTGCTAAGGAAGTGGATTTGAAATTCGATGAAAGTTTGGACAATGATTTGTGGAAGATGGCATTGTACAAATATTTTGAGAGGAAACAAAAAGAATAATAAGAAAATAATATCATAGGTGATGAAAGTAGGTTCAGAAAAATTTGACAATCATGAACTAAAACAATTTTTTTGGGACTTGTAGTTTAATACTACTGTAATCCACCAGGAAAGTCTTCTGCAACATTTGGAAATGAAGTGTTGACTTCATGTGTTATGAATATTGGTGCTAAAGTTGCATCTGTTTTTTGTATTGAAGATGGAGTCACTATGCCAATAATAGGTGCGACTCTCCCATCTGGTGGGGAAGATATACCAAGGCATCTTTGTGATCACAATTCTATGATGATGACCGTCAAGCAGGCCTGGTGTTATTCCTTACGTTGTTGGTGAAATAATCAATGACCCACATTGTCACATGCCAAAAAAATATAGTGCATTATATTTGATAAAAAAATTACCCTCACAAAAGGAAAACCCTTTGTTACTAGTGCTAAATTTCTATCATATATTCAACTCGGAGAATTTCTCAAATTTCTCAAAATACTTTAGAAATGAATTTTCTTTCTATTTTCCATGGATCTTATCATTCTTTTCCATTGTCTCTATAGATTCTGAAGCAACAATTCTTAATCCATATACTTCTAAGGACGATACAGATTAGATAGATATTTGACTACTTAGGAATCACTGTAAAGTCCACAATATTCACCTTGGGAACCTATATCTTGGACAATATATTTATTGCTTGACAACCAAGAATCTTCTTATAAGCCAATATTATCACATTCTAAGGAAATGAAAAAATAAAAAATAAGTTCTGAAGCATAATAATATCCTATTGAAATTTATGAAGTTTCTTTATCCTTAGGTTCATTAATTTTGTCACAATTGATGTAATGATAGCACAATACAAAGCATCAGTGAAAGGTTCCATACCCAAAATTTTCATTGGGACCAAGTTAGAGAGCATATATTCTAGCCTCCAATGAATCCCAACACAATATAGGAACATTGTTTGTGAATCCATGAAGAGGTTTTCTCCACATTCCTTGCTAAACCTGTTGATCTACGACCTTCCCTCAAATGTAAACGACCAACACTAGGTCCCTTCAACTACCATACAATATTCATAAAAGATTGGGTGAATTTTGACAACTGAGGATTATTAAGGTCACATTGTGGCTAGATATTTTCAACTCCACTTTTTCATTCTGAAAAAATATGTATGTGTTGAGCCATGATTTCATGTGCACGAGAAGCATAGATTTTTCGTTTTTTTCACTAGAATGCCTTAGCTAAGTTTGATATAACACCAATACAAGACTATTGTGTGAAGTGAATTCCATAGGTATTTTACACAAATTACAAAGTATATGAACTTTAGATAAGAAATCATTAGTGTTTAGATAGTAAAGAAAGGTATTTTTTCACAGATTACAAAGTATATGAACTTTAGATTAGAAACCATCATTGTTTAGATAGAAATTAGAGAAATATTATAGATATATAGTTAAATATTGATTAGAGCTCTTTTATTCCAAAATATCTACATTGGTGCATGGGAGGGTATATCGATGAGGAATCCCCTCCAAGATTTCTTATGGACCATTCTTAACTCCTTTCACACTCTTTTATTCTCCTGTTATGAAGGAGGATCTACGCAGGTGTGGCTTTTCCTTTTGGGGTTGGGCCAAGATCTCTGATAGATCACAAATTGAACCCTTTTGTTTTGGTTGTGGCACAATAATTGATATAGTTTTTCTAAATAGTAAGGTTCTTACACTACATGAAATTCATTGGATTTTATTCTTTAGGGGAATCCAAATGATACATTAAGCACTTCCATCCCCAGTCCACGTAGTTGTGAAGTATTCAATCATTGCCACAAAGAGAAACAAACTAATCATGATATCCACTACCAAGGGAGATGAGAAATTTCTTGCAAAGTGCTCCACTATATTTGGAATGATTTTTTAATGAAATTTTCTTTCTTAGAAATAAATCATCATCTCCATATTTCCAGGACTTAAAATGTTAGGAATAAATTATGTTTAAATAGTAGGGTAAACAAAAACTTGTATTCATTCAATTTGAAAACTTTGCATGCTCTATCCAACAAACTTTAAATCATGCCCTTACAAATTGGAATATAAAAACCCCAAGAAACATTTTTGGGATATCTACAAATATTTTGATGTCTTGTGTAGTTTTCCCTGTCTTAATTGATATTATCGAGATGCTACTAAACTTTGAGGATGGGAAATCCTTATTAAAATAAATGATCAATAAATTAATATTTCTCTTGAAATATATAGATTCAACATTCTTTTTCGAAAATATGACAAGTTAGTCTGATTCCTTGGAATTCGTAAACTTGTGTGAGGATCGGTTTTAGCAAGTCACTTAAAGTGGAAATTGTTCAACTTAGATTCTACAGTAATACATGAAAGAACTCAATAACAATCCTCAACAACTTATTAATTAATTAATTTTCTAATGCATTGTATTCTAGTAACACATACATTTCAGGAACCAACCAAGAGACCTAATCGAAGCTTTCTTAATGACTATTCCTAACTCCTTTCTCACTCACCTACACCCATCATATGATCTAGCATCTACTCTTTGAAGTGTGCCTTCACCCCTTGTGATTGGGCCAAAATTGCTACTATATCTTCAATATTCCTCTTAAATAGCTACAATTTTTGCAATAAACCCAACTATTCTTGAATATGAATCAAGTAGAAATCCCCCCTTGTATCTTCTTAGGAAAATGAAAATTGCAAAACTATTTCTCCTAAAATAAAACATGTTCAATTTCCTATCATTTGGGCGGTTGTAGCTGCAAATGAAGTATGCCAAAGTTATCGGAATATGTGGTTTAACATAGTTTTCCAACTGGCTGAGGAAGAATTTATCCTCTTCACCCATACTGACATAGAAAATATAGCTATCGAACCAAACATTGGTTCAAGATTAGATGGGAACAAATGGCAATAAATATGAAAAGGAAAAAGGAAAATTGAATTTTGTACTAATAAGCAACCTAGGAAATACAAACCCCATTAAGTATATGTGTGTAGGGAAGACCATTTTTACTCTTTGTAGAATATGCAAACACTATGACATATGCTATGAGTGAAAAGTCATTGAGATTTAGGGTTGAAGCAATAACCTAAGCATTGGTATCACAAGACTAGGAGTAGAGCTACATGTTTTTTCCTTGAGGTTACATCCAAGGGATGAATCCAACTTTGTTAACGGATAATGATATCATTATTGAATAGTAATGCTAGAAAATATATGCAGTTTTCCAAGACTCTAAATGCTCAAACCATATGGGGAAACCCTTTATCTCTTCTTCCATAATGATATGGACAATATTCTAGGGTTCTAAGCCCTTTCTAAATCTAGGACTTTCATTGGACTTAATCTTGTCCTTTTCATTCCTGTTTCTTTTTGGAGGATGAAATATTTTCCTTATGAATTTTTTTGGAATCTAACAATTTGCAATTTAACTTTCTTAGGTGAATTTTCTCCACCTTAAATTTATTTATTTTGATATTTGGCATGTGATAACCGAGACTCACTTGTTTATATTTTCTCAAGTTTATTTATTTATAGATAAACAAATTATGTTGCTTAAATTTATCAGATTATGTCCACTTTGTTTCCCTCTTTCCTTGTCGCCTACTTGTTAGTTTCCCATTTCATATTTTTTCCACCGTTCATCTCAAGCCCTGTTGTCTTCTTCCTTCATTTCCCCCTCTACTTGGCCAGTTAATTGTCATACCATTCCCATCCTTCCTTTCCACGATTTGATCCATCCCACCCTTTCTTTGCATCCTTACAACTATGTAATTACATGAACAATGAGAGGAGCATGACATTGATGAAGGTCCAAAGTGTTATTAAAGTAGCCATCCCCCACTGTAAGATATTCAATTAAATTTATGGTAAGTAGTGTGGTGTAATGTCCCTACTCTACTCTGTGCAGATGGATGATATTCATTTTAATAGAATTGAAGGAAACAAAATATTGTGAGCTCCCTAAACTTTAGCATTGCATATCCTTTTGACAGGATATTTATTTCCTAACTACTAAGAAAATCATCTTATAAGCCAATGTTCTCATGTGAAGAATATACATTTTATAGGGATGTATTCAAACTAACTATGTAGAAATTTATAGTTGTGATTTAGCCATTTTGTCCATCTTAAACTCGCTTTTCTCATCTATTTTGATCTTTAGAATGTGACTGAAATTCAAGCAATTCTTCTTCATATCTATTCAATATTGTTATTTTTTCATATAAACAAATAAATAAATTCCTCATTTTATCATCCCATTTACCTTCTAGGCACTATTGAATTAGTTTATTCTACTAAAGAAATTCATGTGAACTAGTTTCCAAACATGGATATCTCTTGTTGTTTCTCCTTTGCAAATTGAGATTGAATAAAACTTTTCCTCGAGAGTAAAAAGAGTGAATATTTCTTTCACATGTCACCTCTTCTCAAACTCAATGTCTCTTCTTTATATGAGTTTCTTCTCTTGAGGCTAATTCCTCTACTTCCAATAACAATCACTACACAACCTAAGACAACCAAGTCGAACAAGATTATAGACACAACTTGTGAAGAACATAAAACAATATCTGACCCAATTGAGTTAAAGATATTGCACATTGTAGCTAATTTTAAGAGTAGTGGTAAGTTGTATGCAAAGACACCCTCACTAACACTAATTGATGAAGATATTTTAAATTTAGATAATATGTGTAAGATTTATTGAATAAAGCTAATAACTTTTAGAGTATTCATTTAAGTAACAATCCATAGATAAGGTGCTAGAATCTTGAGGGCCAGTACAAGAGAAATAATTTAATCAATGAAAATTGCAAGAGAGAAATATGAATCTTCAACTCATCCTGGACTTTGTATGCATCCAACCTGGAACAAATGTATAAATTAAAGTTGCAATTGAGAGCCCTGATAGATCATGCTTTGTCCTTGTATAGTTAATCTAATGGAGAAACATCTCTTTGGTCTCCCCACGATGAAAAAGTTGGATGCTATCTCTTGTCACCTTCTGAAAAAAGAGTTCTAGTTGTACAAAGAGGGAAAAATAACAGAAAATTTCATAGCCACCTTCCAAGCCATAGAAGCTCTCAAAGCTAAATCGGACCCTCTCCACTGGATAGTGCTCAAAATAGTCTTTCCAGCGATATATGGAACCCCTCAAATGGACCCCGAAATTAGAAGATATGGCTAGTTTAAGTTCAGGGGTTTGTTGGCTTTGAAAGGAAAGAAAGAAGAGCATATCGAAGGTTTGGGAGAAAATTGGTGATCAGCACTTCAGACAACGGAGGTCTGATATCACAAATCCCATACAAATAGAGAAATTTCGATCAACAATCATCGATATAGGTAATTGGTGATTGGGGGTCCATGGCCCATAGTATACTGGAGGTCTGAGAGAAAATCGATGAACGAAGGTCTCGACATATTGACGATTGGCATGCTGGTGGCATGATAATTCTGAAAATGTCGCGATATTGCGAGTTGCAATATGTTGGTGTTAAAGCGCCGGGGAGGGCAGATTGTGATTAACAAAGAATGTCAGTGAAAAACCAAGGGAAGGCTAGCCTTTTTTTCTCTCCTCTAGAGGGTTGTGTGGTGGAATAGTATTGGACCCAATAAATCCATGTGGCATTTGACGTCATCATGACATGGCAGTACGGAGGAAACGTGGCATGCATATTTGGAGTTTTAAGGGGTCATAAGGGGCCAAAATAGGGTGACACATGTCACCACTCAAAAGGTGACACATGGCAAAGGATGACATCATCTCGCAAATTGGCAATCAGAGGATGAGTAAAATCATTGTATCAGGTTTAAACCTCTGATTTACAAACTCTAATTGAAGGGCTTAGATATAGGGATTGCCACGTGATCATAAGGAGTCAAAGAACAAAGTGCTAAAAAGTAGGGGTAGATCACATATCAATGATCGAAACCATGGAGTGACATGTAATCGACGTTCTATAAAGGTGCATATCAGGGAAACACCCAATATGGTGGCCCCAAAGTGAGATGGACTGGTGGCATAAGGCGGGTCACTTGATTATGTGCACTTTATGTATCAAACCAATGGTTGGGAGGAGAAGTTATTAAAGGTTTTTTTTCTATTGAAGCCTTCATGCTGGACCTCCCTTATCCTCTTTCCACATGGGCCAAACCATGTCGCATATCACAATCACAAGAGTTGGGAGTTCAACTAGAGGCAAGGATTAGAGATTCCTGATCTCTGAGCTCTGATATTGCAAAAGGGGCCAGGCGCATATGTAGTATGGTCCTACGTATTATGCATTGGGACCGGTTACAATGCAATATATCAAAGAATCAGCGCCCATCCCAGCTAAAGGGCTTTTAGTTCTATAAGGCTTGGGCCTTGAGTCCCCAGGTTTCCACCATGCAGTTTTCACCTAAGCCCCCAAGTCTAAGGCATAAGTGGCTAAAGGAGATCAGCGGTCATTGCTTTATGAATCCCGTTCAGTTTAAAGTTCCCAAACTTCTTGATCCCCGATACACTTGTATGATTATTTCACGGGGCATGATTGGTTCTGTTAGCTTAATAAAGAATGTAAGAAGGGACGGATGAGTTGGCAGATGTGTTTATAATATATTATGGCCATCATGGGTGATCGCTCCCAGTTCCTGTAAGTGAAGAATTAAAGTTGTTAAGACCAAAAGCGACAGGGAACCGGTTGAGAGAGTGTGAGGCATAATTTAGCAGACACGTGTTGGACCAAAGGACAACAAAGATAGGGGCATGGAGATATTTTTAGAGGACCATCATTTCAGTTTCACTGGATAATTCTATTTTTTTTATTTTAATTTCTATTGTATTATATTTTATTTCCAAGAAAAATATATTTCTGTTGTAATAATTGGAGGGGACAGAGCCTGCACACCAAGACAACTACTCATGAAGACAGCTGGAAGCTCTAGCCTAAGATATTTTGTAATTTTTATGTTCTCCCTCTCCTTATAAAAAGGAGGAAGAAACACTTAGAAAAGGTTCTAAATTCTAAAGAATAACTACATGTTATTTCTGAAACTGTATGACCTCCAGATTTGCATCTTTCAGAATATTAATGAAATGGTGGTGATTCCAACCGTTGAGTACTACAATATGTTACCTCTCTGTTAAATTCCATTATGTTCACATTTCCTCTCTGATTTCATGTAATTGTAGCTGCCAGAAATATTTCATATGTTCTTACAAATTCATTTGTATTGAATTGTTAATGCACATGTTTGTATGTATCTTTGGGATTATATCTTTAAAATAACGCTCCATGAATCATAACACCTAGTCCTCTTTCATCCATTATGTCTGTCTTTAACTCAGATAAGTGTAGAATTCTTGAAGTTTCAATCTCTATATGATGAGTTATTCTATCTCCTTCTCTTCTTTCATCGCTCTATCAAAATCTAATTAAACTATGGGCCCTTGAATTACTCAGCCTCCACTAGTTTATACATATATTTATGTGAGTTATATATGTGAAAGATACCAGAAATACATGGCTTATGTCCTTGGATGAATGAACTAACTCATGTTGTTTATTCTATATATGTGTTTACATATGTGTATAAAATGTATATGATGTCTCCGATTTCCTAAAAATCATATGAGACACATAAAATATAGATTTTTCCAGGCATTGGTCTTGTAACCAATCCGAGGATGTCTTTGGAAGCAACAAGACTATCATGAAAGAGTTGCTAATTCTCTTGAATATTTGGTAGGTTCCAACAAGTTTGTAATAGACATGGTTCATATACTCACAAATATTCAGAATATATGGAATATGGTAATATCCATAATAGGACAAGTAATGTTTATATATAAGAATGTTGAATGTACAATTCATATCATTGGTTCCAAATAAGTGTTGAAATTCGATTTCAAGTTGGATTTCTAATTTTGGTAATTACTTGTGAGAGAATTATTACTCTCTTAGCATTCTTTATTCTTCGTCAAACAATTATACTTTAACAATTTTAATTGTAAGAGATTACTAATTCCTATGGTTTGTAGAGAATATGGATGAGTGTTAAGATCCAAAGATATTGGGGTTGTCTTGGTTTTTGAAATGGATATTTTTTATGGTGTAAATAAATATGAAAGAAGAATTTCAAGGTGGTACCATTGGTCAGATAAATTGGAAAGGTGTGTAAATGACATAGATTTAGAAACAATTCCAAGATTCCATATGTTTGCTATATTTGATATTTTTGGTGGGTATGTCGAGATAACATGTGAAAAGGATACTATGGGGTACAACTAGTTAAGAATGGACCAATAATGGAAATGATAATAACTTGGATTTATATATTGCTTTTAATACCAAATTTTACAACACGGTAAAATTATGAATATCCCATTAAGTATGACCTAAAGATGATTCAAAGAATCTCACCTTTAGCCTAATCACATGGCAGAGTAATTTTTGACGTGTAAAGTTTTATTAGAGACGTTGTTTGCTTGTTTTGGTTAGAAAAAGGTTTTCTCTTGGTTTTATGTGAATTTCAATTTATCATTTGTAGCATGTTGAGAAATGGGAAATAATAATGTGTGACATTTATTTCGAAAAAATTGATGTTGAATGAAAGTATATAGAGCTTAACCAAGCTACAATCTACTTTGGTAAAGGCAGAGGAACATTATAAAAATCTTCCTAAGAATACACCATATACAAAGTTTGAACACAAGTAATATATGTCTTTTTCTTTTGCATATATGTTCTTTTTCCTGCCTCATTAAGGTCGATTTTTTTGTTACCCTACTTGATTGATACCTTCTCATGACAGGAAGACTTTAAATATGAATTAATATGCACCTGCAACAAATCGGATTCAAAGTTTATATATCTATATATATATATATATATATATATATATATATATATATATATATATATATATATATATATATATATATATATATATATATATATTGTTACTTACTATGATGTGGACATGTTTTAGGAAATGAGATTGAAAAAATGATGGTGAGACAATGTAGAGCATGTCTTCGATATGATTCATTTGTTGTTGGAGATACTTCAGGCAGTTGCACCATCAACTTTAGAAATGTTTCTAGTAGGGATTCCTATGATTTTTAATGTTGTGATTCTTTCAGCTCGTGGTTATTTTGGGAAAAAAAATGTTAGGAATGCTAGACAAGACACAGGTGGATAGGTAAACAGATATTTTATAATTGCACCGTCTATTACATGAGATACCATATTTATTATTTGGTTATATTCTAAACGTTTCCTTTGATTTCATTTTTTTTAACCATGAAATTTAAAAATACTTGGTATCATGTCGATTTAAACATACAAAGCTTGAATATGAGATTAGTATTACATGATATTTGTTGAAATCTTTTTATCTATTTAGTGTTAAGAAAATTTCATGACTACTAGAAAAGTTTACTTTCATGTTGTTATTTGCACATAGGTTGTATATATGTTTTGTTGGCATTATGATACAGGTTTGGCTCGATGACATAAGTGTTGTCCTTGATGGAAACTCACTCAAAGTGCAAATCACAAGTTCAGGCTCTCAAAATAGTAGAAAATGAGATACCCGTAGGTTCCTGTTCACAAAGTCGTGAACATACGCAAATGCGCTGAACAAAAGCTGCGGACATGTACGCAGGTTCTCCGAACAAAAAGTGCAAACGTAAAGTACACGCACTTTCATGCAGAGAAAAGCGCACACGTGGGAAATATTATGGTTGGTCCATGGTATTTAGTCCGACATTTTTGATCCTATGGTTTTGGTCCGTGGTTTTGCATCTAAAGTATTGAACCCAGGTTTTGGGTCCCTAGTATTGGATCTCTATGGTTTTGGACCATGGTTTGAGTAAGGCCTAGACTATAAAAAGGAAAGGAGATCATTTGGCTGGGCAACTAATGTGTTGAATATCTTGAGATGAGCAAGATCTGAAATACTGGTGATCGGTTGGTGAGTTAGAGCTAGACCTGAATCGAGGAGAAACCTGAGCATTATAAGACGGATCTACTAATGGGTTGAGATCTCTTTGCCGCATGATCGGATCTGTAACTGATAATCTGGGGTATAATTGAAGTCTGATAAATTATCTATACCCGCAGGTTTGACACAGCACAGGCACGGATACCCGCAGGTTTGACACAGTGCAGGCGGGGATACCCGCAGGTTTGACACAACGCAGGAAAAGATACCCGCAGGCTTGACACAGCGCAGGTGTGGATACTCGTAGGCTCGACACAGCGTAGGCGCGTATACCCATAGGCTTGACATAGCGTAGGTGCAAATACCCACAATTTTGACAGAGCACAGGTGCAAATACCCGCAGGTTCGACACAACGGAGGTGCGGATGCCTGCAAGTTAAAGAAGTGAATACTGCGGATGTACACAGGTTTCTATTGGTGCAGCTGCAGAATTTTTCTTGAAATATGTTTTAGCTACTTTTGTCTATTACTGCAGTGTTCAGGGTTCTAAATTGGTGTTTGGTTACTGGTACTGTGTTCTGAGAAATTATTGATTCAGTATTTGTACAAGGAAGTTGGTTGATTGCAGATCCATTTGATGTTTGATTGATATTCATGGATCTAGTTTGAAAATTTATGAAACGTGGTCCCTAGAAGAAAAGAGAAGTCTTCTGTAGGTCAGCACCTACGTACTAGTACAAGAGCTAAGGGGGTTGTAGCTCCCTTCCAGAAGAATCTGGAGAATGAGAGAAAGTTGTAGCCTTCTGTAGGTTGAAGCCTACGTACTGGTATAAGACTGCAGCAGTACAAAATCATTGTAAAAAGAAGTTTCTAATTGAAAGAAGATAGAGACATATTGCAGCAGGTGGTTTTCACCCAAATTGGGTTTCCGCCTTATATATTGTGTTCTTTTTTGTGACTGTCTACTCTACTTTTCCATTCCTTCTTATTGTTATATGATTCTAACACATAGATTAATAAATTAAATTATAAGTCAGGGAAGTATACGCAAGTTTCATTAGTCAAATCTGCATAAATTGAAAAAGAGTTTGATAATAATGATTCACCCCCCCCCTCTCAGTATTATTTCCAACAATTGGTATCAGAGCAGGTCCTTCAGGAAAAGCTTGATCGCTTGAAGGAAGATCTATCATCATGAGCAACTATGAAAAGGAAGCATCTATTAGGCCATCGATTTTTGATGGGAGCAACTTCGTCTATTGGAAAGTAAGAATCACTGCCTATCTTCGATCTCTTGGTACAGAAGTTTGGGATATTGTGGAAACAGGATACACATTTCCATCAGCAACTCCAACAGATGCAACTAGTAAGAAGTAGTATGAAACAAATGCAAAAGTTGTCAATACTCTATTAGGAAATCTATCTCAATCAAAATTCATCAAGGTTATGCAGCTTAAAAGCGCAAAAGAAATATGGGACAAGATCGTTCTGAGCTATGAAGGAGATGAATAGGTAAAACAAGAAAAATTAAAATCTCTTAGAATTCAATATGAAAGTCTCAGAATGCATAATCATGAAAGTGTGGCTAGCTATTTCCTACGTATAGATGAGATCGTAAATTGTATGAAAAACTTGGGTGAAGAAATAAATGAAGTTGTTTTGGTTGAAAAGGTTCTAAGATCTTTGTCTCCTAAGTTTGATTCAAAAGTTTCTACCATAGAAGAAAAGAAGAAGCTACAGAGCCTTACCATGTCACAGCTGCACAGAATTCTAACTGCTTACGAAATGAGAAAAGGAGGACCATCAGATAGGAGAGAAGCTGCATTCAAGGCTTTAGGAAAAGGAGATTACTATGAGCTAGAACTTATGTCAGAAGAAGAGGAAGAATCAAATTTTGTCAAGAACCTTCAACGGGGAACTGGAAGATTCAGAGGTAAACTTCCTTTAAAATGCTTTTCTTGTGGAAGAGTCGGTCATTATGCTGCAAAATTTCCTCATAAAGATAAACTAGACAAAGGTAAGGAACCCATTAGATGGAATAGAAAACATAATGTAAATAAGAAGAGCTATTACACGCATGAAGACAGTGATGGACTGTCAAATAGTGATGGGGATGAACAAGGTAATGATGATAGACTTTTGATGGCTTTTGAAGATGATGATTTCTTGGATGCTATAAATGAAGAAGGTCTTTATGAAGAAATTTCTAAACTTAAAATTTGTTTAGAGGAAAAGGATATGATTATAGATACTCTAACATTCCAACTTGTTGAAAAGGATAAACACAATGAAGAGTTAGAATGTGAAATTATGGGACTTAGAAAAGAAATTGAGAAAAAAAAAAGCCCTTAATCTCAGATTTGCTAAAGGATATGAAACTCTAGATGAGATTATCAATGTGCAGTGTTCTCCTCTAATCAAGACTGGTCTCGGATATTCTGAAGAAGCATCTCAAGCTCAGAATCAAGCACAGAAGCCATCTAGCTCCAAAAGTTATCTTGATACAACAAGAAGAAGTGAACAAGTTGACAATCGACAAAAAAATCATAATGAAGATCACCAGGTAAATCAGGGACAATTTGCTTCAAGAATGATCAAAGATTATCAAGTAAATCGGGGGCAATCTACGTCAAGGATGAACAGAAGCCTCAACTGACCATAGGTAAATCATTCTCAATTTGGCTCAAGAATGGATGGAAACTACAATCATATGGTTGGTAGATTTGATAATCGCAGGAATTTCTTCAGTGGCCAATGTTTATCTTGTCATAACTTTGGTCATAAAGCTGCTCAATGTGCTGCCTACAGGACCATTATGACTAGGGAAGCTCGAAAACAAAGGAGTATGACAGGAATCATGAAAAGAATCTACAATAACTTCTCTGCTCTTGAAAATGAAATAGAATGTTCTATCTGTAACAACTTCAGTCATGAAGATTCTGAATGCAGAAGCAGGTTTAAGCAAACAGCTCAGGAGGAGCAAGCTTCATTGAGTTCCAAAACATGGAAAAAGAAAGATACAAAACCAGAAAGATGTGGGATAGCCTTATATGCGGAAGGATAGGAAAATCAATGGTACATTGACAGTGGATGCTCGAAACATATGATAGGTAATAAAGAAAAACTTCAGTCATATAGTGCCTTAGAAAAGGAAAAGAAGGTCTCATTTGGAAATGACACCTCTGCATTCATAAAAGGTAAAGGCTCTGTTCGTTTGAAAGAAAAGGTCAAGGCTGGAAATGTTATGTATGTTGATGTCTTAAAGCATAATCTATTGAGTGTCATTCAGATGTGTGATCAAGGAACTGAGGTAATATTTCGATCAAATGGATGTATTGTTCGTGAGATTGATACAGGAAAAACAGTGATCAGAGGCATAAGAACTCCAAATAACTTATACGTACTCAAGGGAGAACAACAACAATGCTATTTAAGCAATAATGGTGAACATTGGCTATGGCATAGAAGATTGGGGCATCTTAGCTTCTCTCAGATAAGGAAAGCATGCAAATATCAGGCAGTTCGTGATCTTCCTAACATCAGAATTCTAGACAATACAATATGCAAATCATGTCAATTTGATAAGCAAACCAGAACTAATTTCCTTGAGAAGGAAGGATCAGCTAGTAGGCCACTTGAACTTGTTCACACCGATATATGTGGTCCAACTAGGAAGATGTCACCTCGAGGAGAAGAGTATTTCATATTGTTCATTGACGACTTTTCAAGGATGTGTTGGATAGGACTCATGAAGTATAAAGATGAAGCTTTCGAAAAGTTCAAGTCATTCAAAGCCTTGGTTGAAAACGAATCAGATCGCAGAATCAAATGCCTCGGATTTGATCGAGGAGGGGAATTTACCTCAGATGAATTTTTTGATTTTTAGAACATGGAATAAGAAAGGAATTTTCTGCTACAAGGACTCCTCAGAAAAATGGAGTAGTGGAAAGGATGAACAGAACCGTCCAACAAATGGCTCGTGCTATGCTTGATGAGTCTGGAACTCCCGCAACTTTCTAGGGTGAAGCCGCATTTGCTGCGGTTACTATTCTCAACAAGACAAACGTTCGGGTAAACAACACTCAGACTCCTCATGAACTTTGGTACGGTAAGACTCCCAAGGTAAAATACTTCAAAATTTTTGGAAGCAAATTCTACATTAAAATGACTGATGAAAACCTTGGCAAGTTTGAACCTAGAGCAGATGAAGGCATTTTACTTTGCTACTCTCCCCACAGTAAAGCTTACAAATGTTACAATAAAAGACTTGGTAAAATTGTTGAAAGTATTGACGTAATGGTTGATGAAGAAGGAAAGCCTCCTAGGCAGGTAAAATCTAAAGATTTCGAAGATGGCGAAGACTATCCGTCAACATCAAATCAGATTCATGACGAAGAAGAAATCCATGAGGCACCAGAAGAACAGATAAGGATAGAAGAAAAGACTCCATCCAGATACGTTCAGAAGAATCATCTAGAATCACAAATTTTGGGGCAGAAAGAGGCAGGTGTACAAACAAGAAGAACCATTTCAGAAGCTTCAAGCTATCTAGCATTGATCTCCTCCACTGAACTGCAGAACGTAAGAGAGGCTTACAAAGATGAATGCTGGGTCAAGGCCATGGAAGAAGAACTTGAGCAGATTGAAAAGAATAACACTTGGGAGTTGGTTCCTAGACCAAAATATAAGAATGTCATAGGGACAAAATGGATTTTCAAAAATAAGCCGAATGAAAATGGGGATGTGGTTAGAAACAAGGCAAGACTTGTTTGTAAAGGATATGCGCAATAAGAATGAATAGACTTTGAAGAATCTTTTGCTCTAGTTGCCAGACTTGAGGCCATAAGAATGTTCCTTGCTCTCTCTAGCATTTAGAAGTTCAAAGTATTTCAGATGGACGTAAAATCTGCATTTCTGAATAGAGACTTAAATGAAGAAGTATATATTGAACAACCAGATGGGTTTATTCTTGGAAATGATCCAAAACTTGTATGCAGACTCAAAAAGGCTATCTATGGCCTTAAACAAGCTCCAAGGGCGTGGTATTATCGGTTGGATAAGTACCTCCATCAACAAGGTTTTATAAAATGATCAACTGATAGCAATCTATATATAAAAATTGACAATGATAAGTTGTTGATACTAGTTGTGTATGTTGATGATATCATCTTTGGTAGCAATGAAGAAGACATGAGTCAAAATTTTACCTTGGTGATGCAGAAAGAGTTTGAAATGTCCATGCTTGGTGAGCTCACATATTTTCTTGGTTTACAAGTCCAACAAAACAAAGATGGCATTTTTCTATCACAAAACCAAATATCTCAAGCAGATCTTGAAGAAATATGGGATGGAGGATTCGAAACCAATATATACCCCTATGGTGACAGGATGCAGCCTCAGTGCAAATGATGAATCAGCAGTTGTACATCAACCAACCTATAGATCCATGATTGGTAGTCTGCTCTATCTAACAGGTACCCGACCAGACATTATGCATGCAGTGGGAATAGTTGGAAGGTTTCAGGAAAATCCAAAGGAAACTCATCTACAGGTAGTTAAGAGAATCTTCAAGTATGTTCAAGAAACTCACAACTATGGTATATGGTATCCTAGAGGTACATATCTCACACTTCATGCATACACTGATGCGGATTGGGCAGGAAGCGTGGATCACAGGAAAAGCAATAGTGGTGGTGCATTCTTCATGGGTCCTAGATTAGTATCTTGGTTCAGCAAGAAACAAAGCTTTATTGCATTATCTACAGCTGAGGCAGAATATGTAGCTACTACATCTTGCTACACACAACTCCTTTGGATGATGCAAACATAGATCTTCAAATCACTTGTACTCAACCTATCTCCATCTTCTATGACAATACAAGTGCAATCAATATTTCAAAGAATCTTGTCATGCATTCAAAGACTAAGCACATATCGATCAAGTATCACTTTCTCCGAGAACAAGTGCTTGAACAAAAGGTCAAATTGGAGTATGTTCCCTCTAAGGAACAAGTTGCTGATATTCTCACCAAACCACTGCCCAGGGAGACCTTTGAATACCTCAAACAAAAGATGGGGGCAGTTGATGCATCATCCTACTGTTGAATCTTGTCTGTTTCAGAGATTGTTGGCTGTACGCGAGTTTCATATGGGGTATACGTGTACATACGCTGGTTTATGTGGGTGCAGTCGAATTGAATAAATGCAAGGATGAGAAGAGTTCGATATGGGTCTGTCAGAGACCATCTGGCATAGGTTCATGGGGAGCATATGTTCTTATAATAATGCATTGTTGGCATTATCAGGAGAAGCAAGTGCAGAAGGAGAACATGGTTACTAATCTGAATAATGATTGACAGATGTTGCTGATATTTTGTCTCTATATTTCTTTTGTCAAGGTCATGTAACGGCCTATCTTAGTTACCCCACTATGCCTGGGATGGATAATGTAATATACTTATTCTATCATGTATCCCCACTTGGTTGGGAGTCGTATGTATGAGTCTTTGGTGATAGGAAGGTCACTTATGATGTATGTTGGTATCATCCCAAGACCCCTTTTTCCTCCTAAAACCATATCATTTACCCATTCCTTTTCATCATATATCCCTTAGAATCCTTGAAAATTAATTATTAATAGTCTTATAGTTATTAAAATGCATTGAAATTGATTTAGGAATTTTATGTTGAAGAATTAGAAGTTTTTGGTGAAATGGTTACAGGAAGTTCCAACATCCTGTAATTAGCTCATTGTTTGACATGTGGCACAACAGCTGGGCTAGGACGAAAGGCATGGATGAAAAGTAGAATGTCCAAGCATGGACAAACACCTATCCTACAGCCGGATCGACTCTCCTACATGCGCGGTCAACCCAGGTCAAAGCATGGCACACTCGCGACAAAGGCAAAAACAACAGCTCATTCTATTTTGATTTAGTTTTTGTTCTTTTTGAAATCAGTTAGGATAGAAACATTTTGAAAAGCTCGATGTAATAAAAGTGGCAACAGCCAAATTCTGAATGTACATTCATTATCGAAATGACATGGTTGTGCTAGACATATGTAAATACAGTCCGAGTAATGGATGTAATGGTTAGTCGTTGTATCATTCTGAAACAGAGTTTTGAAACTTAATACTAAGAACCCAGTTGCAGTTACGACTTGTGTCTAGTGAATTGATTTGATATTCGGTCGAATATAGTCCAGTGTACCTCTGGAACGCGGATGGGCCCTTCGTTCAACCGGTATACTGTTCTTTTCATTTTATTTGCACTTAGGTTATCGTATGGTTTGCACAGTAGTTACGATTGATTGGATTTCGATTTCAATAGGTATCATATGGTTTGCACAGCAGTTATAATTAATTGGTTTCGATTTCCATAGCTCTTTATTTCCATCGAATGTATATGGTTTGCGTTTATGGTAATGCTAAACAGTCATCACTGAGATCTGGAAGTGCGTCCTGTAAGGGATTCGATCCCTGTGTTGTCTTTGAAAAGCACTGTCATAAACTTTGTTTTCATTTCACAATCCATTTATGATCTCTGTATATTTTGATGTTGTATAAATATTAGCGAACGCTGGGTTTTTACTGAACAAAGGTTTTATGTGTAATGTCTTTGTAAGGAGATTGAGATCATTGTTGCGGTGATACACAGTGTTTAGTTTCAGTGTGTAATTTGGGTAAATGCATTTAATGATAGTATTGTAATTAGTTATATTAGTAGAGTGACCTGAGTGTTTGATGATAGGTGACATACCCCCAGTCTTCCGTAAAGAAGCCCTGTGACCTACATCATAACCACTTAGCCAACAATCCTTTATGTCTATATACTTTAGACGCATGCATCTAAGCTTACGCATCCTGGTCGATAATTAATATAGTCTAGTCTAGTACCCTAGCTAGAACACTACATTTTGGCGCCGTTGCCTGGGAGGCGTACTTAAAGGATTCAGACAAAAAGAAAAAAATTTCAACACACAAAAATAAACAAAAACACAGTTTGAAATCATGTTCATTTATGCCTAGATTTAGAGACAGTCAAGGGAGATTTGTATCTAAAAACTAACCCATCATCATCAGGAGCAGACTCTCTAGGGAATACAACACCAGCTGAGGAAGTTATCCAAACATTGGCAGAAAAATTTTATTCAGGACAGGAACTTACTCTTATTGAGAGGGAAACTTTATTCACACATAAATCGTAGAAGAAGCACTTTCCTAGACCTTCTACACAAGGAGAAAGTAGTTCAGTTACTGAACAATCTTCCTTCCTCCTTTTTCCACCAAGTGACACTAACACAGAGAGACCAATTAGAATGGCTGAGGAAGGATCTAGATCAGTACCACGCCAAGGAGATGAAGAGGAGTCAACTTTTAAGTTCCCTATACATGAACCACAGGAGGATGAGGAGATCAAAATGAAAAACATACCCCCATCCGTGCTACCAAATTTCTATGGTATGGCTTCAGAGGATCCAGACTCATTCTTGTTCGAGTTTGACATTGTATGTCGAACTTATGGCTATACAAATGATGCCCATAGGCTTAGATTGTTCCCAGCCACATTAAAGGCATCAGCCTTAAAATGGTTCATGGGGCTTGGTGAGCATGCTATAGTTGATTGGGATGGTATGAGGCGAATATTTCTTAGGAAATATCAGCCTTATTGCAGATCCAAAGACTCTAAAGATGATATCTTTATAATGAGTCAGCAAGAGGATGAAACCTTAGAGGAATATTTAGAATGGTTTGTCTATAACTTACAAAAATCTAAACACCGAACTATGCCTCCTGATCTGGTCCGCACAATATTCTTGAAAGGTATCCGAGAGGAATACATGGATGATCTCAACTTGATGGGAAAAGGTGACATTTCTGCCTTACCCTTTGAAGAAATCGTTGAGTTTTGCGAAAAGTATTCAAGGAGTAAAGCTAAAATGGGAAAGAGAAGCCTATCATCAAGGGTCACAAAATCTGCCTCTGCAAGTGTTACAAGGGCCGAAATAGGGAATCTTTTAGAAGAGTTTAAAGAAGATTTGTTAAGCACTCTAGGGAACCAAATTGACACTTTAAAAGCCAAAAAGAAACAAGAAGATGAAGATCATATCATGGCTATCTTCTGCCCAAAGTGCCGAAAGAAACATGCAATAAAAGATTGCCCTCTAGAGAACATCCAAGTTTGTGCTTTCTGTACTGAACATCATGATATGTTTAACTGTCCTAAAGTTAAAGTTTTGCAGAACTGTAATATGGAAGCCAATACAGAGATGGAAAACGTGTATTACATGGGCACAAAGCGACCATGGCAGCCAAGGCGAGCAACCCAAGGTATGTTTCCAAATCAAAATCTGCAGTTTCCTATGAATGATCAAATGTATGCACAAAACTCATGGAATGTACCCATGCCATGGCAGCACCAAAACCAACCACAACACCAATGGAGACCATCTCAACAATACTCCCAATCTTATCATACATATCCTCAATCATACCCACCTTACTCACAACCATATCAACAATACCAACAGCCATATCCATCACATTCTCAACCATATCAGCAGTATCCTCAGCAAGTTGTCTATCAACCCCAACCTCCTCAACAAGCTCTGCCTGCTCCTCCACCAATAAATGCACCACAACTCCAATTTCCAGCTAACTCACAGCCTCCCAGACCCACTCAAATTCCTGCTCAAACTGTCCCAAATCTGAATAATAGAGCAGAGAGGCCAGCCTACAATGTAGAAGAAGGAACCTCGTATTCCACACTGCCTTTGCAAAACATTAATTTGAGGTCTGGTAGGGTGCTCCACAAAGATTCTCCACTAATAGATAAGCAAGAAGAAAACACCGAAAAGGAAAATGAAATGACAAATCAAATAAAACCAAACAATGATACCAAAGATAAACAGATGCAACCACTGCATCCACCTTTTCCAGACCGATTGGTCCAAGTAAAACCACCACTATCCATACCACAATTTGATGTCTTAGATGAACTTAAAAATGTCTACATAAAAATCCCACTGCTGCAAGCTATAAAAGACATTCCTATCTATACCAAAGCCATCAAAGACATGTGCCTCAAGAAGCCTGCTAGGAAAAGGATTGATCCTCAAACCATTCATGTTTTAGGAAATTTAGCAGGCCTTATGACCAATACCATCTCCATGGAGAAGTATGTTGATCTTGGCATTCCCAAAGTGACCACCATCATTAACAACATACGGATTCCAAACACTTTGATAGATCTTGGAGCCGCAATCAATGTCATGACTCTGGAAACCATGAGAACACTCCAGCTCATGAATTTGCAACATACCACGATTGTTCTAGAACTAGTTGATAGATCCAAAGTCATTCCTGAAGGGATTTTGGAAGACATCATTGTCTCACTGGACTCTTGGGAGTATCCAGTGGATTTCCTAGTCCTTCAACCCAAATCCAATTTAGAAGGACACCCTATCATCCTAGGTAGACCATGGTTAGCGACTACTGATGCATTTATAGGATGTCGATCAGGCAACATGATCATTTCAAGGGGGACCGAAAGAAAACAACTCACCCTTTATCCATCGGCACAATCACCAGCAGTAACACATAATTTGTGGCTTGATGATAAATTTAATGATAAAGAAGAAGTAAAATTTGTTTTTAGCATTGACCAAATCTATGATTTCCAGGAAGACAATAATGATTTGGTAGAATTATTCCTTTCTCAACTTGATATGTCTGAAAATTTGAGAAGTGAACAATATCATGCTGCAGATGTACTTCTAGCCCAAAGCTTTCAAGAGACATGCACCATCCAATCTTTGCAAACTACATTTCGCGACATTTTTCCAGTTCAATCCATCACCAATACATAGAGTCAGATCATAGAGATTAGTCCAGGGAAAACTCTTAACATAGGCAATCACATGACTCATCTCAACAAGAGAAATTGATTAAACTCTTGAGAAAATACCAAAAAGCCTTTGCTTGGGACTACACCGATATGCATGGGATTCACCCCGACACATGCACTCACCATATCTATACAGATAGCACCATTAAACTAGTGAGGCAACCACAGAGAAGAATGAACCCCATGCTCCAAGATATTGTCAGAGAGGAATTGCAAAAACTTTTGAGAGTTAATTTTATATATCCTATTTCTGACAGTCAGTGGGTATCCCCATTGGTTATAGTGCCCAAGAAAAATGGTAAGTGGCGCATTTGTGTTGATTACAGACAGCTGAACAAAGCAACGCTCAAAGACTACTTCCCACTGCCATTATTGACCAAGTGTTAGACACCCTAGCTGGCAAGTCATCATTTTCTTTTCTTGATGGTTTCAGTGGCTGCAACCAGATCAGAATAGCCTCTGAAGACCAGGACAAAACCACATTCACCTGTCCTTGGGGCACCTATGCCTACAATGTTTTGCCATTTGGAATTTGTAACGCTCCAACTACATTTCAGAGAGCTGTGTTAGCTATTTTCGCTGATTTAATTCATGATTGTGTTGAAGTCTACATGGATGATTTTTCAGTATATGGCAATTCATTTGAACATGCATTAGAAAATCTTGAGAGAGTTTTGAAAAGATGTATTGAAGCTAACCTGTCCCTCAGCAATGAAAAGTGCTTTATGATGTTAAACGAAGGGATAGTGTTAGGCCACTATATTTCTTTTCAAGGCATCCAGGTTGACCCAGCCAAGATCCAGATCATCGCTGATTTGCCAATTCCACATAATCAAAGAGAGGTAAGAAGTTTCCTTGGGTATGCAAGCTATTACCGCAGATTTATTGAAAATTTTAGTAAGATAGCTTTACATTTGTTTAAACGTCTAACCAAAGATGTACTTTTAAACTGGAATGAGAACTGCCAACAAGCATTTGAACAGCTCAGAAAGAAGTTATCAACCGCACCAGTCTTGAGAGGGCCTAATTGGAGCCTACCATTTCATATCTTTACAGATGCATCCGACACTGCAGTAGGTGCATCCTTAGGCCAAAAAGAGGAATCTTGTACTTATGCCATTTATTTCATTAGTAAAAATCTAACACCTGCAGAGTTAAACTACACAGTTACAGAAAAGGAAACACTTGCCATCATTTATGCTGTGAATAAATTCCGACATTACATAACTGGTTATGAGGTCTTTGTACATACTGATCATTCGGCCATTAGACATTTAATGAATAAACCAATAACTAGTGGCAGAGTTACCATATGGCTACTATTGTTACAGGAATTTAACATCACAGTGTTAGATAGACCAGGCAAAGAGAACCAGGTGGCAGATTTTCTCTCTAGACTGCAAAATCCAAGTGAGGTTGTTCCAGTTGAAGATTCTTTTCTAGATGAAAACTTATTTGCAATTTCCATAGTGACTCCTTGGTATGCTGATTTGGCCAATTATTTGTCTACAGGAAGGACACCTCCACACTTTACTGCAAAGAAAAGGAAGAGAATAGTCAAACAAAGTGCTAGATATTCATGGCTTAATGGCGATTTATTTTACACCGGTTATGATATGATCATTAGGAGATGTGTAAGAAATGATGAGGTAATTGATATTTTAAAATCTTGCCATGATGAACCGTGTGGTGGGCATTTTGCAGCGAAGCGGACAACATTCAAAGTTCTTACTCTTGGATACTACTGGCCATCCATTTTCAAGGATGCCAAGAAGTATGTAAAGAGTTGTGACAGCTGCCAAAGAATGGGCAGGCCCACAGCTACCGATGAGATGCCCCTTCAGCCCCAAGTTCACTTAGAGCCATTTGACAAATGGGCTCTAGACTTTATAGGACCCATTAACCCAACCTCCAATGGTAAGAAGTACATCTTAGTATGTACTGATTACGTCACAAAGTGGGCTGAAGTGAAAGCACTGGTTAGAGCAACCGAACACACAGTAGTCAATTTCCTTTTTGAGGAGATTTTTGTGAGGTATGGAGTACCAAGGGAAATTGTGACTGATCAAGGTACTCAATTCACCTCAAAGCTAGTGAAGGACATCACAGACAGATACCAAATCAAGCATAGGAAAAGTACCCCTTACCATCCACAGGCCAATGGGCAGGTGGAATCCACAAACAAAACCTTGGAAGGCATCATTACTAAAACTATTGCAATGAACAGGAAAAACTGGGAAGAGAAGCTCAAAGATGCACTCTGGGCTTACAGGATTACCTGGAAAGATACTACAGGATTTACACCATATCAATTGGTGTACGGAAAAGAGGTAATGCTTCCTATTGAGTTCCAAATACATACTTTTAAACTCGTTGCAGATTTACAAATTGATTTGGACCAAGCACAAAAAGAAAGAATTCAGCAGTTGAACCAGCTGGATGAGATGAGGCAGCAAGCAGAGGAAACCACAATCCTCATGCAAAAACAAAGGAAGCAGTGGCATGATGCACATATTAAGAAGAAGTAGTTCAAGGAAGGTGACTGGGCTTTACTTTTTGACTCAAAATTCAAAGATCATAAAGCCAAGTTCACCACCCATTGGATGGGCCCCTATGAAATTGTTCAGGTTTATGACAATGGTTCAGTCAAGCTCAAAACTATTAATGGAGAAGGTCACTCCTTCACAGTCAATGGTCATCGCATGAAACTATACACCAAGCCCATCAACAAGCAAGATTTTCTCCATACACTATCTCAGCAAAGAGAGGTTGAGGTACTGCAGCCCTCAGCTGCAGTATCACTACCTTAGTTTCATTTCCTTTCAATTTCAGAGTCAAAAAGAAATAAAAAAAAATTAATAAAAAAAATTAATATAAAACAAAAATTAAATATATATATATATATATATATATATATATATATATATATATATATATATATATATATAATAATAATAATAATAATAATAATAATGGGTTAGATGTGAAAACCAGTCTCTGGCACACTCTAACCTCGAATTCCTACTTGAAAACCAATTCGTTGGCGGGTATGAATTCTCTTTCTTTTGTTCACTGTTTGATTTATCAGCTGAATCATGACTTGAGGACAAGTCAAAATTTTAGTCGGGGAGAGAGGCATCAGCACTTTGTTCTTTTATCTCTCCATTGTAAATTCTTAAAGATTTCTTATCCTATATCTTCACTGTAAATTTCCAAAGCAGCTTGTTCCAGCATTCCAGACTTCAATAAATAAGTTATTTTGTCATTGTTTTATCTCAGAGGGACCTGGTTATAAACATTATGCAGGGGGACCTGTTTTGTCCAGACAACTATGCTACCAACACCAGCAGTAATGGGACCTGTTTAAGACATTCAGAAGGGACCTGTTAAAGAAATTGACACCAAGGGCTACTTCAACAAAGTTTCATCAAGTTTCTACAAGGATTTGGGCACCAAGACTCCATCAAATGCCCAAGCTCAGTGAACCTGTATCAATATAAGGAGCTGCATGAACATTTTCAAATTTTTCTCAAGGGACCTGTTACATTCAATCTTTCTCAAGGGACCTGTTATATCTTCAAATTTTTCTCAAAGGACCTGTGCATTCAATCTTCCTTAGAGGACCTGTTACAACAAGCAAAAGAACAGTCAAAAAGGGACTAGCTACTCAGCATGTCAATACAACAATGACCAACAAAAGAGTAATATGTTTCTTGTTCTTAAACATTTAATTTCTTAGATTGATTTTTAATGTAACTTTGATGACTGTAAACTGTTATGATTGATTTCAAGGACACCTACATTTCCTATCATCCCTTATTCCACCGATTCTCATCATTCTCATACATCAACCTATTCATACTTCTAAAACCCATTACCAACACATCAACCTTGTCATACATCCTACAGTCATACCAACATCCTCCATCCGACCGAATGCCAACTGAAATAGGACACGTGGCGGATTGTGTTTTTAAATACAAGGGAAAGAGACAAATGTAAAGCGGCCTATCCATTTCATTCCACACAGCCAAATCATGACTCCACCACCCGACGTACCCAATGATTCAAGGGACTTCCCAAAACCATACCCAGCATTATATATACATGCTCCCAGCGCTCTTGTGGTGACATCTATGTAAGCGTACAACACTCCTCTGTTCTAAAATGAATGAATACATTGTGAAGTGAGTACAGCCGGTTATCCCACCATCATTTTCGCATTTGATTTCCCGTGACTTTCAAAGTAGAATCAGAAGCAGTGAGCGCCGAAAAGAGTATTATCATTTGGGTTCGATTTACACAGTGAGGATTGGAAGCAGTGAGCGCCGAAAGAGGAAAGTATCACCACTCTGTTTCGACTCCCACCACAGTCATAAGACAATCGACCGGCCGAGCATCATATTGAAGACTAAGGGAAGCGATACACCAGGTAACAAATTTGAAATTTCTTTGTTAAAATTGTCAGAACATAAACAGAGAAGGGTTAGAAGCACGACCCTCTGCCACTATGACTAATAGGGTCGAACCGAGTTTGTTCGACAGTTCACAATATCATGAGGATTGCATTGAAATTCTCAGAGAAATACAGTGGTTACCATTTCTAGAGAAATTTCATGGAAACAATGAGGAGGTTACCAAGCAATTTGCTTTCACCTTCAATGGAGAAAAAGCCCTTATAGGTAACTTCTCATTCAGGGTTTCAGAGGATACTATAGCTCAAGCAATAGGGATTAGTCCAGAAGGGGAGAAATATTTTAAAACCAAGCAATTTAAAGAGAAATCGTGGACACAGTTTATGTCTAGATCTAGAGTCTCATCAGTGAACTGGAAGAAGGGTGTTCCAAGAAGTTGGTTGATGCATCCCTGGGATGAGATGGTCTACATCCTTCAAAAATTCATAACCTGTGAAGGCCGTTACAGTATTGTCTATCTATACCACATTAAACTACTCCTCCACTTGAAGAAACAATGTGTTATCAGTATACCATATTTTCTGTTACAAAGCTTAACCAAGATGTCCAAGACTATCCAGAAGCAGAAATGGAATGAAGATAAGAGCCTATATCACTTTGGCTTAATTAAAATCCTTATTGAGCATGAATTGCAGAGTAGAGGGAAACCATGGAAAGAATTCCTAGCTGTTAATCAAATTAGAGATGAGGAAGATAAAGAAGAAGTGCAAGAGGACTCAGGGTTCATGAAGGACATTGATGAAGAAATCCCAGTATCCAAAGCCAGCAAGGCACCTCTACCTGTGGGCAGCATAAAGACTAGGAACATGAGAAAGGAAGATACTAAGAGGGCCAAAAAAGATAAAATTTTCACCACTTACTCACGAAGAACAAGGAGGACACCAAAAGCCCAGTTACAAGAGGACCAGCTTGAATCCAATGCACCTGCACAAATGGATGTTGAGAGTGGTGACCACTCACTACCAGGACCAGAAATTGATATAGAGGTGGAAAGCAATAACAAGCAGGAAAAATGTTCACCACCTCCCATTAAGAGACAGAAGAAACTGGAAAAACAAATTGAAGAATTAAAGGAAGAGCTCATGGAGGCTAATATGCTAGAAAAAGTTATCAAGAGAGAAAATGAAATGCTCCGGGCGCAGAGTAAAGAAACTCAGAAGAAAAATGAAAAGTTGAGGGAAAGAATCAGTGAACTGGAGGCTGAGCAAACCGAGATCTCTAACTGGGCCACTAAGTGGTACAATCAGAAGAAGACCCTCAAAGAAAAATACAAAAGGTTAAAGCAGGAGCTCAAGGGTCAGAAAGATAACCAGGTGAAAAAGAATAGGGACACATTGCTCAAGGCAGCAGAGATCCAGGTAGGGACAGAGTTCAAGGGGAGCACTTCGGGGATAGCATGAGGACATGCTAATTCCTTAAGTCGGGGAGAGATGTTGGTATCATCCCAAGACCCCTTTTTCCTCCTAAAAACATATCATTTACCCATTCCTTTTCATCATATATCCCTTAGAATCCTTGAAAATTAATTATTAATAGTCTTATAGTTATTAAAATGCATTGAAATTGATTTAGGAATTTTATGTTGAAGAATTAGAAGTTTTTGGTGAAATGGTTACAAGAAGTTCCAACATCCTGTAATTAGCTCATTGTTTGACATGTGGCACAGCAGCTGGGCTAGGACGAAAGGCATGGATGAAAAGTAGAATTTCCAAGCATGGAAAAACACCTATCCTACAGCCGGATCGACTCTCCTACATGCGCGGTCGACCCAGGTCAAAACATGGCACACTGGCGACAAAGGCAAAAACAGCAGCTCATTCTATTTTGATTTAGTTTTTGTTCTTTTTGAAATCAGTTAGGATAGAAACATTTTGAAAATCTCGATGTAATAAAAGCAGCAACAGCCAAATTCCGAATGTACATTCATTATCGAAATGACATGGTTGTGCTAGACATATGTAAATACAGTCCGAGTAATGGATGTAATGGTTAATCGTTGTATCATTCTGAAACAAAGTTTTGAAACTTAATACTAAGAACCCAGTTGCAGTTATGACTTGTGTCTAGTGCATTGATTTGATATTCGATCGAATATAGTCCAGTGTACCTCTGGAACGCGGACGGGCCCTGCGTTCAACCGGTATACTGTTCTTTTCATTTTATTTGCACTTAGGTTATCGTATGGTTTGCACAGTAGTTACGATTGATTGGATTTCGATTTCAATAGGTATCATATGGTTTGCACAGCAGTTACAATTAATTGGTTTCGATTTCCATAGCTCTTGATTTCCATTGAATGTATATGGTTTGCGTTTATGGTAATGCTAAACAGTCATCACTGAGATCTGGAAGTGCGTCCTGTAAGGGATTCGATCCCTGTGTTGTCTTTTAAAAGCACCGTCATAAACTTTGTTTTCATTTCACAATACATTTATGATCTCTGTATATTTTGATGTTGTATAAATATTAGCGAACGCTGGGTGTTTACTGAACAAGGGTTTTATGTGTAATGTCTTTGTAAGGAGATTGAGATCATTGTTGCGGTGATACACAGTGTTTAGTTTTAGTGTGTAATTTGGGTAAATGAATTTAATGATAGTATTGTAATTAGTTATATTAGCAGAGTGACCTGAGTGTTTGATGATAGGTGACATACCCCCAGTCTTCCGTAAAGAAGCCCTGTGACCTACATCATAACCACTTAGCCAACAATCCTTTATGTCTATATACTTTAGACACATGCCTCTAAGCTTACGCATCCTAGTCGATAATTAATATAGTCTAGTCTAGTACCCTAGCTAGAACACTACAATGTATAAAGTCATATTTCTTTTATAGAACATCTTCTTGCAGATCTTGCCTATATGTTAGGGGGAGCTTGGACAACACAGTAGAGCAGAGATTTCAGCGTGTACTAAGGGGGTGCATAACCCTTTGCCCTTGATGTCAAAGGGGGAGAAAAGACTTTAAGTGACTTTGGGTTGCCATCAAGTCCAAAGGGGGAGATTGTTGGCATTATGACACAGGTTTGGCTTGATGACATAAGTGTTGTCCTTGATGGAAACTCACTCAAAGTGCAGATCACAAGTTCAGGCTCTCAAAATAGTAGAAAATGAGATACCCGTAGGTTCCTGTTCACAAAGCCGTGGACATACGCAGGTGAGCCGAACAAAAGTTGTGGACATGTACGCAGGTTCTCCGAACAAAAAGTGCGGATGCAAAGTACACACACATTCATGCAGAGAAAAGCGCACACGTGGGAAATCTTATGGTTGGTCCATGGTATTTAGTCCAACATTTTTGATCCTATGGTTTTGGTCTGTGGTTTTGCATCTAAAGTATTGAACCCAGGTTTTAGGTCCCTAGTAGTGGATCTCTATGGTTTTGGACCATGTTTTGAGTAAGGCCTAGACTATAAAAAGGAAAGGAGATCATTTGGCTGGGAAACTAATGTGTTGAATATCTTGAGGTGAGCAAGACCTGAAATATTGGTGATTGGTTGGTGAGTTAGAGCTGGACCTGAATCAAGGAGAAACCTGAGCATTACAAGACGGATCTACTGATGGGTCGAGATCTCTTTGGCGCATGATCAGATCTCTAAATCTGATAATCTAGGGTATAATTGAAGTCTGATAAATTATTTATACCCGCAAGTTTGACATAGCGCAGGTGCGGATACCTGCAGGTTTGACACAGCGCAGGCGCAGATACCCACAGGTTTGACACAACGTAGGCACAGATACCCGCAGGCTTGACACAGCGTAGGCACGGATACCCGCAGGCTCGACATAGCGCAGGCGCGTATACCCACAGGCTTGACATAGCGCAGGCGTGGATACCCGTAATTTTGACAGAGCAGAGGTGCGGATACCCGCAGGTTCAACATAGCGGAGGTGTGGATGCCTGCAAGTTAAAGAAGTGAATATTACAGATGTACGCAGGTTCCTATTGGTGCAGTTGTGGACTTTTTCATGAAATATGTTTTAGATGCTTTTGTCTATTACTACAGTGTTCAGGGTTCTGAATTGGGGTCTGGTAACTGGTACTGTGTACTGAGAAATTATTGATTTCGTATTTGTACAAGGAAGTTGGTTGATTGCAGATCTATTTGATGTTTGATTGATATTCATGGATCCAGTTTGAAAATTTATGAAACGTGGTCCCTGGAAGAAAAGAGAAGTCTTCTGTAGGTCAACACCTACGTACTAGTACCTCAGCTAGTACAAGAGCTAAGGGGGTTGTAGCTCCCTTCTAGAAGAATTTGGAGAACGAGAGAAGGTTGTAGCCTTCTGCAAGTTGAAGCCTGCATAGTAGTATAAGACTGCACCAGTACAATATCATTGTAAAAAGAAGTTTCTAATTGAAAGAAGATAGAGACATATTGCAGCAGGTGGTTTTCACCCACATTGGGTTTCCACCTTATATCTTGTGTTCTTTTTTGTGACTGTCTACTCTAGTTTTCCATTCCTGCTTACTGTTATATGATTTTGACACACAGATTAATAAATTAAATTATAAGTCTGGGAAGTATACGCAAGTTTCATTAGTCAGATATGCATAAACTGAAAAAGAGTTTGATAATACTGATCCACCCCCCCATCTCAGTATTATTTCCAACATGCTTGACCAATTTCATGTGTTAGAAAATGAAACGTCTTGTGAATAAAATGACACGGATTAGACATCACACCTTAGATTATTTTTTTTCACAAGTTATCTACAGTCTGAGCTTTTTAGCATGTAACTTAGTTGGATTGAGTGTGCATAATATTTCTCTAAAGGTTGAATACTAAGTTACTAAGCTATTATTTTCTATGGTGACATTTTAATTTCTTTGTTTATACAAGTCATTTAACCATATAGTGTCTGTTAGCATTATGATGCATGTGTTGTTCTTGATGGAAACCCACTTATAGCAGAAAAACGCACTTGTATATGGTAACTAGATGAATCTATGTATCTAGATGAATCTACGAGAGAGATATCAGATGTAACAGAATGCATGACAGTTGTGTTTACAGATATGACAAAATGCAAGGCAGCTCAAAGGAATCAATTTAGAATTAATGTACAAAGGCAAATCACATTATAACAGGGCTATTCAGAGGGAACAAAGTAATGATACAAAAGAATAGGATGAAGGAACAAAGGACTATAGATCAGAATCAACAAGTTGAATAAAAAGGATATTTTTGAATGTATGTTAAGTTGTATACGTGGGTTCGCTATAGAAAAAGAGCGTATACACGCAGATTAATAGAACAAAAGGAGCATATACATATACATGGACTTTCATAGGAGGAAAGGCGTGTACATGTTGGAAAACCAAGGTTTTTGTCCAAGGTATTTTGGTCCACGGTATTGATCCAAGATATTTGGTCCGAGGTATTGACCCTAGGTATTTGGTCCAAGGTATTGGTCCTAAGTTCTTTTGGTAGAAGGTATTGAGAAAGGCCTAAAACTATATAAGGAGGAGAAGATCATTAGGCCAAAGTGTGCAAGTATTGAATATCTCCTGAAGTGTTAGATCATATATGCAGGTTATGAGATTTTGATGCGTTGCTTGATCTGATCTAAGGATGCACCTATGTGGTTGATGATGGTTGATGGATTGAGATCATAAAGCCTTAAATGTATTATCATTATGTGGTTTGATCATGGAGAGTCTAGATTTGAATACTGACGCATGTTTTATTTTGTAAATGATATGATCTTGGTATGACTGAAGTCTGGAATGTCTATGAAGTTTTAAGTTAGTATTTGCAGATATGCATGCTGTTTTGCTTTGGTAAAAGCGTGTATACACGCTGGTTCAACACATCGAAGTAGCGTATACCTTATGAACTATGATGTTTGAAGTTACAGCTGGTTCTGGTTGTTGATGTAGAGTTCTAGGTTTTGATTTATGTTCTGGTGACAGTGTTCAAATTGATTGATTGGATTTGCTTTAGTGATGATGGATGAGATCTAATGATGGATTAGGATCATAATGACTTATCATTATGTGATATAATGGGCTAAATCTGATTGCTAACACATGTTTTATCCTTTATATGTGATGATCTGGGTATGTCTGAAGTTGGGAACTGCAGTGAAGTTATAAGTAAGTATTTGCAGATCTATACACTGGTTCGCTTTGATGAAGTTGCGTATACACACTGGTTTGACTCTTCCAAGTTACGTATACACTCTGATGCATGGTTTTCAGGTTACAACTGGTTCTGAATGATGATGTAGTGTTTTGGGTAAGAATCTATGTACTTTTTACAGTGATCTATCTGTTCTAGTGGATTTGTTGAAGTTGATTAAGTATGAATGAATGATTGATTCATTTGTGTCAAAGGTTCAGAGGTTGTCAGTAATTGATCAAGTTTGGTTGATTAAGAGAGTGATGATTGAGTTTCAGTGATTGGTTGATGCAGATGTAGTTTATGGTTGTATTGCAATGATGATTGACTGTAAGCTCCAATGTTGTTGATGGGTCCAATATGAAAATTGGATGAAACGAGGCCTTCATATGTATTGTTGTGTACCAGGAGCATCCAATCTGAAAATTTATGAAACGTTGTCCCTGGAGGAAGAACTAAGGTCGTAGCCTTCTGTAGGTTGGCGCCTACGTACTAGTAAACATATCAGCTAGTACAAGAGCTAGGGGGTTGTAACTCCCTTCCATTGGAAGCTGGAGAACGAGAGAAGGTTGTAACTTTTTGTAGGTAGAAGCCTGTGTACTAGTATCAATCTGCACCAGTACAATGTTGTAAACATTTTCTTATTATTAAAAGAAGACAGAGACGACAGTAGCAGGTGGTTTTCACCCACATTGGGTTTCTACCTTAAATCTTGGTGTTCATGTGTGTTGCTTATGTGTGATGGTTCATTATGTTATTAATTGCATATGGTTACTATTTAATGTTTAATAAAGTACTGATGCACATTTTAAAGATCAACATATGATGAATTAACTGAATTATAAGTTCACTAGACATACGTTGGTTGCCTTAAGAACAGTTGCGTGCACATGCAAGTTCCCTTCACTGAAGTAGCGTATATAAATTTGATTATGGAAATGAAAAAGTTATTGATTTACAAATACTGATTCACCACTCCTTTCAGTATTATTTCCAACAGTGTCCACTATCCGACCCAACTAAAGAAAAATTATTTGAGTTTCTTGATTTTATGGAGAAAAATGGCATTGATATTGCTGATGTGGAGGTATATGTCATATAAATATTTTATAGTCTACTTTATTTTATATTCCAATATTCATTGTATTTCATGTCTTATTCTCTACATTGTATTTTCTTTCTTTTTCAGGAGAGGAACTCAATATTGATGGTAAGAAGCAAGAATTGAAGAAAAAGGAGAACAATAACACTGGAGCGACAAATTCAAAAAGAGAAAGAAGAGAACTAGTCTAGTGATAGCCTTAGAGCCAATATCTCGCATAATACACAGAAATATAGATTAATGGTTAGGTCTTCAAAGTTGGTGCGCCTCTTTGCTTATGGCTTGGCTTTCCTAATGAATCTGCTCTACATCCCATGTATTATGGCCCATCTGATATCTCTTCTGTAGTTCTTCTATGAGTGGTTTGCCATCAAGTACAACAATGCATCATAATGCCAACATGTCTCCTGCTGAGAAGAAATATGAAGGCACACCAATGCACGCAGGGAAGAAGACTGTTGAAAATACTTCACCCTCGACTAAGAAGAGAAAGACCATTACCTCAATGAGGAGGAAGACTATCTCCCAAGGGATGAACCAGTCGAGCTCTATGATTATAATCGATGAATCACCCCAAGTTTCCCCTAAAGTCCATAATCTCTCCGTGCTTGCAGATGTAGCAGCACATACTGTGGAAAATGAAGAGAATGTGTAAGATGACATATTGTTGTCAAATTTTGTTAGCAAATTAAGGAAGAAGAAGACAACACCGAGCACCAGTGAAGTTCAAATAGAGGGTCATGACGGTGAAGAAGAGCAGCATATAGAGACCGTCGATAATTTTAGTGAACCAGACATTGAAACCCTTAGTGTTTTCAAGGAACGGGGTACTGGAGCCCCCGGTGTTTAGAGAAACGGGGTACTGAAGCCCACACTATTTTAGAAGGACAGGGTATTGAGACCCCTACTAGTATGGATTGACAGGGTACTGAGTTCCCTGAGGAACTAGAAGAACAAGGCATTAAAAATCTTGATGAGTTGAGTGCACAAGGTACTGAAACCCTTGGCACGAATATTGTGGAGGGCATCAAAACCCTCAGTGACAAGGAAATCCTAAGTGTAGAAACCCTCGACGACGTCATAATGCAAGCATTTGATGGCCTTGACCTTGACGATGATGGTACCTATTTCGAGTTCATTGCATAGAAGACATTTACACCTAAATATCTTAGCACGACACCCTCTGCTCTCTACCTCAATAGCCGAATAGTAGAATCGGAGCAACAAGTTCATGATCTGGAGGCTTTGAACCAAGTCATGAAGGAACAAAGTTGGTAGAAACTGAGCAAGGTAGAGTTACTTGCAGAGGTAAAAAGGAAAAAGCAGCAAGTAAAAGTGTGGAAGTTGTTATCACTGAAAATGATGTAGTAAAAATTTTTTAGCTTGGCTTAAAGTCAGGGTATTTTCGCAGCGCCAGAATTCTTTTTAGCAGTTTCGCAGCGCTACCTGTTTGAGTGGTTTCGTAGCGTGCTACGAAACTGGGGATTTGTTTGAGTTTTCAGTGAAGGTCCAAATCCTAGCATGCTTATTGTACAGAGTTCTTCTTCCCTCCAGGAATGTTGATGAGAGCAGTGGCAGTATGTTCAAGGAGACACCTTATGATGATGCAGCTATTGTAGGATTGCCATCAAATACATTAAGGGAGTTATCTCTGAATTCTGGCTCATGGGTGATTGTGAAAGATGTACATACTAATGTGGGAGACTTGCAGGAGATGTTGTGTTGAATCCTCTAGACAAAGAATCTATTAAATGTTATAAGTCATAGAGTGTTTGATATTTGGGATTGTCTTTTCACAATCTGTAACTTCTTTCACAAAGCAGGGCGCCACAATGGATTGAAAGATTTGAAAAATATTTATGATAAAGTTCATGTTCCCGTTTGTTGGGTATTGGTGTTCAAAGTTGGATTAGGTAATAAAGGGGCTGCGCTTGCAAATAGCATTTCCAATTGGCTAAATGTGGCACTTCTATCAATTTATGTTAAATCTTCCCCTGCATGCAAGAAGACATGGACATCTTTCTCAAGGGAAGCTTTATATGACATTACAAACTTTCTTAAGCTTACTATTCTATCTGCAGTAATGCGTTGCTTGGAATACTGGTCTTTTGAAATGCTTGTTCTCTTCTCCGGTTTGTTGCCTAAGCCTGAACTTGAGATATCAGTTCTCTCCATCTGTCTTAGCACTCATGCAGTTGCATATATGATCCCCTTTGGCGTGGGTGCTGCTGTAAGTACACGAGTTTCCAATGAACTAGGAGCTGGACGCTCACGCACTGCACAGTTATCAGTGTGTGTCGGGGTTTGTATGGCAGTCAATGAGGCTCTTATGATAAGATATATTTTATTCTCTATCAGAAATGTATGGGGCTATGTTTATAGAAATGAAGTAGAGGTAGTTGAATGCATTTCAACCATGATGCCACTGCTTGTACCCTCAACATTTATGGATGCCATCCAAGGTGTTCTATCAGGTATTGCTAGAGGATGTGGATGGCAAACGTTGGGTGCCTATGCAAACCTTGGGGCATACTATGTGGTTGGCATGCCTATAGCTGTCATTTTAGCCTTTGCACTGCATGCTGGCGGCAGGGGACCTTCGGCATTTGAGCACCTGTTCTGTTGCTAAGAACATTGCGCTAACAAAGGAAAATCTTATCAAAAATTTATCACTGCTGCACAGAAAAGGATATATGGGAGCACCCAAAAGAAGTTGATCAGGTTTTGGTTAAATATGAGCGCCTTCAAAAATTTCGCATTCATACTCCAAGGTATGCACTTGTGAACAGAGATTACCCCTATTAAGAGTTGAACTACTTTGTGGAGTAAGGGATTTTGTTCAAAACCATGCATAGCGAATTATCAAGCCTTTTGTGGAAAAAACCAGTTTATGGAGATGATCACAGTGTCTATGGTTTAGTGGCCAATCTTCTGGCTTATCATATGTTTTCGAGCCTCTTACACTATTATGGAGGATTGAACTCGCGTTATCAAAGGCAAACAGAGCGAAAAGTTGTAGAAGGACAATGGGATTTCCAAGAGCTAAGGCCGCTGCATTACTTGTATCTTTTTGTCCGACAATATCCATATGGAGGAGGCGAAGGCAGATATGAAAAATGCAGTTCTGAAAGAGTCCAAGTGCAATGTCTGCAACATGAGATCACTGGAATAGTATGAACGCAATAGTATCAATGATTTGGTTGTCGCTAATTGAGTGACATCCTTGAATACTTGATCTGGTCATTAATTGTTTTTTTTCTTCAATTGAATGAACCTCCAAAGGGGTAATGTAAATGCATTAATTCTCAAATGGTTCGGTGATTCGACCTTCAAAAAAAAAGGTAATGAAGATGTTACTATATACACCTGCGCCATCCGAACAGGGTTCTTTTCGTTCAAGACTTCCGTTCTATCCTCGTAAACTATCTGAGCAATTTGAGGATAAAAGTTAAATGTAATTTAATGTGGACATCATGCACTTTTAAACAAGAACGAAATTTTAGGTCATTGGTTTGGCACCGACGTGAGTCATAATACAGATGGCGCTGAAGGAGTTAGGTTTAGCCTTTTGGATGATCTATATACGTCCACGTCCTCGGTATCATGCTAAATCGAATCCTCATGACCGTGAATGATGTTAAGGGGCGCATAAGAAAGGGCCTACAATTTATTTCTCCGGAGCCTACAGAATCGAGACAATTGGATGGCGGAGAATTCAAGTAGCAGACAACAAAACCAGTGAATCTCCATCTGGCGGTTCGTTTGCAACTCGTGCCTAACCTCATGATATCTTCCAAGCAGTAAATACTTTATCTGATGTGTTTTCTCAGAAAGGGAGTTCATTTGTTCATAATATATTACAGAGAAGATCTAGGTTGCTTCCAGAAGAAACAGATGGATCCTCGGCTTTACTTAATTCACCAGTTCATATCACAGCTCTGAAATTTGAGAATTAAATTAACCAAGTGCTTCATGGCCTAAAAAACAGAGTCTCAAGAAGCAGAATATAAGTTTCCCTATGAAGAACTATATTTCCTCTGTTACTTACAATACCTTGTTGCTGGGAGAATTCATACATCCAGCAGTCGAATGCCATGGTGCTGCACGAATAGTCAGAGGCTGTGCAATTTATATCAGAGAAACTGGAGCACTTTGCCAAATAGTGGTGACCGGAGTATACTCTTTAAATGTTTTCCTTTCTGCGCCAGTTATGATTCTTTTTATTTAAATTCATATTACAGTTTCAGGTGAAGATGATTTTTAGAGTTGGAAAGGGCTATTTTGTATACAGTAAGTCGAAGGCCTTAGCTGCGCTAAATGGTATGAGGATGGAAAACTCAAACAAACTGGAAACGATCTATGGTCTATCTCCTTCAGGTGTGAGGAGTATCTTGAGCAAAAGGTTATACCCACAGAAGGATCAAGACATTATTACTCATCTTCTGTGGATGGTCCAGTACGCAGTAAATTACCTTACATGGATGTTGTGGGAGGTTCCAAGAGTCCTTTAACAGAGGAGACAAGTTTTTCCTCAGGAGAGATATTTGTTGCAAGCAAACCTTTTCAAAACAATCAAGTGCTTAAGCCATGAACACTGATGATTATTTAGAAAACCAGAGAGGAAGAGTGTATTTTTTGGAATCACACAGCAGTTTCGTAGCGCGCTACGAAACTGCTGTAGGTGATGATTTTAAAAGCGCAGAGCAGCTAGTCTGACACGGTGAGCAGGAGTTGAGGAAAAGGAACAGCTGTTTATCAAGACCACCTACAGCACATCAGAAACCTGGCATCGTTCCATACCTGGAGTTATTAAAAGATTTGGGAACATGCTGCTATACTTTAGGAGAATGTTGGGAGACAGAGACCGTTAAGATAGGAGCATCTCTTCTGGTCAATTAATGAGCTATCAGCGCTCTTAAGCATCCTAAATCAGCATCCATTGCACCTGTAGCTCAGCCATATCAGATTAATTGGAGGAGGACAGCTGTCAAAGCATTCAAGAAAGCATCAAGCATACGAGGAGAATGAAATTAGTATTTTATTTTGATTAGGATAGTGTGTAATTATAGTTCAGCATATTTGTAATTAATGCATTAGTGAGTAGCATGTAGGAATAATTAATAACCACCTTCGAGGCTCCCCTCATGCTGGAGGAGGATGCTCGAGGTGTTTTAGTATGCTTGCCTATATATGGGCCAAGGTTAGATGTAGAAGGGGTTGGATTGTATATACAAAAACAGAGTTTTCTAGAGCTTATGAAAGGACTGTTACAGTAATGGCAAACAGGGTTTTTTTTCTTCCCAAGATTCTCAATGCATCTTTTTGTTCAAATGTGATGATGGTTTAGTTTCTTAATGTTCTTTTTACAGCCTTGTTATGGCACAATCCCTCAGAATTCATATTATATGCTCTGACTTCCTGTGTGCTTGATAAGCTGTGGGTTTTGGTGAAGCATGTTTGAACATCACTCAGAATTCATTTTTTAATGCTCTGACTTCCTGTATGTTCAGCAGGCTTTGATTTAGGTAAATTATGTTTGAACATCTGATGATGCAAAGAGCCTTGGCTTCTATGAGATGACTGTGATTTGGTTTATTAACTGTGAGAGACTCCATAGCCCAATGAAGACCAATCTGATGTATGTCCAACCAGCTATATTTTTATAAATGTGTGAAGAGTTAGCCCTCTAGTGTTTGAAGGATTTTGTCAAGAGTCGTGAGAGAGCCCTCTCTGATTAGGAAGGCTAATTCCTAATCTAAAGTATGGTCTGAAACAGTTACATGAGACCTTGCTTGGTTGCAGTCCTTAGTACTGGTTTTGTGATAACATTTTGGTGCGTCTGCCGGGAGCTTAAGATTGAATTTCTGAAGGTAGCAGGAGTTCAAATGATGTTCAAGGCTGCAAAACTACCTTGGCGACTCCACACAGCAAAGAACAAATTAGAAGGTGACTCCACTGCTAGAAGATCAGTAGCTTGATGAAGTTTCAAGATGGATTCCACTGCAAGAAAGAATGCCAGGTATGCTCCTATGAATCGGTCTCATATCCCTGGTTTTCCAAATCCTATGCCAAAGGTTGATTGGGTGGATGATCTTCCAATATTCAAAGATGAAAAGAAGGATGATGCTGCTCTCCATTTGGTTAAGTTTCACTTACATGTACGCAGTCTTAAGGTTCATTTCCCTGAAGATTGTCTCATGAGGATGTTTATGGCTACTTTAGAAGGAGAGGCATGGTCTTGGTATAAAGGTTTGGAAAATGATTCATTATCTTCTCTTGCTGATTTCCATGATGCGTTCTGTGAAATGTTTAAAGAATGTTATCCTTCTTTGTTGCTGCTCAAAGATTGCTGTAGGCATTCTTTGAATCTTATTCAGTGCTTGGAGGATTATTATGGTGATGATGAATTTACAGATGAAGAAATTTTAGAGGCTCTTCATGACAATGTTTTTCAGCACCAAGAAGAAGGTATAACACTCCATGAAGCGCCGCATGAAGAGCAACAAGAGTTTACCTGTGAAAACCATGTTTTATCCTTTGATATTGATGTAGAGATGCAGCAAATTTGTCAGCCTTCAGATCATAATGAAGACGGAATTAATTGCACTCAGCAAGAAGAAATATTGAAGGAAATTTTCTATGACCCTCAGGCAGAGGAAAAGCTTGCTCAATTTTGTAATTCCTTGCAGCAACTTACCCCAAATAATAATCATAATAGTGAGGAAAATTCCATTGTTTGTTGGAATGATTCAGAAAAGCAACTGGATAGCTTGTCAAATACAAAAGTGGATAGTACATCAGAGGAGTCTTGTGTGGTTGAGAATCAGGGGCCTGAAAATGAAGAGTGTTATCATGATCATTATTTTCAGCAGCTTTCTATGACAGAACACAAGGAGACTACGCTGGTTCCTTTCTCTTTCACGATTGAGGAACTGAACACGGTGGTTGAAAATCAGTTTGTACAGCTGGAAAGTTTCGAGAAAAGACAAGCTGATCATGTGTTCTGGGATCCTATAGCTGATTATATGGAAGAGTTTTACTCTCCAGTATTTCAGTTGTTCAAAGAAGATCAGAGACAATTTCAGTGGCAGCGGTCTTTACACTATCACATTGGTTCTGAAATCCGATACAGTCAGAGAAGATTTCAGTGGAAGCGGTCATTACACTATCATATTGGATCTGAACTCCAGGACAGTCAAAGAAATCAAATATCAGGTGAGGCAAATGATTGGCTGCATTGGAAATTTCACATTGATTGAGCTGAAGAAGTTGAAATGGTTAGGGTAGGTAGGTAGAGGTAATTGCAAATAAGCTCAAGTTCAACTGAGCATTTTTCAGTAGGTATAGTTCTCATTCTCCTACAGTCATGCTTGTCAAGAAAATTTCAGTTTGTCAAAATGGATAAGGCACTGGAGCTGCATGTTCTTAGTGTACCACAAGGGCACACTATCCCAAGTGGAGCCACTGTTATCACTGAAAATGCTGTAGTAAAATTTTTTTAGCTTGGCTTAAAGTCAGGGTATTTTCGCAGCGCCAGAATTCTTTTTAGCAGTTTCGCAGCGCTACCTGTTTGAGTGGTTTCGTAGCGTGCTACGAAACTGGGGATTTGTTTGAGTTTTCAGTGAAGGTCCAAATCCTAGCATGCTTATTGTACAGAGTTCTTCTTCCCTCCAGGAATGTTGATGAGAGCAGTGGCAGTATGTTCAAGGAGACACCTTATGATGATGCAGCTATTGTAGGATTGCCATCAAATACATTAAGGGAGTTATCTCTGAATTCTGGCTCATGGGTGATTGTGAAAGATGTACATACTAATGTGGGAGACTTGCAGGAGATGTTGTGTTGAATCCTCTAGACAAAGAATCTATTAAATGTTATAAGTCATAGAGTGTTTGATATTTGGGATTGTCTTTTCACAATCTGTAACTTCTTTCACAAAGCAGGGCGCCACAATGGATTGAAAGATTTGAAAAATATTTATGATAAAGTTCATGTTCCCGTTTGTTGGGTATTGGTGTTCAAAGTTGGATTAGGTAATAAAGGGGCTGCGCTTGCAAATAGCATTTCCAATTGGCTAAATGTGGCACTTCTATCAATTTATGTTAAATCTTCCCCTGCATGCAAGAAGACATGGACATCTTTCTCAAGGGAAGCTTTATATGACATTACAAACTTTCTTAAGCTTACTATTCTATCTGCAGTAATGCGTTGCTTGGAATACTGGTCTTTTGAAATGCTTGTTCTCTTCTCCGGTTTGTTGCCTAAGCCTGAACTTGAGATATCAGTTCTCTCCATCTGTCTTAGCACTCATGCAGTTGCATATATGATCCCCTTTGGCGTGGGTGCTGCTGTAAGTACACGAGTTTCCAATGAACTAGGAGCTGGACGCTCACGCACTGCACAGTTATCAGTGTGTGTCGGGGTTTGTATGGCAGTCAATGAGGCTCTTATGATAAGATATATTTTATTCTCTATCAGAAATGTATGGGGCTATGTTTATAGAAATGAAGTAGAGGTAGTTGAATGCATTTCAACCATGATGCCACTGCTTGTACCCTCAACATTTATGGATGCCATCCAAGGTGTTCTATCAGGTATTGCTAGAGGATGTGGATGGCAAACGTTGGGTGCCTATGCAAACCTTGGGGCATACTATGTGGTTGGCATGCCTATAGCTGTCATTTTAGCCTTTGCACTGCATGCTGGCGGCAGGGGACCTTCGGCATTTGAGCACCTGTTCTGTTGCTAAGAACATTGCGCTAACAAAGGAAAATCTTATCAAAAATTTATCACTGCTGCACAGAAAAGGATATATGGGAGCACCCAAAAGAAGTTGATCAGGTTTTGGTTAAATATGAGCGCCTTCAAAAATTTCGCATTCATACTCCAAGGTATGCACTTGTGAACAGAGATTACCCCTATTAAGAGTTGAACTACTTTGTGGAGTAAGGGATTTTGTTCAAAACCATGCATAGCGAATTATCAAGCCTTTTGTGGAAAAAACCAGTTTATGGAGATGATCACAGTGTCTATGGTTTAGTGGCCAATCTTCTGGCTTATCATATGTTTTCGAGCCTCTTACACTATTATGGAGGATTGAACTCGCGTTATCAAAGGCAAACAGAGCGAAAAGTTGTAGAAGGACAATGGGATTTCCAAGAGCTAAGGCCGCTGCATTACTTGTATCTTTTTGTCCGACAATATCCATATGGAGGAGGCGAAGGCAGATATGAAAAATGCAGTTCTGAAAGAGTCCAAGTGCAATGTCTGCAACATGAGATCACTGGAATAGTATGAACGCAATAGTATCAATGATTTGGTTGTCGCTAATTGAGTGACATCCTTGAATACTTGATCTGGTCATTAATTGTTTTTTTTCTTCAATTGAATGAACCTCCAAAGGGGTAATGTAAATGCATTAATTCTCAAATGGTTCGGTGATTCGACCTTCAAAAAAAAAGGTAATGAAGATGTTACTATATACACCTGCGCCATCCGAACAGGGTTCTTTTCGTTCAAGACTTCCGTTCTATCCTCGTAAACTATCTGAGCAATCTGAGGATAAAAGTTAAATGTAATTTAATGTGGACATCATGCACTTTTAAACAAGAACGAAATTTTAGGTCATTGGTTTGGCACCGACGTGAGTCATAATACAGATGGCACTGAAGGAGTTAGGTTTAGCCTTTTGGCTGATCTATATACGTCCACGTCCTCGGTATCATGCTAAATCGAATCCTCATGACCGTGAATGATGTTAAGGGGCGCATAAGAAAGGGCCTACAATTTATTTCTCCGGAGCCTACAGAATCGAGACAATTGGATGGCGGAGAATTCAAGTAGCAGACAACAAAACCAGTGAATCTCCATCTGGCGGTTCGTTTGCAACTCGTGCCTAACCTCATGATATCTTCCAAGCAGTAAATACTTTATCTGATGTGTTTTCTCAGAAAGGGAGTTCATTTGTTCATAATATATTACAGAGAAGATCTAGGTTGCTTCCAGAAGAAACAGATGGATCCTCGGCTTTACTTAATTCACCGGTTCATATCACAGCTCTGAAATTTGAGAATTAAATTAACCAAGTGCTTCATGGCCTAAAAAACAGAGTCTCAAGAAGCAGAATATAAGTTTGCCTATGAAGAACTATATTTCCTCTGTTACTTACAATACCTTGTTGCTGGGAGAATTCATACATCCAGCAGTCGAATGCCATGGTGCTGCACGAATAGTCAGAGGCTGTGCAATTTATATCAGAGAAACTGGAGCACTTTGCCAAATAGTGGTGACCGGAGTATACTCTTTAAATGTTTTCCTTTCTGCGCCAGTTATGATTCTTTTTATTTAAATTCATATTACAGTTTCAGGTGAAGATGATTTTTAGAGTTGGAAAGGGCTATTTTGTATACAGTAAGTCGAAGGCCTTAGCTGCGCTAAATGGTATGAGGATGGAAAACTCAAACAAACTGGAAACGATCTATGGTCTATCTCCTTCAGGTGTGAGGAGTATCTTGAGCAAAAGGTTATACCCACAGAAGGATCAAGACATTATTACTCATCTTCTGTGGATGGTCCAGTACGCAGTAAATTACCTTACATGGATGTTGTGGGAGGTTCCAAGAGTCCTTTAACAGAGGAGACAAGTTTTTCCTCAGGAGAGATATTTGTTGCAAGCAAACCTTTTCAAAACAATCAAGTGCTTAAGCCATGAACACTGATGATTATTTAGAAAACCAGAGAGGAAGAGTGTATTTTTTGGAATCACACAGCAGTTTCGTAGCGCGCTACGAAACTGCTGTAGGTGATGATTTTAAAAGCGCAGAGCAGCTAGTCTGACACGGTGAGCAGGAGTTGAGGAAAAGGAACAGCTGTTTATCAAGACCACCTACAGCACATCAGAAACCTGGCATCGTTCCATACCTGGAGTTATTAAAAGATTTGGGAACATGCTGCTATACTTTAGGAGAATGTTGGGAGACAGAGACCGTTAAGATAGGAGCATCTCTTCTGGTCAATTAATGAGCTATCAGCGCTCTTAAGCATCCTAAATCAGCATCCATTGCACCTGTAGCTCAGCCATATCAGATTAATTGGAGGAGGACAGCTGTCAAAGCATTCAAGAAAGCATCAAGCATACGAGGAGAATGAAATTAGTATTTTATTTTGATTAGGATAGTGTGTAATTATAGTTCAGCATATTTGTAATTAATGCATTAGTGAGTAGCATGTAGGAATAATTAATAACCACCTTCGAGGCTCCCCTCATGCTGGAGGAGGATGCTCGAGTTGTTTTAGTATGCTTGCCTATATATGGGCCAAGGTTAGATGTAGAAGGGGTTGGATTGTATATACAAAAACAGAGTTTTCTAGAGCTTATGAAAGGACTGTTACAGTAATGGCAAACAGGGTTTTTTTTCTTCCCAAGATTCTCAATGCATCTTTTTGTTCAAATGTGATGATGGTTTAGTTTCTTAATGTTCTTTTTACAGCCTTGTTATGGCACAATCCCTCAGAATTCATATTATATGCTCTGACTTCCTGTGTGCTTGATAAGCTGTGGGTTTTGGTGAAGCATGTTTGAACATCACTCAGAATTCATTTTTTAATGCTCTGACTTCCTGTATGTTCAGCAGGCTTTGATTTAGGTAAATTATGTTTGAACATCTGATGATGCAAAGAGCCTTGGCTTCTATGAGATGACTGTGATTTGGTTTATTAACTGTGAGAGACTCCATAGCCCAATGAAGACCAATTTGATGTATGTCCAACCAGCTATATTTTTATAAATGTGTGAAGAGTTAGCCCTCTAGTGTTTGAAGGATTTTGTCAAGAGTCGTGAGAGAGCCCTCTCTGATTAGGAAGGCTAATTCCTAATCTAAAGTATGGTCTGAAACAGTTACATGAGACCTTGCTTGGTTGCAGTCCCTAGTACTGGTTTTGTGATAACATTTTGGTGCGTCTGCCGGGAGCTTAAGATTGAATTTCTGAAGGTAGCAGGAGTTCAAATGATTTTCAAGGCTGCAAAACTACCTTGGCGACTCCACACAGCAAAGAACAAATTAGAAGGTGACTCCACTGCTAGAAGATCAGTAGCTTGATGAAGTTTCAAGATGGATTCCACTGCAAGAAAGAATGCCAGGTATGCTCCTATGAATCGGTCTCATATCCCTGGTTTTCCAAATCCTATGCCAAAGGTTGATTGGGTGGATGATCTTCCAATATTCAAAGATGAAAAGAAGGATGATGCTGCTCTCCATTTGGTTAAGTTTCACTTACATGTACGCAGTCTTAAGGTTCATTTCCCTGAAGATTGTCTCATGAGGATGTTTATGGCTACTTTAGAAGGAGAGGCATGGTCTTGGTATAAAGGTTTGGAAAATGATTCATTATCTTCTCTTGCTGATTTCCATGATGCGTTCTGTGAAATGTTTAAAGAATGTTATCCTTCTTTGTTGCTGCTCAAAGATTGCTGTAGGCATTCTTTGAATCTTATTCAGTGCTTGGAGGATTATTATGGTGATGATGAATTTACAGATGAAGAAATTTTAGAGGCTCTTCATGACAATGTTTTTCAGCACCAAGAAGAAGGTATAACACTCCATGAAGCGCCGCATGAAGAGCAACAAGAGTTTACCTGTGAAAACCATGTTTTATCCTTTGATATTGATGTAGAGATGCAGCAAATTTGTCAGCCTTCAGATCATAATGAAGACGGAATTAATTGCACTCAGCAAGAAGAAATATTGAAGGAAATTTTCTATGACCCTCAGGCAGAGGAAAAGCTTGCTCAATTTTGTAATTCCTTGCAGCAGCTTACCCCAAATAATAATCATAATAGTGAGGAAAATTCCATTGTTTGTTGGAATGATTCAGAAAAGCAACTGGATAGCTTGTCAAATAGAAAAGTGGATAGTACATCAGAGGAGTCTTGTGTGGTTGAGAATCAGGGGCCTGAAAATGAAGAGTGTTATCATGATCATTATTTTCAGCAGCTTTCTATGACAGAACACAAGGAGACTACGCTGGTTCCTTTCTCTTTCACGATTGAGGAACTGAACACGGTGGTTGAAAATCAGTTTGTACAGCTGGAAAGTTTCGAGAAAAGACAAGCTGATCATGTGTTCTGGGATCCTATAGCTGATTATATGGAAGAGTTTTACTCTCCAGTATTTCAGTTGTTCAAAGAAGATCAGAGACAATTTCAGTGGCAGCGGTCTTTACACTATCACATTGGCTCTGAAATCCGATACAGTCAGAGAAGATTTCAGTGGAAGCGGTCATTACACTATCATATTGGATCTGAACTCCAGGACAGTCAAAGAAATCAAATATCAGGTGAGGCAAATGATTGGCTGCATTGGAAATTTCACATTGATTGAGCTGAAGAAGTTGAAATGGTTAGGGTAGGTAGGTAGAGGTAATTGCAAATAAGCTCAAGTTCAACTGAGCATTTTTCAGTAGGTATAGTTCTCATTCTCCTACAGTCATGCTTGTCAAGAAAATTTCAGTTTGTCAAAATGGATAAGGCACTGGAGCTGCATGTTCTTAGTGTACCACAAGGGCACACTATCCCAAGTGGAGCCACTGTTATCACTGAAAATGCTGTAGTAAAATTTTTTTAGCTTGGCTTAAAGTCAGGGTATTTTCGCAGCGCCAGAATTCTTTTTAGCAGTTTCGCAGCGCTACCTGTTTGAGTGGTTTCGTAGCGTGCTACGAAACTGGGGATTTGTTTGAGTTTTCAGTGAAGGTCCAAATCCTAGCATGCTTATTGTACAGAGTTCTTCTTCCCTCCAGGAATGTTGATGAGAGCAGTGGCAGTATGTTCAAGGAGACACCTTATGATGATGCAGCTATTGTAGGATTGCCATCAAATACATTAAGGGAGTTATCTCTGAATTCTGGCTCATGGGTGATTGTGAAAGATGTACATACTAATGTGGGAGACTTGCAGGAGATGTTGTGTTGAATCCTCTAGACAAAGAATCTATTAAATGTTATAAGTCATAGAGTGTTTGATATTTGGGATTGTCTTTTCACAATCTGTAACTTCTTTCACAAAGCAGGGCGCCACAATGGATTGAAAGATTTGAAAAATATTTATGATAAAGTTCATGTTCCCGTTTGTTGGGTATTGGTGTTCAAAGTTGGATTAGGTAATAAAGGGGCTGCGCTTGCAAATAGCATTTCCAATTGGCTAAATGTGGCACTTCTATCAATTTATGTTAAATCTTCCCCTGCATGCAAGAAGACATGGACATCTTTCTCAAGGGAAGCTTTATATGACATTACAAACTTTCTTAAGCTTACTATTCTATCTGCAGTAATGCGTTGCTTGGAATACTGGTCTTTTGAAATGCTTGTTCTCTTCTCCGGTTTGTTGCCTAAGCCTGAACTTGAGATATCAGTTCTCTCCATCTGTCTTAGCACTCATGCAGTTGCATATATGATCCCCTTTGGCGTGGGTGCTGCTGTAAGTACACGAGTTTCCAATGAACTAGGAGCTGGACGCTCACGCACTGCACAGTTATCAGTGTGTGTCGGGGTTTGTATGGCAGTCAATGAGGCTCTTATGATAAGATATATTTTATTCTCTATCAGAAATGTATGGGGCTATGTTTATAGAAATGAAGTAGAGGTAGTTGAATGCATTTCAACCATGATGCCACTGCTTGTACCCTCAACATTTATGGATGCCATCCAAGGTGTTCTATCAGGTATTGCTAGAGGATGTGGATGGCAAACGTTGGGTGCCTATGCAAACCTTGGGGCATACTATGTGGTTGGCATGCCTATAGCTGTCATTTTAGCCTTTGCACTGCATGCTGGCGGCAGGGGACCTTCGGCATTTGAGCACCTGTTCTGTTGCTAAGAACATTGCGCTAACAAAGGAAAATCTTATCAAAAATTTATCACTGCTGCACAGAAAAGGATATATGGGAGCACCCAAAAGAAGTTGATCAGGTTTTGGTTAAATATGAGCGCCTTCAAAAATTTCGCATTCATACTCCAAGGTATGCACTTGTGAACAGAGATTACCCCTATTAAGAGTTGAACTACTTTGTGGAGTAAGGGATTTTGTTCAAAACCATGCATAGCGAATTATCAAGCCTTTTGTGGAAAAAACCAGTTTATGGAGATGATCACAGTGTCTATGGTTTAGTGGCCAATCTTCTGGCTTATCATATGTTTTCGAGCCTCTTACACTATTATGGAGGATTGAACTCGCGTTATCAAAGGCAAACAGAGCGAAAAGTTGTAGAAGGACAATGGGATTTCCAAGAGCTAAGGCCGCTGCATTACTTGTATCTTTTTGTCCGACAATATCCATATGGAGGAGGCGAAGGCAGATATGAAAAATGCAGTTCTGAAAGAGTCCAAGTGCAATGTCTGCAACATGAGATCACTGGAATAGTATGAACGCAATAGTATCAATGATTTGGTTGTCGCTAATTGAGTGACATCCTTGAATACTTGATCTGGTCATTAATTGTTTTTTTTCTTCAATTGAATGAACCTCCAAAGGGGTAATGTAAATGCATTAATTCTCAAATGGTTCGGTGATTCGACCTTCAAAAAAAAAGGTAATGAAGATGTTACTATATACACCTGCGCCATCCGAACAGGGTTCTTTTCGTTCAAGACTTCCGTTCTATCCTCGTAAACTATCTGAGCAATCTGAGGATAAAAGTTAAATGTAATTTAATGTGGACATCATGCACTTTTAAACAAGAACGAAATTTTAGGTCATTGGTTTGGCACCGACGTGAGTCATAATACAGATGGCGCTGAAGGAGTTAGGTTTAGCCTTTTGGCTGATCTATATACGTCCACGTCCTCGGTATCATGCTAAATCGAATCCTCATGACCGTGAATGATGTTAAGGGGCGCATAAGAAAGGGCCTACAATTTATTTCTCCGGAGCCTACAGAATCGAGACAATTGGATGGCGGAGAATTCAAGTAGCAGACAACAAAACCAGTGAATCTCCATCTGGCGGTTCGTTTGCAACTCGTGCCTAACCTCATGATATCTTCCAAGCAGTAAATACTTTATCTGATGTGTTTTCTCAGAAAGGGAGTTCATTTGTTCATAATATATTACAGAGAAGATCTAGGTTGCTTCCAGAAGAAACAGATGGATCCTCGGCTTTACTTAATTCACCGGTTCATATCACAGCTCTGAAATTTGAGAATTAAATTAACCAAGTGCTTCATGGCCTAAAAAACAGAGTCTCAAGAAGCAGAATATAAGTTTGCCTATGAAGAACTATATTTCCTCTGTTACTTACAATACCTTGTTGCTGGGAGAATTCATACATCCAGCAGTCGAATGCCATGGTGCTGCACGAATAGTCAGAGGCTGTGCAATTTATATCAGAGAAACTGGAGCACTTTGCCAAATAGTGGTGACCGGAGTATACTCTTTAAATGTTTTCCTTTCTGCGCCAGTTATGATTCTTTTTATTTAAATTCATATTACAGTTTCAGGTGAAGATGATTTTTAGAGTTGGAAAGGGCTATTTTGTATACAGTAAGTCGAAGGCCTTAGCTGCGCTAAATGGTATGAGGATGGAAAACTCAAACAAACTGGAAACGATCTATGGTCTATCTCCTTCAGGTGTGAGGAGTATCTTGAGCAAAAGGTTATACCCACAGAAGGATCAAGACATTATTACTCATCTTCTGTGGATGGTCCAGTACGCAGTAAATTACCTTACATGGATGTTGTGGGAGGTTCCAAGAGTCCTTTAACAGAGGAGACAAGTTTTTCCTCAGGAGAGATATTTGTTGCAAGCAAACCTTTTCAAAACAATCAAGTGCTTAAGCCATGAACACTGATGATTATTTAGAAAACCAGAGAGGAAGAGTGTATTTTTTGGAATCACACAGCAGTTTCGTAGCGCGCTACGAAACTGCTGTAGGTGATGATTTTAAAAGCGCAGAGCAGCTAGTCTGACACGGTGAGCAGGAGTTGAGGAAAAGGAACAGCTGTTTATCAAGACCACCTACAGCACATCAGAAACCTGGCATCGTTCCATACCTGGAGTTATTAAAAGATTTGGGAACATGCTGCTATACTTTAGGAGAATGTTGGGAGACAGAGACCGTTAAGATAGGAGCATCTCTTCTGGTCAATTAATGAGCTATCAGCGCTCTTAAGCATCCTAAATCAGCATCCATTGCACCTGTAGCTCAGCCATATCAGATTAATTGGAGGAGGACAGCTGTCAAAGCATTCAAGAAAGCATCAAGCATACGAGGAGAATGAAATTAGTATTTTATTTTGATTAGGATAGTGTGTAATTATAGTTCAGCATATTTGTAATTAATGCATTAGTGAGTAGCATGTAGGAATAATTAATAACCACCTTCGAGGCTCCCCTCATGCTGGAGGAGGATGCTCGAGGTGTTTTAGTATGCTTGCCTATATATGGGCCAAGGTTAGATGTAGAAGGGGTTGGATTGTATATACAAAAACAGAGTTTTCTAGAGCTTATGAAAGGACTGTTACAGTAATGGCAAACAGGGTTTTTTTTCTTCCCAAGATTCTCAATGCATCTTTTTGTTCAAATGTGATGATGGTTTAGTTTCTTAATGTTCTTTTTACAGCCTTGTTATGGCACAATCCCTCAGAATTCATATTATATGCTCTGACTTCCTGTGTGCTTGATAAGCTGTGGGTTTTGGTGAAGCATGTTTGAACATCACTCAGAATTCATTTTTTAATGCTCTGACTTCCTGTATGTTCAGCAGGCTTTGATTTAGGTAAATTATGTTTGAACATCTGATGATGCAAAGAGCCTTGGCTTCTATGAGATGACTGTGATTTGGTTTATTAACTGTGAGAGACTCCATAGCCCAATGAAGACCAATTTGATGTATGTCCAACCAGCTATATTTTTATAAATGTGTGAAGAGTTAGCCCTCTAGTGTTTGAAGGATTTTGTCAAGAGTCGTGAGAGAGCCCTCTCTGATTAGGAAGGCTAATTCCTAATCTAAAGTATGGTCTGAAACAGTTACATGAGACCTTGCTTGGTTGCAGTCCCTAGTACTGGTTTTGTGATAACATTTTGGTGCGTCTGCCGGGAGCTTAAGATTGAATTTCTGAAGGTAGCAGGAGTTCAAATGATTTTCAAGGCTGCAAAACTACCTTGGCGACTCCACACAGCAAAGAACAAATTAGAAGGTGACTCCACTGCTAGAAGATCAGTAGCTTGATGAAGTTTCAAGATGGATTCCACTGCAAGAAAGAATGCCAGGTATGCTCCTATGAATCGGTCTCATATCCCTGGTTTTCCAAATCCTATGCCAAAGGTTGATTGGGTGGATGATCTTCCAATATTCAAAGATGAAAAGAAGGATGATGCTGCTCTCCATTTGGTTAAGTTTCACTTACATGTACGCAGTCTTAAGGTTCATTTCCCTGAAGATTGTCTCATGAGGATGTTTATGGCTACTTTAGAAGGAGAGGCATGGTCTTGGTATAAAGGTTTGGAAAATGATTCATTATCTTCTCTTGCTGATTTCCATGATGCGTTCTGTGAAATGTTTAAAGAATGTTATCCTTCTTTGTTGCTGCTCAAAGATTGCTGTAGGCATTCTTTGAATCTTATTCAGTGCTTGGAGGATTATTATGGTGATGATGAATTTACAGATGAAGAAATTTTAGAGGCTCTTCATGACAATGTTTTTCAGCACCAAGAAGAAGGTATAACACTCCATGAAGCGCCGCATGAAGAGCAACAAGAGTTTACCTGTGAAAACCATGTTTTATCCTTTGATATTGATGTAGAGATGCAGCAAATTTGTCAGCCTTCAGATCATAATGAAGACGGAATTAATTGCACTCAGCAAGAAGAAATATTGAAGGAAATTTTCTATGACCCTCAGGCAGAGGAAAAGCTTGCTCAATTTTGTAATTCCTTGCAGCAGCTTACCCCAAATAATAATCATAATAGTGAGGAAAATTCCATTGTTTGTTGGAATGATTCAGAAAAGCAACTGGATAGCTTGTCAAATAGAAAAGTGGATAGTACATCAGAGGAGTCTTGTGTGGTTGAGAATCAGGGGCCTGAAAATGAAGAGTGTTATCATGATCATTATTTTCAGCAGCTTTCTATGACAGAACACAAGGAGACTACGCTGGTTCCTTTCTCTTTCACGATTGAGGAACTGAACACGGTGGTTGAAAATCAGTTTGTACAGCTGGAAAGTTTCGAGAAAAGACAAGCTGATCATGTGTTCTGGGATCCTATAGCTGATTATATGGAAGAGTTTTACTCTCCAGTATTTCAGTTGTTCAAAGAAGATCAGAGACAATTTCAGTGGCAGCGGTCTTTACACTATCACATTGGCTCTGAAATCCGATACAGTCAGAGAAGATTTCAGTGGAAGCGGTCATTACACTATCATATTGGATCTGAACTCCAGGACAGTCAAAGAAATCAAATATCAGGTGAGGCAAATGATTGGCTGCATTGGAAATTTCACATTGATTGAGCTGAAGAAGTTGAAATGGTTAGGGTAGGTAGGTAGAGGTAATTGCAAATAAGCTCAAGTTCAACTGAGCATTTTTCAGTAGGTATAGTTCTCATTCTCCTACAGTCATGCTTGTCAAGAAAATTTCAGTTTGTCAAAATGGATAAGGCACTGGAGCTGCATGTTCTTAGTGTACCACAAGGGCACACTATCCCAAGTGGAGCCACTGTTATCACTGAAAATGCTGTAGTAAAATTTTTTTAGCTTGGCTTAAAGTCAGGGTATTTTCGCAGCGCCAGAATTCTTTTTAGCAGTTTCGCAGCGCTACCTGTTTGAGTGGTTTCGTAGCGTGCTACGAAACTGGGGATTTGTTTGAGTTTTCAGTGAAGGTCCAAATCCTAGCATGCTTATTGTACAGAGTTCTTCTTCCCTCCAGGAATGTTGATGAGAGCAGTGGCAGTATGTTCAAGGAGACACCTTATGATGATGCAGCTATTGTAGGATTGCCATCAAATACATTAAGGGAGTTATCTCTGAATTCTGGCTCATGGGTGATTGTGAAAGATGTACATACTAATGTGGGAGACTTGCAGGAGATGTTGTGTTGAATCCTCTAGACAAAGAATCTATTAAATGTTATAAGTCATAGAGTGTTTGATATTTGGGATTGTCTTTTCACAATCTGTAACTTCTTTCACAAAGCAGGGCGCCACAATGGATTGAAAGATTTGAAAAATATTTATGATAAAGTTCATGTTCCCGTTTGTTGGGTATTGGTGTTCAAAGTTGGATTAGGTAATAAAGGGGCTGCGCTTGCAAATAGCATTTCCAATTGGCTAAATGTGGCACTTCTATCAATTTATGTTAAATCTTCCCCTGCATGCAAGAAGACATGGACATCTTTCTCAAGGGAAGCTTTATATGACATTACAAACTTTCTTAAGCTTACTATTCTATCTGCAGTAATGCGTTGCTTGGAATACTGGTCTTTTGAAATGCTTGTTCTCTTCTCCGGTTTGTTGCCTAAGCCTGAACTTGAGATATCAGTTCTCTCCATCTGTCTTAGCACTCATGCAGTTGCATATATGATCCCCTTTGGCGTGGGTGCTGCTGTAAGTACACGAGTTTCCAATGAACTAGGAGCTGGACGCTCACGCACTGCACAGTTATCAGTGTGTGTCGGGGTTTGTATGGCAGTCAATGAGGCTCTTATGATAAGATATATTTTATTCTCTATCAGAAATGTATGGGGCTATGTTTATAGAAATGAAGTAGAGGTAGTTGAATGCATTTCAACCATGATGCCACTGCTTGTACCCTCAACATTTATGGATGCCATCCAAGGTGTTCTATCAGGTATTGCTAGAGGATGTGGATGGCAAACGTTGGGTGCCTATGCAAACCTTGGGGCATACTATGTGGTTGGCATGCCTATAGCTGTCATTTTAGCCTTTGCATTGCATGCTGGCGGCAGGGGACCTTCGGCATTTGAGCACCTGTTCTGTTGCTAAGAACATTGCGCTAACAAAGGAAAATCTTATCAAAAATTTATCACTGCTGCACAGAAAAGGATATATGGGAGCACCCAAAAGAAGTTGATCAGGTTTTGGTTAAATATGAGCGCCTTCAAAAATTTCGCATTCATACTCCAAGGTATGCACTTGTGAACAGAGATTACCCCTATTAAGAGTTGAACTACTTTGTGGAGTAAGGGATTTTGTTCAAAACCATGCATAGCGAATTATCAAGCCTTTTGTGGAAAAAACCAGTTTATGGAGATGATCACAGTGTCTATGGTTTAGTGGCCAATTTTCTGGCTTATCATATGTTTTCGAGCCTCTTACACTATTATGGAGGATTGAACTCGCGTTATCAAAGGCAAACAGAGCGAAAAGTTGTAGAAGGACAATGGGATTTCCAAGAGCTAAGGCCGCTGCATTACTTGTATCTTTTTGTCCGACAATATCCATATGGAGGAGGCGAAGGCAGATATGAAAAATGCAGTTCTGAAAGAGTCCAAGTGCAATGTCTGCAACATGAGATCACTGGAATAGTATGAACGCAATAGTATCAATGATTTGGTTGTCGCTAATTGAGTGACATCCTTGAATACTTGATCTGGTCATTAATTGTTTTTTTTCTTCAATTGAATGAACCTCCAAAGGGGTAATGTAAATGCATTAATTCTCAAATGGTTCGGTGATTCGACCTTCAAAAAAAAAGGTAATGAAGATGTTACTATATACACCTGCGCCATCCGAACAGGGTTCTTTTCGTTCAAGACTTCCGTTCTATCCTCGTAAACTATCTGAGCAATCTGAGGATAAAAGTTAAATGTAATTTAATGTGGACATCATGCACTTTTAAACAAGAACGAAATTTTAGGTCATTGGTTTGGCACCGACGTGAGTCATAATACAGATGGCGCTGAAGGAGTTAGGTTTAGCCTTTTGGCTGATCTATATACGTCCACGTCCTCGGTATCATGCTAAATCGAATCCTCATGACCGTGAATGATGTTAAGGGGCGCATAAGAAAGGGCCTACAATTTATTTCTCCGGAGCCTACAGAATCGAGACAATTGGATGGCGGAGAATTCAAGTAGCAGACAACAAAACCAGTGAATCTCCATCTGGCGGTTCGTTTGCAACTCGTGCCTAACCTCATGATATCTTCCAAGCAGTAAATACTTTATCTGATGTGTTTTCTCAGAAAGGGAGTTCATTTGTTCATAATATATTACAGAGAAGATCTAGGTTGCTTCCAGAAGAAACAGATGGATCCTCGGCTTTACTTAATTCACCGGTTCATATCACAGCTCTGAAATTTGAGAATTAAATTAACCAAGTGCTTCATGGCCTAAAAAACAGAGTCTCAAGAAGCAGAATATAAGTTTGCCTATGAAGAACTATATTTCCTCTGTTACTTACAATACCTTGTTGCTGGGAGAATTCATACATCCAGCAGTCGAATGCCATGGTGCTGCACGAATAGTCAGAGGCTGTGCAATTTATATCAGAGAAACTGGAGCACTTTGCCAAATAGTGGTGACCGGAGTATACTCTTTAAATGTTTTCCTTTCTGCGCCAGTTATGATTCTTTTTATTTAAATTCATATTACAGTTTCAGGTGAAGATGATTTTTAGAGTTGGAAAGGGCTATTTTGTATACAGTAAGTCGAAGGCCTTAGCTGCGCTAAATGGTATGAGGATGGAAAACTCAAACAAACTGGAAACGATCTATGGTCTATCTCCTTCAGGTGTGAGGAGTATCTTGAGCAAAAGGTTATACCCACAGAAGGATCAAGACATTATTACTCATCTTCTGTGGATGGTCCAGTACGCAGTAAATTACCTTACATGGATGTTGTGGGAGGTTCCAAGAGTCCTTTAACAGAGGAGACAAGTTTTTCCTCAGGAGAGATATTTGTTGCAAGCAAACCTTTTCAAAACAATCAAGTGCTTAAGCCATGAACACTGATGATTATTTAGAAAACCAGAGAGGAAGAGTGTATTTTTTGGAATCACACAGCAGTTTCGTAGCGCGCTACGAAACTGCTGTAGGTGATGATTTTAAAAGCGCAGAGCAGCTAGTCTGACACGGTGAGCAGGAGTTGAGGAAAAGGAACAGCTGTTTATCAAGACCACCTACAGCACATCAGAAACCTGGCATCGTTCCATACCTGGAGTTATTAAAAGATTTGGGAACATGCTGCTATACTTTAGGAGAATGTTGGGAGACAGAGACCGTTAAGATAGGAGCATCTCTTCTGGTCAATTAATGAGCTATCAGCGCTCTTAAGCATCCTAAATCAGCATCCATTGCACCTGTAGCTCAGCCATATCAGATTAATTGGAGGAGGACAGCTGTCAAAGCATTCAAGAAAGCATCAAGCATACGAGGAGAATGAAATTAGTATTTTATTTTGATTAGGATAGTGTGTAATTATAGTTCAGCATATTTGTAATTAATGCATTAGTGAGTAGCATGTAGGAATAATTAATAACCACCTTCGAGGCTCCCCTCATGCTAGAGGAGGATGCTCGAGGTGTTTTAGTATGCTTGCCTATATATGGGCCAAGGTTAGATGTAGAAGGGGTTGGATTGTATATACAAAAACAGAGTTTTCTAGAGCTTATGAAAGGACTGTTACAGTAATGGCAAACAGGGTTTTTTTTCTTCCCAAGATTCTCAATGCATCTTTTTGTTCAAATGTGATGATGGTTTAGTTTCTTAATGTTCTTTTTACAGCCTTGTTATGGCACAATCCCTCAGAATTCATATTATATGCTCTGACTTCCTGTGTGCTTGATAAGCTGTGGGTTTTGGTGAAGCATGTTTGAACATCACTCAGAATTCATTTTTTAATGCTCTGACTTCCTGTATGTTCAGCAGGCTTTGATTTAGGTAAATTATGTTTGAACATCTGATGATGCAAAGAGCCTTGGCTTCTATGAGATGACTGTGATTTGGTTTATTAACTGTGAGAGACTCCATAGCCCAATGAAGACCAATTTGATGTATGTCCAACCAGCTATATTTTTATAAATGTGTGAAGAGTTAGCCCTCTAGTGTTTGAAGGATTTTGTCAAGAGTCGTGAGAGAGCCCTCTCTGATTAGGAAGGCTAATTCCTAATCTAAAGTATGGTCTGAAACAGTTACATGAGACCTTGCTTGGTTGCAGTCCTTAGTACTGGTTTTGTGATAACATTTTGGTGCGTCTGCCGGGAGCTTAAGATTGAATTTCTGAAGGTAGCAGGAGTTCAAATGATGTTCAAGGCTGCAAAACTACCTTGGCGACTCCACACAGCAAAGAACAAATTAGAAGGTGACTCCACTGCTAGAAGATCAGTAGCTTGATGAAGTTTCAAGATGGATTCCACTGCAAGAAAGAATGCCAGGCATGCTCCTATGAATCGGTCTCATATCCCTGGTTTTCCAAATCCTATGCCAAAGGTTGATTGGGTGGATGATCTTCCAATATTCAAAGATGAAAAGAAGGATGATGCTGCTCTCCATTTGGTTAAGTTTCACTTACATGTACGCAGTCTTAAGGTTCATTTCCCTGAAGATTGTCTCATGAGGATGTTTATGGCTACTTTAGAAGGAGAGGCATGGTCTTGGTATAAAGGTTTGGAAAATGATTCATTATCTTCTCTTGCTGATTTCCATGATGCGTTCTGTGAAATGTTTAAAGAATGTTATCCTTCTTTGTTGCTGCTCAAAGATTGCTGTAGGCATTCTTTGAATCTTATTCAGTGCTTGGAGGATTATTATGGTGATGATGAATTTACAGATGAAGAAATTTTAGAGGCTCTTCATGACAATGTTTTTCAGCACCAAGAAGAAGGTATAACACTCCATGAAGCGCCGCATGAAGAGCAACAAGAGTTTACCTGTGAAAACCATGTTTTATCCTTTGATATTGATGTAGAGATGCAGCAAATTTGTCAGCCTTCAGATCATAATGAAGACGGAATTAATTGCACTCAGCAAGAAGAAATATTGAAGGAAATTTTCTATGACCCTCAGGCAGAGGAAAAGCTTGCTCAATTTTGTAATTCCTTGCAGCAACTTACCCCAAATAATAATCATAATAGTGAGGAAAATTCCATTGTTTGTTGGAATGATTCAGAAAAGCAACTGGATAGCTTGTCAAATAGAAAAGTGGATAGTACATCAGAGGAGTCTTGTGTGGTTGAGAATCAGGGGCCTGAAAATGAAGAGTGTTATCATGATCATTATTTTCAGCAGCTTTCTATGACAGAACACAAGGAGACTACGCTGGTTCCTTTCTCTTTCACGATTGAGGAACTGAACACGGTGGTTGAAAATCAGTTTGTACAGCTGGAAAGTTTCGAGAAAAGACAAGCTGATCATGTGTTCTGGGATCCTATAGATGATTATATGGAAGAGTTTTACTCTCCAGTATTTCAGTTGTTCAAAGAAGATCAGAGACAATTTCAGTGGCAGCGGTCTTTACACTATCACATTGGCTCTGAAATCCGATACAGTCAGAGAAGATTTCAGTGGAAGCGGTCATTACACTATCATATTGGATCTGAACTCCAGGACAGTCAAAGAAATCAAATATCAGGTGAGGCAAATGATTGGCTGCATTGGAAATTTCACATTGATTGAGCTGAAGAAGTTGAAATGGTTAGGGTAGGTAGGTAGAGGTAATTGCAAATAAGCTCAAGTTCAACTGAGCATTTTTCAGTAGGTATAGTTCTCATTCTCCTACAGTCATGCTTGTCAAGAAAATTTCAGTTTGTCAAAATGGATAAGGCACTGGAGCTGCATGTTCTTAGTGTACCACAAGGGCACACTATCCCAAGTGGAGCCACTGTTATCACTGAAAATGCTGTAGTAAAATTTTTTTAGCTTGGCTTAAAGTCAGGGTATTTTCGCAGCGCCAGAATTCTTTTTAGCAATTTCGCAGCGCTACCTGTTTGAGTGGTTTCGTAGCGTGCTACGAAACTGGGGATTTGTTTGAGTTTTCAGTGAAGGTCCAAATCCTAGCATGCTTATTGTACAGAGTTCTTCTTCCCTCCAGGAATGTTGATGAGAGCAGTGGCAGTATGTTCAAGGAGACACCTTATGATGATGCAGCTATTGTAGGATTGCCATCAAATACATTAAGGGAGTTATCTCTGAATTCTGGCTCATGGGTGATTGTGAAAGATGTACATACTAATGTGGGAGACTTGCAGGAGATGTTGTGTTGAATCCTCTAGACAAAGAATCTATTAAATGTTATAAGTCATAGAGTGTTTGATATTTGGGATTGTCTTTTCACAATCTGTAACTTCTTTCACAAAGCAGGGCGCCACAATGGATTGAAAGATTTGAAAAATATTTATGATAAAGTTCATGTTCCCGTTTGTTGGGTATTGGTGTTCAAAGTTGGATTAGGTAATAAAGGGGCTGCGCTTGCAAATAGCATTTCCAATTGGCTAAATGTGGCACTTCTATCAATTTATGTTAAATCTTCCCCTGCATGCAAGAAGACATGGACATCTTTCTCAAGGGAAGCTTTATATGACATTACAAACTTTCTTAAGCTTACTATTCTATCTGCAGTAATGCGTTGCTTGGAATACTGGTCTTTTGAAATGCTTGTTCTCTTCTCCGGTTTGTTGCCTAAGCCTGAACTTGAGATATCAGTTCTCTCCATCTGTCTTAGCACTCATGCAGTTGCATATATGATCCCCTTTGGCGTGGGTGCTGCTGTAAGTACACGAGTTTCCAATGAACTAGGAGCTGGACGCTCACGCACTGCACAGTTATCAGTGTGTGTCGGGGTTTGTATGGCAGTCAATGAGGCTCTTATGATAAGATATATTTTATTCTCTATCAGAAATGTATGGGGCTATGTTTATAGAAATGAAGTAGAGGTAGTTGAATGCATTTCAACCATGATGCCACTGCTTGTACCCTCAACATTTATGGATGCCATCCAAGGTGTTCTATCAGGTATTGCTAGAGGATGTGGATGGCAAACGTTGGGTGCCTATGCAAACCTTGGGGCATACTATGTGGTTGGCATGCCTATAGCTGTCATTTTAGCCTTTGCACTGCATGCTGGCGGCAGGGGACCTTCGGCATTTGAGCACCTGTTCTGTTGCTAAGAACATTGCGCTAACAAAGGAAAATCTTATCAAAAATTTATCACTGCTGCACAGAAAAGGATATATGGGAGCACCCAAAAGAAGTTGATCAGGTTTTGGTTAAATATGAGCGCCTTCAAAAATTTCGCATTCATACTCCAAGGTATGCACTTGTGAACAGAGATTACCCCTATTAAGAGTTGAACTACTTTGTGGAGTAAGGGATTTTGTTCAAAACCATGCATAGCGAATTATCAAGCCTTTTGTGGAAAAAACCAGTTTATGGAGATGATCACAGTGTCTATGGTTTAGTGGCCAATCTTCTGGCTTATCATATGTTTTCGAGCCTCTTACACTATTATGGAGGATTGAACTCGCGTTATCAAAGGCAAACAGAGCGAAAAGTTGTAGAAGGACAATGGGATTTCCAAGAGCTAAGGCCGCTGCATTACTTGTATCTTTTTGTCCGACAATATCCATATGGAGGAGGCGAAGGCAGATATGAAAAATGCAGTTCTGAAAGAGTCCAAGTGCAATGTCTGCAACATGAGATCACTGGAATAGTATGAACGCAATAGTATCAATGATTTGGTTGTCGCTAATTGAGTGACATCCTTGAATACTTGATCTGGTCATTAATTGTTTTTTTTCTTCAATTGAATGAACCTCCAAAGGGGTAATGTAAATGCATTAATTCTCAAATGGTTCGGTGATTCGACCTTCAAAAAAAAAGGTAATGAAGATGTTACTATATACACCTGCGCCATCCGAACAGGGTTCTTTTCGTTCAAGACTTCCGTTCTATCCTCGTAAACTATCTGAGCAATCTGAGGATAAAAGTTAAATGTAATTTAATGTGGACATCATGCACTTTTAAACAAGAACGAAATTTTAGGTCATTGGTTTGGCACCGACGTGAGTCATAATACAGATGGCGCTGAAGGAGTTAGGTTTAGCCTTTTGGCTGATCTATATACGTCCACGTCCTCGGTATCATGCTAAATCGAATCCTCATGACCGTGAATGATGTTAAGGGGCGCATAAGAAAGGGCCTACAATTTATTTCTCCGGAGCCTACAGAATCGAGACAATTGGATGGCGGAGAATTCAAGTAGCAGACAACAAAACCAGTGAATCTCCATCTGGCGGTTCGTTTGCAACTCGTGCCTAACCTCATGATATCTTCCAAGCAGTAAATACTTTATCTGATGTGTTTTCTCAGAAAGGGAGTTCATTTGTTCATAATATATTACAGAGAAGATCTAGGTTGCTTCCAGAAGAAACAGATGGATCCTCGGCTTTACTTAATTCACCGGTTCATATCACAGCTCTGAAATTTGAGAATTAAATTAACCAAGTGCTTCATGGCCTAAAAAACAGAGTCTCAAGAAGCAGAATATAAGTTTGCCTATGAAGAACTATATTTCCTCTGTTACTTACAATACCTTGTTGCTGGGAGAATTCATACATCCAGCAGTCGAATGCCATGGTGCTGCACGAATAGTCAGAGGCTGTGCAATTTATATCAGAGAAACTGGAGCACTTTGCCAAATAGTGGTGACCGGAGTATACTCTTTAAATGTTTTCCTTTCTGCGCCAGTTATGATTCTTTTTATTTAAATTCATATTACAGTTTCAGGTGAAGATGATTTTTAGAGTTGGAAAGGGCTATTTTGTATACAGTAAGTCGAAGGCCTTAGCTGCGCTAAATGGTATGAGGATGGAAAACTCAAACAAACTGGAAACGATCTATGGTCTATCTCCTTCAGGTGTGAGGAGTATCTTGAGCAAAAGGTTATACCCACAGAAGGATCAAGACATTATTACTCATCTTCTGTGGATGGTCCAGTACGCAGTAAATTACCTTACATGGATGTTGTGGGAGGTTCCAAGAGTCCTTTAACAGAGGAGACAAGTTTTTCCTCAGGAGAGATATTTGTTGCAAGCAAACCTTTTCAAAACAATCAAGTGCTTAAGCCATGAACACTGATGATTATTTAGAAAACCAGAGAGGAAGAGTGTATTTTTTGGAATCACACAGCAGTTTCGTAGCGCGCTACGAAACTGCTGTAGGTGATGATTTTAAAAGCGCAGAGCAGCTAGTCTGACACGGTGAGCAGGAGTTGAGGAAAAGGAACAGCTGTTTATCAAGACCACCTACAGCACATCAGAAACCTGGCATCGTTCCATACCTGGAGTTATTAAAAGATTTGGGAACATGCTGCTATACTTTAGGAGAATGTTGGGAGACAGAGACCGTTAAGATAGGAGCATCTCTTCTGGTCAATTAATGAGCTATCAGCGCTCTTAAGCATCCTAAATCAGCATCCATTGCACCTGTAGCTCAGCCATATCAGATTAATTGGAGGAGGACAGCTGTCAAAGCATTCAAGAAAGCATCAAGCATACGAGGAGAATGAAATTAGTATTTTATTTTGATTAGGATAGTGTGTAATTATAGTTCAGCATATTTGTAATTAATGCATTAGTGAGTAGCATGTAGGAATAATTAATAACCACCTTCGAGGCTCCCCTCATGCTGGAGGAGGATGCTCGAGGTGTTTTAGTATGCTTGCCTATATATGGGCCAAGGTTAGATGTAGAAGGGGTTGGATTGTATATACAAAAACAGAGTTTTCTAGAGCTTATGAAAGGACTGTTACAGTAATGGCAAACAGGGTTTTTTTTCTTCCCAAGATTCTCAATGCATCTTTTTGTTCAAATGTGATGATGGTTTAGTTTCTTAATGTTCTTTTACAGCCTTGTTATGGCACAATCCCTCAGAATTCATATTATATGCTCTGACTTCCTGTGTGCTTGATAAGCTGTGGGTTTTGGTGAAGCATGTTTGAACATCACTCAGAATTCATTTTTTAATGCTCTGACTTCCTGTATGTTCAGCAGGCTTTGATTTAGGTAAATTATGTTTGAACATCTGATGATGCAAAGAGCCTTGGCTTCTATGAGATGACTGTGATTTGGTTTATTAACTGTGAGAGACTCCATAGCCCAATGAAGACCAATTTGATGTATGTCCAACCAGCTATATTTTTATAAATGTGTGAAGAGTTAGCCCTCTAGTGTTTGAAGGATTTTGTCAAGAGTCGTGAGAGAGCCCTCTCTGATTAGGAAGGCTAATTCCTAATCTAAAGTATGGTCTGAAACAGTTACATGAGACCTTGCTTGGTTGCAGTCCTTAGTACTGGTTTTGTGATAACAGAAGTATCAGGCTTCCAAATTCTACAAAAACCTCAAGAAGGTGACGAATCAACGGAGAAGATCTCGAGGGAGAAAGCCGAAGACAGTGAAAGCGGGAATAAGCATTGAAGTTCATGGTTGAGAGCTGGCCACCAATTTTTGGGGATTTTTTGTAGAAGGTAAAATGTTGTGTGAGGATACACAACAGCTTAGGGATGGGAGGATGTTTGTGTCCCAAATTTCCCTATTACCCCATTTCTATAAACATTAACCTCTATTTTATCTCAACTTAAACCTCTCTTTCCTGCACTAGTCCAAGATAACTACCTATTCCTGCATATTCTTCGTATTTTACATTAAGATTTATTAAAGTGATTTATTAATCATTTTTTACATAGATTTCATGCCTATTAAGTACCTATTGTAACTTATGATAATTTCCTAGAAGTAATTGAGGAACTTAGTGTTAATTATGAGCTAGTATGATCAGTGTAGACACATTCCTGCACCGCCACAATGATTGATCTGAGATCTTCGTGAGCTGAATCTTTCCATGTGGTCGTTTTGATCCATAACTCCGAGTTTGGTTGCTGATAAACTTAGGATGGACATCGGTGGCGCACAACCAAGGATGTTTGCCAAGGATGGTCTACGACCTGCGAAGTAGATGTTCCATTATAACTGTTAGTTGAATTTGTAATGTTCAGTTGTTAGTCTGTTCGGCTGAAAGGCCTAAATAGGAAAATGACTATAATTAGTGGAAGACGGCTAAGGCCGAAAGGATGTATAAAAGATAGATGGTAGGTAGAACTAGTTAGTGATCCTTAGACTGTAATTTCATTTTTCTATGTAATTTGGTATTGCCCTCAGCTCTAGGGCTGCACTCGCATTACTATGCACATTCGCTGATCAAGTAATACAAGGAATCCTCCATGTTATTCACGCACTGTGTTTAATTTATATTTGATGCGTACTTGAGTGTTGAATTTATTCATTTCTTAAAAGGGAAACGAGCTGGTCGACTAGGGCCCAGCCAACCCAACTTGTTTACCCTTGTGCTTTCGTTATTCATAAAGACTGAGTGGATATTTCCCTTTGTAGTTGCGTGGTGTGAACAACTTTATGTTTATTTCTGAAGTTCTGATTTAAATATATTTTGGAGTTTAGTGTGAAACGGATCCATGGCTTAGGGCTTAATTGAGTTATTTCTCTTTTGTAATTCCTTTCTCGCATTTCTTTACTCGCATTTTTTATCTCAATTTGCTTCTGCTTGGATTTTGCAAGAAGCCATTTTCCTATACCAGTGCATGTGATTTCCTGCACTCTGGTTCAGTCATTTATTTTACAGCGAACATTACATTTATTTCCAGGATTATCATTTCAGTTATTCTCGCAAGCAAATGGGTTGTTAATTATAGTAATTGTCTTCCGCATTAAAAGTATATTTCTAAAGGATCTGAGAACAGTTGCATGAATTTATCATAGACATGTTATACTTGCAAGGAACAAAAATACTTTAAGTGGATTGTCGAAGTTAGATGATACATGCAAGATCACTTAGGCTACTGCCTTGATTACTTCGAGTTGTTTTCATTTCATTTTTACTTCCTTTGCAAGATTTAGTTAATTAAAGAATTCCCTTTATATTGATAATTTATCTCATAGTTTCATTTGCAATTGCAATTCCTTTTCAACACGTCTTTCAATCTTTTCGAAAGTAAATTAGAAACTTGGTGAAGGAAACTTTGCCTTGGTGCAAGAGCTAGTCTCTTGTCATAGAAACAGAGTTCTCTAAGCCCTGAGGCTTAGAGCACCTCCAAAAAGACATAAATATTTAGTACGGGAGCTAAAATATACTTTCACATAGAGGCACTGTACCTGCACTAGTGCAAGCACATTGCAATAGTACAAGAACAAGTTGTTTGTGTAGAAGGAAGATCAAGAGGAAAACAGATCTCTGCAATGGCCCACTTTTCAGACTGTAAGCCATCTATCTAAAGATAAACATAGCATTTCCTTCTAGCATTTAATACTACTTCAATTGTGTGAAATATCCTTTACTTGATTTACTTGTAAATTGTTCTTTTATATTCCAGCACTAGAGTTGCTTTGGTGTCAATTTACTTTAAAGATTCTTTTCTGTCTGATTATGCAAACATTTCTTTTAAGAAGTAGGATTAAGAATAGGAAAACTTCATACCACTTTTGGAATTTCCTGTTCTTCGTCTCTAATTTTATGAAACCCCCTGGTTGACAATTAAGTTTTGAGGAGTTTGCTTAAGTGTAATTCCTGCACCCAACACTCCAAATAAAAGAAACCCTTTTATGTGACTACACTTTGCTTACATAGTTGTCACCATCCTACCTGATGTGGCTTTCTTCTTACCCTGTAAGACTCTTGGTTCCCCATTGTCATCGAAGCACTCAATTTCCTTGTCATAACAATCTTCCTTGGTTCCATGAAGGTACAACCAATCCATGCCCAACAACATAGTGTATGAACCCAACAGTAATACATTCAAATGTGTTTTGATAGGCATACCGTTCAAATAAAATGCACAAGATCTTACTTAATAATGAACTCACTTCTTTGTACCTATATCCAACTACATTAACCAAGATTATGCATGCAATTCATTACTTAGGCCACACTTGTCCACCAAGTGAGGACCAACATAGCTATAATTAGATCCAGGGTCAATCGAAATAGAAATAACTTGATCACAAAGCTTACCTCCCATCTTATTGATAGATGCTTGATGGTCCACCTATTTTTTATCCAATGCTACATAAATACGAGGAACGCTCTGACCAGCATCCCCAATAGTTTGTGCATCTTGTGGACTAATCTGAGGGCTACCACCCACATATTATAGACAATCCCGCTTCCAATGATCCCATCCACAAGTCCAACACTGCAAGGGCTCCTTATTATGCTCCTCAAATCGATCTCCATGTCTTCAACCTCTTAGGTGGTGAAACATTCTCTTTATTACCTAAATCTTTTGGTCTTACTCACTTCATGTCCCATTTTCCCTTGTTCCTTGCATTACCCTTCAAGTATGGCTTAGTCTCAGACTTTCACTTCGATTGTTCATAGAAATGATTTAGTTTTCATATGGCCTCCTCTAATGCTATAGGCTCATATAACTCAATTCTATCTTTGAATTCCATCAATAACCCACAAGTGAATCTCTGAATCTTGGCCTTCTCCTCCTTGAGGTAAGGCACATACCTTAGTAGCTCTAAGAACTTGCTAGTGTACTCATCATCTATCATAGATCCCATCCTCAGTTCATATAATTCCTTTGCCCTATCTTCAAAGTATCTCTATGAAACGTACTTCCTTTTGAATAGCCGCTCAAACTCACTCTAGGTCAAGTCTTCCTCATGTATACCTCTGACATTATTCATGTCTTCCCACCAAATGTCTTATTTAACTTTGAGACTGAACGTTGATACTCTGGCTTTCATGTTCTCTAAATAGTCATGCAACCTAAAGAACTTCTTCATACCAAGAAACCATGCCTTTACATCTTATGATTTCTTCATCTCTCTATCAAAAGTAGGTGGCTTTTCTTTCTTAAACTCATCTTGGAAGTATCCCCTATCACTCCTCCTGTAAGGATGATAAAGATGACAATCATAATGCTTATCTGAATCAGAACTAGAATGATACTTGTGTCTATCCCCTCTCCTATTTGGAGTGTCCAACAATCTACCATCTCTAACCGTGTCATCACTATCTGACCTATGACCACCATGCGACCTACTACCATATGCCCCATTAGTTTTGTCCTCCTGATCATGGCTGATCCGAAGTGGTCCCTCCCACTGCAAATCTAACAAACTTTGAAGTATCACTACATTTACCTCTGCTAGCTTCTCCTATGCCTGAATGATTATGTCATTATCTACCTTACAACTCCTTATTTCTTCCTTTAATCTTCTTAGTGTAACTCCCAAATTGGAAGAATTCCTAGCACCATATTGCTCATCTAATTCATAGGGAGAGTCTTTGTAGTATACCATATTGCTAGTCATTTGATATTTCTTCCTACAAGGTATATCATGTCAGCTAAAACAAATCACAATAAACCAACGTACCTTAGTATATCTTGGGGAGGATACCTTGTCTACAAGATCAGCAAATCAATGTGATACATGTATAACATAATCATGACAACATATAGAAACATAACACATAAGAATATATCCATGCAACCATGATTCTAGCTAGGGTCGAGTCGTCAATGCATGACCTTGACAAAAACACACACCACGACCTCATGCATGAAAAAAATCATTACATCATTGCACACCTGACCACATGAAAACATGAATATACGTAAGCAATGTGAAACCAGCCACATATATGCATAAACACATATAATCAAGAATAAATGAACAATACTTGAAACCAAGCTTACAAGAATGATACATGTAACCAAGCATACAAGAATGTAACCAAACATATGAGAATGTAACCAAGCATATGAAAATGATATGTGTAAGCAGCATATAACATGTAACCAGTCATACACTCATGACATTGCATCCCACAACAACAACATCAACTTCCACATGGTGACCTCATTACAACCATGATCAATATTATGCAAATGCAACAAGCACATGGAATGCAAGTCTAAGAGACACACATGCAACTGACATGCATGCATGGCCAACATAGATCCCATCTAGTATGAGGGGTGAACCATGCTATGATGCCACTCTGTAACAACCTCCTCCCACATCTACCGATCTAATTGTCCAACCAGGGTAAACATGCGATGAGATGCTACTATGATTAGATTCAACCTCCTATGTGACCTTAAGGAAATGGAGTCAATGGAAACACAACATACAAACCTTCCACATCAGTTAAAGAACCCTTGAGAACAATCCCAACACTTCATGCAGCTAGCCCATGGGTCCCAATGAATATTTTTATCACTTGACCTCTAGAAACTCTCATATTATAGGCCTGCTAGTGTCTGGGAGGCTCTAGACACTCTCATTCTATAGGCATGACAACATCTAGAGACTATTTGGTCCAGTTCTCTACTAGTGTCCCTGGGAATTTAAGCCATGTTTTCAGGCCCATAGGCCAAGTCACTACCTAGAATTGAATGACATATCCAGAATAGTAAAATAAAAGGGAAACAATGATCCAAAATAAAATAGTTGAACAAGCCCTTAACTAGACTCCTACTAATCATGACATACATTTCATCAAACATATCACAAATATGTAATCTACAAGTCTAAGTAACATATTTAAGCATAGGGATCTTATACTTATATGAGAATCGCTACGAATCATTGTTCCCTCATATAATTTGTTGATTTGTCATCTATTATGTCATAGATACATTGTCCATTAATTTACAAGTAAAAACATGATGAGAGCCATACATAGCCACTGCCATGAAACACATATATAACCAACATAGTGGTAGCATAAATACCAATAAAATCATAGCCATATGATCCACATATAAATCAGTATAATACTCATAGAAATACAAGGATAAATAACTTGTCATTAATGATTCAAAATCCAAACTCGAGATGGGACTTCCACATTCCACCCGACCATAGAATGGCTAAGCCAAATATCTCTTCATCCATTCACCCTCGTGTGATATTCCAAGCATGAATTTGGGATCTCATAGGACACATCAATCCAAAACCATATAGGAATTCCATTGGCCAACCACCTCAACCCATCAAATAGTGATTCGCCCTCATGGTCGGACATCACAAAACCATCATTAGGTTGGTCTCTATTGAAGTCTTCCAGGGCTCCAGAAGGTTTGTTCCAACCAAGGCTCCATGACTAGTAACTCAACCCACAACTTTTACCTAGCTCTAGAATGTTTGTCCAACCAAGGCTCCAGGACAAGTAACTCAACCCACCAAAGGCTCTAGAGTGTTTTTACAACCAAGGCTATGAGACTAGTAACTCAACCCAAGTTGTTACAGGGCTCCATAGCATTTGTCCAACCAAGGCTCTAGGAACTAGTAACTCAACCCAAGCTAAGGAAACATGAGAACCAACAAAAAAAAAACAATGAAATGAACCCAAAATCTCCATGGCTATCCAGGAAATGGAAAGGCTAGGAAATCCACTATCAATCCCAGCCATCGTCCATTCCAATGATAGATCACAACCAAAAAATCATATGCATATGCCATGCATGCCAAAACTAGTGAGGAAAACATACATGCAACTCGGTACCTGCAAGAAAAATCTGATGTATTTCAAATCCTGATGTCCTCTTGCACCTTCCTACTATTCCTTTGACTTCTTGCACCAAAATCAAGGTATGCCACACCCTCTAAGAGTGCTCCAAGAAAACTCTAAGTATCCAAGAATATGTGAGAGAGAGATGAGAGAGGTCCAACAATGAACTGAAAAAGGTTACCAATTGATCCTTAAAAGCCTCTTTATGAATGAGGCCTCTATTTTCTTCATTTTCCATTATTTTCCTTCAATTTCCTCCTCACATGCAACCTGTGGCCTTTCAACTCCCTTTTCTCCTAATTTCCATTATTTTCATAAATAAATGTGCCAAAAATTCCATTTTTCCTTTCCAAATCCTTAGCTAATTTCCTTAGCCATTAATAACCAAATTAACACCCACACTAGGATGTATTTCCCAACATTCATCTTGGAATAAGAGTCCCGTCAACCGTGGTTATTATTTTTGCCTTTATTAACTTTTATTGAATGGAATTTTCACCAGGGCTATTACATCTCCACGTTTTGAAATTTTGTCTTGTATTATCCCTCTAAGTATTCTTTCCAACCCCTCAATTATGACCAAAATTGGACTCTTCAAGAAAGAGTTATTCCCAATCTCCCACGATTACCTGATTATAGACTAGATTAGTGGAGTGAACTTATACGGAGTTCCACATGTCACTATTTTGACCCTCAGCCCTAAAAATGATACCTAGAAAACTATAGTCTGTCCAATTTCAGTTACTTTTATGAAATTAAAATCCAATGCTTGGAGGGAAAGTTATGATATTTTCCCCTAGGTTACCTATTTGAGATGGAATTCTGGAGCCTGCAAAAACCCTAACTTCCTCTGATCGTATTTGTGAAAATATAGCAAGCCAAGATCTGAAATTTAGACATGATGTTCACAAATATTTCAACTCCACATATTTCCAATTTCAGATTCGAATAAAAAACGTTATAGTGAAAATTCCAAGATGGCTTGTTTGAAGAAGAGAAACCCTAGAATCCAAAGCTCTAATACCAAATGTTATGCAACCAGCTCACAAAATAGAAGAATAAATAGATCAACAACTTAAAAATTAGCCTCTCTAAGGGGGAAACCTGCTTTATATTACATAAATGAATAATTCTTGTATGATTCAAATGATAATACCTCCTTGGTATATATAGGAGTCTAAGGGGTCATAATATAATCAAAGCATACATAACAATAATAATGTAAGGGCACAACAATAACAATAGTGGTATTTTATGGGGAACAACAATAACAAGATGGGGGATACATGGGCACACCAATAACAATAGGGGGATACACTAACAATAAAAATAAGGGGAATACACTAGTATTATAGGGACCTAGCAAGCAAGTATTGCATGTTTGAGTGGGGAGGTAAATAAAAATACCATTCATGCTTTTAAAGTAAAGGTTAGTACAATATCTGTTCTAGCAATGTTATATTCACAATAGTCATTTTAGATTGAAACTTATGTAAGTCATAATAACATGGGAGTAGTGTTAATGAATGAGGAAAATAATTTGTTACCATGATCAGACCTTCACTAGTATGGTAAGAAATTATCCAACATACAAATAAGAATTTTATGATTTGGCTAGTGCGAAGAATTGGAAACACTATTTGATGGGTAAAGAGACAATCATCCATATATGCCATTAGTATTTGGAGTATCTTTGATCCTAAACAAAGATACAATAATCATATCATTTCAGGTGGATGGGATTCTCACAACATTTCAATCTGGCCATCATATATAAGTAAGGAATATAAAACAAAGTTTATTATACATTATCTAGACCTTATGTTAATGCATTCATAATTTTATAGCGAGAGATGGAAATTTAAGGACATTTATGAAACAATGATCCATTTTACTAAAGTAGAAGGATTACATTATCATGTACATGAATAATATCTATGTCATACTGTTAAATTGTGCATTCCACAAGATGAAATAATGCATGTAATTAGTGAAGCACATATTTGTCTCATTTCTACTTGTTTTTCTATAGGCTAAATAGTAGTTCAATTACAATGCTATCGTTGTTGGCCTCAAATGTATGAAACCATTTCCAAATATGTAAAATGATGTGTGACGTGTCCTACTAGCAAACCAAATAATAGAGAATTGGGTTTGTATATGCCACTTATTGTATATTCTTGTCCATACGAAAGTATTTATGGATATGTAGGAGGTTTTCCTATGTCTAGGAATGACCATGGTTATTTATTGTTGTTATGGATACATTTAACAAAAAGTGTGTTTTCGCACATTGTAAGTAATAGTTGACAAGAGAATGGATTGCACATGTGTTCTTCCAGCAAGTTTAAGATCATATTTATTTTTCCATATCCATCTTGTTTAATTGAGTCTCTTGTTTTCTTGGGGTTTTTTGCTCAACTTTGTTGGGGTTAATGGATCGTTAAGATTTAGAATAACACTACTTTTCATCTATAGATTAATTGACAAATGGAAGTTGTCCAAATGGAAAAGGTACACCTACTTCAAGGATATTGTAAAATGTGTCCTAAGAATTGGGATGAATAGTTCTATTATGTACAACATGTCTATAACTATACCATACATTTTTGTATGCAAAGGTTTACAACTAAGACATGTTTTGGATTTTTTGCTAAGTTTCCTTTGGACTTCACTGTTGGGAAATATTTAATGGTAGATGGATATGTTGATGTAGAGAAAGCTAAGAATTCATCTAGAAGATCCAAATGGTTCATCAAGTTGTATGTGAACAAATGGAAAAAGAAACCAAACCAAGTATAAGGCTAGGCATAGAAATCATTTGAATGATAATCACTACCATGTTGGTGATAAAATTTGTTAATTAAAATTGGCTATTCATTGGAAAACAATTCCTGAAGTATGAAGGTAAAAAGATTAAAACAATCAAGTATGGTCTATCAAATAAGAATTGTATGCTTTGGCTAGTGTGAAGAATTGGAAACATGATTTGATGGGTAAAGACACAATCATTTATACATGCCATTAATAATTGGAGTATCTTTGATCATAAAACAAGATACAATAATCATGTCATTTCAGGTGGATGGGATTCTCACAACATTTCAATTAGACCATCATATATAAGAAAGGAATAGAAAGAAAATTATATTATACATTATCTAGACCTTATCTTAATGCATCCATCATTTTATAGCCAGAGATGAACATTTAAGGATATTTATGAAACATTGATCCATGTTACTAAAGTAGAAGAATTACATTATCATGTACATGAAGCATGACTATGCCATACTGGTAAATTGCATGTTCCACAAGATGAAATAGTGTATGTAATCACTGAAGCACATACTTGTCTCATTTCTACTTATTTTTCTATAGGATAAATAGTAGTTCACTTACAATGCTATTGTTGTTGACTCAAATGTATGGAATTGTTTCCAAATATGTAAAATGATGTGTGATCTGTGCCACTAGAAAACGAAGTAATAGAGAATTGGATTTGTATATGCGAGTTCTTGTATATTCTTGTCGATAGGAAAGTGTATATGGATATGTAGGAGGCATTCCTATGTCCATCAATGACCATGATTATTTATATGTTGTTATGGATAGATTTAACAAAAGGTTTGTTTTGTTGCATTGTAAGTAATAGGTGACAAGAGAAGGGATTGTATATTTGTTGTTCCAACAAGTTTAGGATCATATTTATTTTTTCATATCAATTTTATTTGATTGAGACTCTTTTTTATTGAGGAATTTTGGACAAATTTGTTGGGGTTAATGGACACTAAGATTTATAATAGCAATACTTTTCATCTATAAATTAATAGACAAATGGAATTTGTCCAAATGGAAATGGTACACCTACTTCAAGGATATTCTAAAATGTGTGCTAAGCATTGGGATGAATATTTGTATTATGTACAACATGCCTGTAAATATGCCATAAATGTTTGAACATAAAGGTTTACAACTAAGACATGTTTTGCATATTTTCCTAAGTCTCCCTTCGACTTCATTGTTGGGAAATATTCAATGGTAGATGGATACGTTGATGTAGAGAAAGCTAAGAATTCATCTAGAAGATCAAAACGGTTCATCAAGTTGTACGTGAATAAATGGAAAAGGAAACCAAGCCATGTATAAGGCTATCATAACAATCATTTGAATGATCATAAATAGCATGCTTGTGATCATGTTTGTAATTAAATTTTGCTATACATTGGAAAATAATTCCTTAAGTATGAAGGAAAAAAGCTTAAAAAAATCAAGTATGGTCTATCAAAATTTTGAAGAAGAATATTGGTGGCAATGTTTTCCCATTGGAATTGCATCCATATATGTGGATGTATTCCATGGTTAATGTTAAAAACATGAAACTATATGAGCCTTCTATGATCATGGATCAAGGTGAGAATGTTCAAGTTCCTCCTATTGCATATTCTGTTCTTGAATATCTTAATGAGTTGTAAAAAGATATTGTTGTTGAGAAAATGGTGATGACTTAACAAAGAGGTGACGTGGAGAATCTGAGTGTGCGTCTGAAAGGAATGCATCCAAATAAATCATAATGGATGGTAATTAGAAAAGTGATGTATCTACACCCTCATTTATTTTCTAAATGAAACCAAACTTTTGGTTGTCCAAAATCTCCTTACTGTCGATGAGTGATCTAGGAGTATCCCCACTAAGAAATTTGATCCATTTAGAAATTTCCATAGTCAATAGGTTTATTTGGTCTCTAGAATCATCTCCTATTGCAAACCATGTTAATATTGCGAGGGGGTGTGAATCGATAGTAAGGCTAATTTTAACAATGTTTACCTAATTTAATCATTTAGCCATATAACATCATATTATGTAAGCAACAACATAAATCAACACATCAATTACACAACAACACCATAATCAACAAAGACATATAACACTGGTATTTTTGTTGAAATGTGGCAACAAGAATATTCCAATTTTAATTTGTCCTTGAATTAAAATTTAGAATTAAAATTCGAATTTAGTCTCACCAGCTTCTTGAAAAATAATTAATTAATTCATCCTGGGTTAATCAGTTGTAGAAATTCAAGCTAGAAGTCTTTGCGAAGTCATGCAACAGTTATCCCTTTGATTGAGGAGATTACCCCTTAATTAAGGAGATAAGGATGAGTTGTATTTGAGTTGTAATTAGTTAGCTCAGTTAATTGAGTTAAGTCTAGTTAGATTAGTTCCAAATAGTTTGAGGAACTAATAGTGAGTTCAGTCAGTTAATGCATGCATGCATGGAACTAGTGTACTCCAGATAACTGAAGATTCTCTCATAAATAACTCATGCATGTCAGTTCAGACAAAGACCCAGTTGAGATTAAAGATAGGGACAATGTACTATTAGTTGCAAGAATTTTCCAATAAGACAATCTCTTTCATGCAAAAGGAATTCATTCCTTGAGATCTGCGTAGTTTTACAGTGTGTTAGAGCAGTGTGTGAGATTAGTGTCACACAAGGTTACAACAGGAACACCCAGGGAAAACTGGGCAAGGAAATAGGAGGCTTGGAGGACAGAGGAAAAGGCATATGAATTGTTTATTCTGCCTATGAGTAGCAGTGAGGGATTGTACTGAGAGCTGGATAGTTATGGGAGCTAAAGCTGTGTGTAATCTCGAGATATTTCCACTTGTATGATAATACAAATAGCGGGGTTTTTAGCTGAGACTTTCCCCAGAGTATTCTTCTATGTTTCATGTGTATTTATTATTCTTCTCTGTTATATGTGTTCTGTTTGATCTTTCTCAAATTGATTAATCTTATGCAAGTTTGATTGTAGAAGTAGATTAAGTATTTTTCTTTAGTTATATTGCATAATTAGATTAATCTACAGTGAGAATTTCTACAAGTTCTATGTGGAATCTCATAAATGGAAAAAACAAAAATTAATGTTTTGTTATGATGTAAATATAAAGCCCCCACTTTTGATTACATAAAGTATTTTTGAGCACCCACTCACAGGAGGCCCCACTTTCTTAATTGTTTTGCTAGCTTAAACAAACATGAAGCAACAACTCCATAATTTATTTTGCTAGCACCAACCAACAAGAAGCACCAACTCCCTATTGTTTTTTTCTATCACCAACTAGCAGGAAGCACGAACTCCCTAACTTGCAAGCCACTACTTGCAGGAGGAAACAACCCACAGGTTTCTTCTTAGGCACTCACTTGAAGGAAGCACTGACTCCTTGATGTGTAGGCACCAACCGATTAAGATTGTAAACTTGTATTTCATACATTTCCAAAATTTTATCTACATTTTATCTATTCATTAAAATTCCTTCTCTCCCTCTCTACTTTAGCTCTTACTCAGGTTGATGTCTCATTACTCAAATTAGAATTCTCATACTTTTCTCTTCCCTTGAAAAATATTATAACAAATTAATATCTATAACATGAAGAATTTTTTCCTCTCACTCAGCTTCTACTGAACTCGGTCCATTCACAAATTTGGCTGTAAGAATTCTTAGCTTTCCTTTGCACTCTTCAGGCACACATAGTTTCAATAAGTCTTTGTACCCCATGCACACACACTCACAATGCAATATCTTATGCTTAGTCTCGGTCTGAACACACTAATGGGACAAACACACCTTACACTCAACACAACAACATTTTGTGTAGTCAATTACACATGGATCAATGAGGACCTTCATTTACACTTACAAGGATCAAGGATGCTCTTCATTAACATACATAGGGCTCAAACGAGAAATAGATTAAATCATTCACAACTCAAGGAGAGGCTTTATTTAGATTTACATAGCTATTGGAGGTACTTCTGAACTACTACAATCAGTTCTAGATCCGTCTTTAACTTCTCACTAGCTTATTTGGTGCCTTGTCTTGTCGTCTGATGTTCAATTGGGATTACCTACTATTTTGATAAATTGCACTTCCTGTTATATCTTCTACACTTAAATTAAATTGAATCATAACGAATGCTCCAGGTAAATGTTCCTCTTCACCATATCAAGAGGAAACTATCATTGTGGTCGTTACAAGACTTTTCTTTAGTTGGCTCTTTAACTAAATTTGGTGTCCAAAACACCAAATTTTCAATAGTGAAGCACATCGACCTTCAACCCTCATGATCATGAGACCACTACCTTAGAACCAAGATCCAACCTACGAAGAATAGAGGAGCTCCTGGACCATTAGCATTGTCCTCATATGCCCTGGTGCCATGACCAATGACTTAAGCACATAGAGGAGTAAGTTTTACATTTCCTTAATACCTTTGTTCTCTTTTCTTAATACCTTTGTGCTCTTAAGCCTTAATGGATGGGAATTATGTTCCTGGGGGATATAAATGTTCTCTATGGTGTTGCTTCCATTTCCCATCTATTATATCATGACACCAAACTTACTTCACATCTCCATGGTAGGTCATGAATCTTTCCAGCAATTGATAAACTATTTCATGTCTCCATCTCTCAACTTCCATTTACTATTGTGGTTTCTAACTATGTATCTCCATGAAATTTTTTATTGTACCCTTGTGGTGGAATGTACAATTTTTCCTTAGATAACTAACATATCTACGGCTCCCAAGGTTCATCAACAATGGATCAACACCATTTCTTAACCTTCGAAAATGTTTTTACTGGACTTCCATTGTGCAATGATGTGTCATGTTATGTAATCACCTTGTCACATGTCACCCTATGAGTGGTTCCATGTGTCACCCAGAAAAGGGCCAATTGGACACCCAAAAGTGCCAAATATATATGCCACTTGTCACCTCCCTTGTTATTCCACATGTTATCTATCACATCATGCCACACCCCTTGCCACGTCATCACTGCATTGATCTATCTTGCCAACTAGATTCCAAATCATCCTCATCATCCAATCATATTTCACCATATATCATTGTGCCACCTCATCAGGTATGGAGTAGGGACCAATAGTCTTGGTGTAAATCAACAATTTCCTTCTTTTATTTGTCAAAGCACGGAGGTTGAATTCATGATATTTTCTACAACCCTTAATTTCTCCATTCAAAGAGTCTGTTGACCATGAGTGTTGTGCCAATCATAATATAAAACACATCGTCCTCCCCTATGTGGCACACTGTCAAAATTCAGAACATATAAAAGAAAATAATTTTGTCTAATGTTTTTTGTTAATCGTCTTGTGGAGTGTAACACCCCCTCCCACGTCTACCTAAAGTAACGATGCCAACCAAGGCAAACATGAAAAGGTAGACTACTATGATCCAATTTGACCTCCTATGTCACCTTAAGCAAGTGGAATCGATGGAACATCACATACAATCATCCAACATGATCAACGGACCCCTCACGAGACAATTCAACCACTCAAACAACCTATCCCTAGGTCCCACTACTATTCTGTAGCTTTTAGGCAATAGTCACTCTCATGCTATAGGCAAATGAGTGACCAACAACCAAAAGTCACCCTCACAGGCCTGCCTGCCATGATTGTTGTCTAGAATTTCTAGTTCTGTGCTAGTGACCTTGCAATTTGAGCAACTTTTCTAGCCCATGATCTTGGCCTATGTCCAAAACTTGTTGTCACTTTCAAAAATCATTAAAAACATGATAACCATGCTGATCAATAAAAAATCACCTTCAGGGCTAGGCTTGAGCATCCCCAATCAGGATTGACATTCTATCAAACAGTTGGCATCAATGCAACCTACAGGTATAGGATATAGACAAAGCATAAATGACTGAAAAAACTTATGGAAGATCATCAAAATGATCACCTACTTCTCCATTGAACTACTAGATCCTCAATTAGGTCATGCATCCATCCATTTAATAGTTACAAGTAAATATATGAAATAACCATGACATGAACCAATCATTCAACCATGCTTATAACCAACATAAAACCATATAAATGTCAAAGATATGGCGATCATTAAATCAACATATAAATAAGTGAAAAATTAAGAGAAATTAGCTTTTATTAATCATAGGCAAATCCGACAATGTTCGGGACTTCCACGTCCCACTCGACCATAGACATGGTTGAACCAAATCTCTCTTTCAACCAGTAACCCCCATATCATATTCCAAACATGAATGTGGGATCTCATAGAACAACCAATTGAATCCAAAGATTAAACCACTTCCATCCTCATCCAACCATGATCACACCAAAACTAGTGCTTCGATTAGAACCAAAGAGAACTTGGAATGCCATCCAGAATCCATCACTATCCTTGAGGAATTTTCTATCTCCTTGTCTCTCAGGCTTTACTGCAATCCAAACCTAGATCACTAGGCCCTAAACTAAGACTCCTCCCTTAGGCTTTACTGTGTATCCTGCAAAAACCGATCAAGGTATTCCTAGGTCTTTGGGAATGAACCTTGAGACCACCTCCGCCCCAGATTCTTAAATCCATCCGGCAATTCCAAAGTTCCAAAACCAAAATAAACATCCCAACATACCATGGCATCAGGAAAAAAAATAGGCTAAGCTGAAAGCCACTATCACGACCTAGGAAGACCATGCCACTGACAGAAAGAGAACCATACCCCAACATGTAAAGCCATGCATGTCCAAACCATCTAGGAAATAAAACATGCAAAAGTTTACCTGCAAGTATTCCTGCTGAAACTGCTTGATCCTGCTTTCCTTTCCTGGTTCCTTGCGTTCTTTTCCATTCCTTTCCTTCCCTTCCCTTTCCTTTGCTCCTAGAGTGCTCTAAGAAAACTCTAAGTGACCAAGAGAGTGAAAGATAGGGAATAATGAGAGAGCTCCAAACTTGAACTTGACAAAAGGACATGAAATGATCCTCAGAAGCCTTTTTATGCATGATGCCTCTAATTTATTCATTTTCCATTATTTTCCTTCAATTTCCTCCCCACATGCAACCTGTGACATTTTACCTTCCTTTTCTTCTAATTTCCTTTATTTTCATAAATAAATATGCCAAAAATGCATTTTTTCCTTTTAATGCCTTGCCCTAGCCTTTTACATTTTTTCTTAGCCAAGGCACACATCCAGTGATGCCCACTTGGATATATTTCCCCAACATTCAGCTTGGAATACGTGTCCCTTACCCATGTTCTTATTTCTCCTTTATTTCTTTTTATTACATGAACTTTCCACCAAGGTTGTTACATAACCATCCCCCTTGGGGAACACCGTCCTCGGTGTTAAACCACACCAATACCTCATCAAAACCACTAAAAAGAAAACATAATGCCTATGGAGATTTATAACTTAGCTCGTTGAAATACTTACAATGAAAGACCTGCTCAAAAGCAAAATATCATGACAACATGACAAGATAATAACCATACCTCTTATTGGAGCTTTATAATTTAGGTCATGGCGGTATTTACATCCATATACATATACATAAATATACCAAAACATCATAAAAACATATGCCAAACATAAATGAACATCAAACCAAAAAGTTTCCTCAACCGATAAACAATGAATGATATAGGGCCCGCATTTGATTCGCCATCTCCCATGTAGCTTCTTCAGGCCCAAAGTGCACCCACTATACTTTAACTTTATTTATGGCTTTGGTCATGAGCATAAGATGTTTCCATTGCATAAGATGTCACCTTCCACCTGCAACACAGACTAATCAATAACATGATCAACATCCTTTGTATACTTCTTAAGCAATGAAATATGGAAAAAAACATGGACTCTCACTGTTGGAGGCAGTGCAAGTCGATATGCCACTGGTCCAATCCTCTCAAGGATCTCGAAAGGTCCGTAATACCATGGTGCCAGATTGGCACATGAACCAATCCTCAAAGATATTTTCTCGGGCTTGATACACAAACACACATGCTCCCCAACCTGAAACTCTTTGAACACCCTGTGCTAATTGTCATAAATCTTCTGTATATCATGTGTTTCCTTTAGTCGATTATTCTTTATAACCTATATCTTCTGCTCCATGTCTACTAACATGTTCAGTCTAGTAAGTACCCTATTCACTTGATCACTCCAGCTGATAGGAGTGTTACCACTCCGCCCATACAGTTTCTCGAAAGCACTCAACCTCAATGACTCTTGATAACCATTATTATATGCAAACTCAGACAATGGTAGATAATCTTCTCATTCCCTCTGCTAGTGTGTCACATACATCCTCAACATATCTTCCAATATCCTGTTGACCCTCTCTGTCTGACCATCTCTCTATGGATGATAATCTATGCTGAAGACCAAATCTATACTGAAGTTTGCAAATAGCTCCTTCCAAAACATGGAAGTAAACTTTGCATCCCTGTCCGACACAATCTTCTTTGGAACAACATGTAGTCTCACTATCTCTCTGATTAACACCTATGCTACCTTACTAGTTGAATGTGTAGTCTTTACCGAAATGAAGTGAGCTACCTTTCTCAACTTGTCGACCGTGACCATAATAGAATCATGCTGCTTCACTTTCCTCAAAAAACCTGTGATGAAATCCATGGAAATGACCTCCCATTTCCATTTCAGAATCGTTATAGGTTGTAGTAGACCACCTAGATTCTTGCATTCTGCCTTTACCTGCTGACAATCTAAGCATTTAGCCATGAATTCAACCATTTCTTTCATCAAATTCAGTCAAGAATATAATTTCTTTACCACTATCAATGTCTTCTAATATCCTAGATGACTCGAATACAGTTTCACATGAAATTCCCTCAAGATAAGCTTCTTGAGGTCACTGCAATTTGGCACATAGATACTGTCTCAAAACCTCACCAATCCATTTGCTGTGAGACAATAGTATACATCCTGATCCCCTGTGCCTGTACCTAGACCTTTACATGTACCTGTACCTATGATCTGTTGTAACATGTGCATGATCTCCATGTATTTGTCATCCCATTGACCTTCCTGCAAAATCCTATCCTGTAACTCTGTTCCATAAGAGCTTATAGCTGCTATATGATTTACCTCTACCTTCCTACTAAGAGCATCTGAAACCCGGTTCTCCTTCCTTTTGATTTATCTAATCTTGAAGCCAAACTCACTAAGGGTGGCTAACCATCTAGCTTACCTAGCATTTAGATTCAGTTGGTCAAACAACTACCTCAACCCCCTATGATCGCTCATTAATGTGAACTTCATGTCCAGAAGATAATGTCTCCACATCGTCAATACAGGTATAATTGCTTCTAGTTCAAGATCATCCATCAGATAGTTCTGCTCGTGCTCATTCAGTTTCAGTGACTCATAGCACACTACTGTCCTTCTTGCATGAGAAATGCACCAAATCCCCTTCTACAAGCATCTGTACACACAACAAACCCATGGTCCAGATCCACAATCTTTAGCACTGGTGCATGTGTCAACAACTACTTAAGCTACTCAAAACTATCTTCACATTACACCATCCATTCAAAATTCTTACCTTGCTGATGCAATGATGTGATAGGATATGGAATGCGTGTGAAGTTCTTGAATAACCTTCTATAGTGACTTGCCAATCCCATGAATGATCTCACCTCATCTACCTTCTTAGGAGTTGCCCATTCCATTATGGCCCTTATCTTTTCCATATCTAGACAACATGTCCCAACTAATGTACCTCAGTCTGAAAGAAGCTACACTTGCTAAGTTTAGCATACAACTGATGCTCTCTTAGTTATCTCAACACTACTACAAAATGTTCGGCATGTTCCTCCTCATTCTTAGAATATACTAGTATGTCATCAATGAATACAATAACAAACTTGTCCAAACAAGGACACATCACACTATTCATCAAACACATGAATGTAGCTGGAGCATTAGTTAAGCCAAATGTAACTACAACATACTCATAATGCCCATACCTGGTCTTAAACGTAGTCTTGAAGATATCCTCTTCCTTGATGCATACCTGATGGTATCCCGATATCAAGTCAATCTTAGAGAACACTACTGCTCTATTTAGTTGATCAAACAAAACATCAATCCTCAGTAAAGGGTACTTGTTCTTGATCGTTACCTTGTTTAGATGCTTGTAATCAATGCACAATCTAAGAGTACCATCTTTCTTCTTTACGAACAACACTAGTGCGCCCCAAGGTGATACACTCGTTCTGATGTATCCTTTTCCAAAAATTTCCTTTAGCTGAAAGTTCAATTCTACCAACTCAGGTGTGCTCATCTTGTAAGGTGCTTTGATGCTGAAGCTACCTTTGGCATCAACTCAATAGAAACTTCTACCTCCCTGTGAGGTGGAAACTCTGAAATGTCCTCAGGAAATACATCCTGAAATTGCTACAATACTTGGTACGTGCTCAACACATCAATATACTCAACCTCCTTACCCTTGTCACTGGAAATGTGGACTACAAACATCACACAACCTTTTTTGTAACTATGGTTAGCCTACATAACAGTAACCATCCTTATGGATGTAGGCTTCTTCCTTCCCTACAAGGTACTCTTTTCCCCATGTTGAGAAATGGCAACAAGAAATTCCAGTTTAATTTGTCCTCGAATTAAACTGTGAATTAAAATAGAATTATTTTCTCATAGCAATTTGAAAATAATTAATTAAGTTTAATTAACTTAATTAATTTAGGAAATTCGAATTGGAAGTCTTTTGGAAGACATGTATATGTTCTCCCTAACTTATAGGAGTTAAGGATGAGTTATGAATGAGTTGTAATTAGTTAACTCAGTTTATTGAGTTAAGTCCAATTAAATTAGTTCCAATCAGTTTCAGGAACTAATAGTGAGTAAATAGACAATTTGGACACTAGTGACCTAATTAGTGCTACTCTAGTTAACTCAAGATTCCACCATCAAAAACTCATGCATGTTGATTTTGAGAAAGACCTAGTTGAGACTAGAGTATATGGACAGTGTACTCTTGAGGGAGTTCAAGACCATATTGTCTCGAGTCTCCATGGAAATGAAACTCACTATGTGGAAAAAATTTACAAACTTGTATCAGAATAATAGTGATCAAAGGAAGTTGGCACTGAAGGATAAACTTCGTAAAATCAAGATGGAGAAAGCTGAGATGGTTCCAAAGTAATTGACCAAGTTCACTCAATGTCAGGATGAACTTGGAATTGTTGGAATCATAATTGTCCAGGAGGATATGGTGAGCCTTGCTCTTCTTGGACTCCCAAAGAGTTGGCATAGTTATCAGGATTGTGTCAATGGTCAGGAGAAGCTTCCAGATTGGGAACGACTATGGTCGTATTTGATGCAGGATGAGATCAGGAGGAACACCAGGGATGGATCTTCATTAAAGACTGATGATGAAGAGAACTCTACCTTAGCAATTAAGGCAAGGAAGGGGAAAGGTAAAATTCTCATTCTAAATTAGATTCTTATCATGGAGGTTAGAAGAAGGACACGACGAAAGTTAAATGCTTTCATTTTCACATGATGGGTCACTTTGCTACAAATTGTCCATTGAAGAAGTCCAAGGAGAAGTCCTTAGGAGTAGCGGCAGGTGAGGATTTGGCCTCGCAATTCGAATTGGAAATTTCCCTCATTGCATGCATGGTGTCTTCATTGATGGGAAGAGTCTGGTACTTAGACAATGTAGCTTCTTTCCACAAGACTGGTGACAAAGAGTTATTCAGTGAACTGGAGGAGAAAGATATCAAGATGCATATCGAGATGGGTGATGACAATAAGTATAATGTTACTAGTGTGGGCACTATTACTTTTTCAAAGGGAACATGCAGCTCCACTCACCTTGAAGAATCTTATAAATGTACCTAGACTGACTAAGAACTTGGTATCCATTGCCATGCTTGAGGATAGAGGCTATGATGTGATTTTTTCAAAAGGAAAGTCGTTCCTTCGACACATAGCCACGGGTCAAGTAAAGAAGATAGGGATTTGAGTTCAGAATCTCTATAAGATAGAGGTAGAGGGTTGTGTTGATTTGAGTTCAAAAGTGGAAAAGATGTTCAGCCAAGACGTCGGTGAGTTGTGGCACAGGTGATTGGGCCACTTGCATCATGGGGCTTTGAAGATATTGCTACAAATCTCTATCGATCTTCCCAAAGGTATGCTTGAGCAAGTTGATACGTGCAAGGGTTGTACTTTGGGAAAATACACCGTCTTCCTTTGGAGCTAGAGATAGTTGAGCCGAGTCTATTTTGGAGAGAGTCCATTTAGATGTTTGTGGACCATTCTCAACAGTATCCATCGCAAAACACAGGTATTATATTGTAGATGACTATTCTCGTAAATGCAAGATATTTTTCATGCAAAGAAAGGATTAGACATTCACATAGTTTTGTGAATTCAAAGCATTGGTCGAGAAAGAGTTAGGAAATAAGGTTAAAGCTCTATGGAGTGATAATGGTGTAGAATATGTCTCCAATGAGTTTAAGAAATTGTGTGTAGTAGAAGGGATTAAACGAGAGTTGATGACACCTCAGAACCCTCAACAAAATGGGGTTGCTAAGAGGAAGAACAGGAGCATAGTAGGGGTAGCAAGGGCGATGTTGCATGATCAAGGCCTACCACTACACTTGTGGGCTGAGGCATGCAAAAAAAAGGTTTATGTTCAGAACCATAGTCCACATTGGATACTTGAGAGTAAAACACTAGAGGAATCTTATTCCGGTAAGAGGCTAGATGTTGGTCACTTCAGGATTTTTGGGTCATCGATTTATTGCCATGTGACCAAAGATGGATGGAAGAAGCTTGAGCCAACAATAGAGTTAGGGATCTTTGTGGGGTACACTGATACTCCCCACAACTATCGGGTGTACATTCAAACGAGTCGGATGGCAGTGGTTCGCACGGATGTCAAGTCTGATGAGGAGAAGGCCATTCGAGTGTCCCTTGAGAGGGAGCTTGAGCTACATGTAGAGGAGGAACTTATAGTTCCTAAGGTTGAGGAGCCTCAAATTGATGTGGAGCAGCCACATGCAGAGGTTCCAGGAGTGGAGACATTCACTCTGGAAGAGTCTTCCAGAGAGGGAAGAAAGTGCACTAGAGAGGCGGACAGATTGTTGGATGATGCATGGGAGAACGTGTGAGCACCCTCTTCTCAGTGCAGATAGAGGAGGTCACCAGAGAGGTAGACTAGGTAAATGGCACTTATGGGTGAATGTGTTGTGACAGAGCCATCTTCCTTTCAAGAAGCATTTCAATATCCAGTTTGGGTTGATGCGATGGTGGAGGAGTATGACTCCATAGTTTGAAACAATGTTTTGATTTGGTCCTGAGACTGGAGGAATACAAGTTAGTTGTAAGCTCCCTTTGGTTTTACAAGGTAAAGCAAGTTGCAGATGGTAGTGTTGAGAAGCATAAGGCCAGATTTGTGCCCCGTTGCTTTTCACAGGTAGAGGGGATTGACTATGATGAGACCTTTTCTCCTATTACAAGGTAATCATCTATCAGGTCTATTTTGGCAATATCTACACAAATGGGTTGGAGTATCCATCAGATGGATGTGAAGACTTCCTATCTCAATGGCATGATTGAGGAAGAGGTGTACATAGAGCAGCTCGAAGGTTTTGAAACCTTGGACTATGAGTCGCATGTGTTCCGACTGAAGAGAGCGTTGTATGGGCTAAAGAAAGCACCCCATGCTTGGTACACTAGGATAGATAGCTACTTCACTGGGTCAGGTTTCATGAAGAGTGAACAATATGCGAACATGTATCACATAGTGGTGGAAGGTAAGCTTTTGATCATTGTACTTTATTAGATGATCTCATACTGACAGGTCATGAGAAGCTCATCAAATATTGCAAGGAGTATCTTGCAAGAGAGTTTGAGATGGAAGACATGGGGCTCATGCATCACTTTCTGAGCATAGAGGTATGGCAGGGAGATGGGGAGTTGTTTGTTTCTCAAGGCAAGTATGCCAATGAGATACTTAGGAGATTCCGTATGGAGAGCAGTAAACCCATGGAGACTCCTTTAGCTAGTAACTGGAGGAAGGAGGATGCTACTTTCGGAGAAGTAGTGGAAGCTATTATTTATAGGCAGCTTGTGGGTTCACTCGTGTAGTTGGTGAACACATGACCAAATATATGTTATGTAGTTAACCAACTTAGTCAAGTAATGGTTAGGCCCACCAGGCTATATTGGAAGAAAGCAAAGCATGTATTGAGATACCTTAAAGACACTAGTCAGTTTGGGTTGTGGTAAAGACAGACAGAGGGAGTGAAGCTTCAAGGCTTCACCGATGTAGATTGGGTGGGGATTCCATTTGACAGGAAGAGAACATTAGGAGGGATCTTTAGTATTGGGTCAGCTTCATTTTCTTGGTACAGTAGGAAACAAAGATCAGTTTCACTCAGTTCGGTAGAGGAAAAGTATATGGTTGCAAGTCAAGAAGCATGTGAGGCTATCTGGATGAGGAATATCTTGGTTGGATTGTTTGGTTTGCATCTGGATCCAAAAATGATTTATTGTGATAATCAGAGTTGTATCAAACTTTCTGAAAATGTCCAAGAATATAGATATCTGGTATCCTCATCTCATAGATTGTGTATTAAGGCAGATCATGTTTTTATATTACATTCCCATAAAGGAGCAAGATGCTGACATCTTGACAAAGGCATTGCCAAGATGTAAATTTGAGTTTCACAGAGACATGATCGGGGTAGTGGATAATCCCTTTCTTGTTGAGAGGGAGTGTTGAGAAATGGCAACAAGAAATTCCATTTTAATTTGTCCTTGAATTAAACAGTGAATTAAAATATAATTCTTTTCTCATAGCAATTTGAAAATAATTAATTAAGATTAATTAACTTAATTAATCTAGGAAATTCAAATTGGAAGTCTTTTAGAAGACATGTATATGTTATACCTAACTTATTGTAGTTAAGGATGAGTTATGAATGATTTGTATTTATTTAACTCAGTTTATTGAGTAAAGTCCAGTTAAATTAGTTCCAATCGTTTCAGGAACTAATAGTGAGTAAACAGTCAGTTGGTACATTGATGACCTAATTAGTGCTACTCTAGTTAACTGAATATTCCACCATCAGAAACTCATGCATGTTGATTCTGAGAAAGACCCAGTTGAGACTAGAGTATAGGGACAATGTACTATTTGTTTTATATTTTTCTAAGTTGCACTCATAGTGCATGCAATTAGGAACTGATCCTTGAAGGATTCCTCTATTTTTAGAGGTTTTATTTCCCTTTAAATACAAGCTATCCTTTATATGAATTACACATTGGAATAGAGACTTGGAGAGCTTGTGAATTTGCTAAGCTTTCGTCTTGAGCTTGCTTATGAGTTGGAGATTGAATTTGCTAAGTGTTGGGATTGTTCTAGATAGAACAAGCATTGTAATTTCATCTTAATTTTCTGGATTAATACAAAATAGATAGTGGGGTTTTGAGCTGTGGATTTTTCCAAATATTTATTGTGTTATGTGCCTTTGATTCTCTTCATCTACTAATTATTGTTTGCTCGATGTTTATGGGCTTCCACTGTAAAGAGTAGAATTATATTCTTGTCTCTTGTTTTAGTAAATTACATGAGCTTGTGAATCTACCAGTTTTTCTACACCCCACTATCATTCACACACTCAATGGCCTTGTCGAAGCAATCCACTTTGGTTCTGTGAAGGTATAGCCAATCCATACCCAAAATCATACTATACGAGCCCAATGGAAATATATTCAAATGTGCTATTGTAGGCATACCATTTAACTCAAATGCACAAGATCTTACCCTATGGTGAACTCGCTTCTTTGTACCTGTAGCCAACTATACCAACCAAGATTTTTCATGCACTTCTTTTCTCAAACCACACTTATCCACTAGATTAGGACCAATATAATTATAGTTATATCTAGGATAAATCAAAATCGAAACAACTTGATCACAAAGCTTACCGTCCATCTCAATGATCGATGCTTGATGATTCACTTGCCTGTTATCCACAGCTGCACAAATATGAGGAATGATATGACCAACATCACCAACTGTATGTACCTCCTAAGAACTATAGATCTAGGGTATACCATCACTCTGATACTACGAGTAATCCCTCTTACGATGATCCTTAACACATATCCAACACTGCAATGGTTCCCTACCACCGCCTCTAGTCTATTGCTCTCCATGTCCCTTCTGAACTACATTGAATCTCTTGTAAGTAACTACATTATCTTTCTCACTTGCATATTTAGGTCTTCCTCTCTTTGGTGGCCATTTTGCTTTAGCTTTGTCATTTCCTTTCAAGTCATGCTTAGGCTCAACTTTTCTCTTCAACTGCTCATAAAAATGCTTCAACTTTCAAATGGCGTTCTGCAATGATCTAGGATCATACAACTCAATCTGGTCTCTGTATGCAACTAGAAATCCATTGATGAATCTTTGAACCTTGGCATTCTCCTCTATAAGGTAAGGCACACATCTCAAAAACTCCAAAAATATGCTAGTATACTCCTCATCTCTCATAGAAGCCATCGATAACTCATACAACTCCTTAGCTCTATCATCATAATACCTCTCGGACAAGTAATTCTTCTTGAAGAGCCTTTCAAATGCATGCCAATTCAACTCATCATCATGTATGTCCTTGACATTCTTCATGTCTTCACAGCAAATATCCACTTTACCTTTGAGACTGAAAAGGGTTATCCTTACTTTCATGTTTTCCAAGTAATCATGCAATCTAAATAATTTCCACATGCCAAGCAACCAAGCCTATGCATCCTATGATTTCTTTATCTCTCCATCAAAGGTAGGTGGCTTTTCCTTCTTGAACTCATCCAGAAAATATTCCTTATCATTCCTCTTGTACAGATGATAATGATGACAATCGTGATGTCTATCAGAACTAGAACTAGAGTAATACCTATTTCCAGTAACTCTCCTATGCAGAGTATCCAACAACGTGTCATCTCTGATAGCGTCAGATATATCTGACCTATGTCTACTATGAAACCTACTTCGATATGCCCCATTATTTATATCCTTATATCCATGGCTAATCTGAAGATATCCCTAATGCTACAATTCTGACAAACTCTGAAGTAATATCACATGCACCTCTGCTTGTTTCTCTTGTGCCTGCATGATTTTGTCATTCTCTGCTTTGCAAGTCATTATTTCTTCCTTCAGGCTTCTCAATGTGTCTTGTAAGTCAGAAGAGTGCCCCACACCACATTGCCCATCTGATTCATAAGGAGATTCTATGTAGTCTACCACCTTGTTGGCCATCTGATCTCTTTCCTGTAAGACATACTATGTCAGCTAAACCAAATCACCATAAATCAACAAACCTTAACATACTCAGGGATGGCACCTTATCTGCAAGATCATCAAATCGGTGTGATGCATGTACATTTTACAACATAACCATAATAAAATATAGGAATATATCAATAAGTGCATCAACACATAATCATCATACTAGTTAGGGTCCAGTCATCAATGCAAGGCCATATACACAATGCATGCTATGACCTCATGCATGACAACATCCATTACTCCGGTATACACATTGCCTCATGCAACCATCAACCTGCATAGGAAATGCCTAATCAATTACACATACACATAACCACATGTAGTTGAGAATAAGTGATCAATTCTTGTAATTGACCTACAAGACTAATGAATGCAATCAAATAACCAAGAAATCAACTCAACATATAAGGATGTAATCAAGCTACATATAATTTTATAACTAGTTATATACTCATGACAATGCATTCCATAAAATAGGCATCAAGTTACTCATGATAACCTTATTTCTACCATGATCAATATGGTTTAGTGCAACAAGCACATGGGACATCAGTGTAAGAGCCACACACACAACTGACATGCATGCATGACTAATGCATTAACCCATATCTGTAGCACTAGATATGACCCAAAGAGAGCACAAGCATGCTTTGATACTAATCTAGTACACCCCCTCCCAAGTCAACCCAAAGTAATGATGCCACTTGGGGTAAACATGAGAAGAGAGGCTACTATGATCCAATTTGACCTCCTATGTCACCTTACTAAAGTGGAATCGATGGAACATTACATATAGTCATCCAACATCATTAACAAACCCCTCAGGAGACACGTCAGCCACTCAGATAACCTATCCCTAGGTCCCACAAATATTATGTAGCTTTTAGGCCATAGTCACTCTCATGTTGTGGCAAAGGAGCAACCAACAACCTAAAGTCGCTCTCACAAGATTGCCTGCCAATGATTAAGATCCAAAATTACTAGTTTTGTGCCAACGACCCCGAGATTTGAGCCACTTTTCTAGCCCATAATTCTGCCCTCTAGCCAGAACTTGTTGTAACTTTCATAAATCATTAAAAACATGATAAACATGATGATCAATCAAAAAATTCCCTCAGGACTAGGCCTGAGCATCCCCAACCGGGACTGAGATTATGTCAAACACTTGGCATCAATGCAACCTACAGGTCTAGGATACAAGACAAAGCATAAATAACTAAAAAAACATATGAAACATCATCATAAGGATCACCTTCTTCTCCATTAAAATATTATATCATCAATTAGGTCTTGCATGAATCCATTTAACAATTACAAGTAAATATATGAAATAACAATGACATGAACTAGTCATTCAACCATGCTTATAACTAGCATAAAACCATATCAATATCATAGACATGAAAGCCATTAAATCCACATAGAAATCAGGGAAAAATTAAGAGAACTTAGCTTTTATTAATCATAGGAAAATATGAACAGGTTCAGGACTTCCACGTACCACCCAACCATAGACATGGCTGAACGAAATCTCTCTTTCAGCTAGTCATCCCTGTTCTGAATTCCAAGCATGAATATGGGATCTCATAGAACAATCAATCCAAGAAAAACCAAGGGAATCCGGAGGTTAAACCACCTCCACCCTCATCCAACTGTGATCACACCAAAACCGGTGCTCTGATCACAATAAAAAAGAACTTGGAATTCCATCCAAAATCCATCACTATCCTTGAGGAATTTTCATCTACTTGTCTCTCAAGATTTATCACAATCCAAACCCGGATCACTAGGCCCTAAATCGAGATTTCTCCCTTAGTCTTTACCTTGTATCCTGCCAAAATTGGTCAAGGGATTCCTAGGCCTTTGCGAATGAACCTTGAGACCACCTTCGCCCTGGATTTCGAAATCCATCTGACAATTCCAAAGTTCCAAAACTGAAATAAACATCCCAACATACCATGGAATACAAAAAAGGGCTAGGCTAGGCTAAAAACCGCTTTCATAACCCAACAATACCATGCCATTGACAATAAGAGAACCATAGGCCAACACGCAAAGCCATGCATGTCCAAACCAGCTAGGAAATCAGTCATGCAAAAGTTTACCTGCAAGTATTCTTGTTGAAATTGCTTGATTGTGCTTTCCTTTCCTTGTTCCTTGCTTTCCTTTCCTTTCTTTTCCTTGCCTTCCCTTTCCTTTGATCCAAACCAGAGTGTTCCAAGAAAAATCTAAGAGACCAAGAGAGTGAGAGAGAGAGAATAATGAGAGAGCTCCAAACTTGAACTTGACAAAAAGCCATGAGCTGATCCTCAGAAGCCTTTTATGCATGAGGCCTCTAATTTCTTCATTTTCCATTATTTTCCTTCAATTTCCTCCTCACCGCAACCTGTGACCTTTTACCTTCCCTTTCTCCTAATTTCCTTTATTTTCATAAATAAATGTGCCAAAAATGCCTTTTTGCCTTTTAATGTGTTGCCTTAGCCTTTGCAAATTTTCCTTTGCCAAAACACACATCTAGTGATTCCCACTAGGATATATTTTCCCAAAATTCAGCTTGGAATAAATGTCCCTTACCCGTGGTCTTATTTTGCCTTTATTAACTTTTATTACATGAACTTTCCACCAGGGATTTTACATGAAGTTTGTTTCCTAAGGGGAAAAATCTTGTCTCATGGGTTTTGTCAATTGCATCTCCCATATTCATGGCTCCATGAAAAAACATTCCATGTGCACTGTCAAATTATAGATCAGTTAACGAGAAAATCCCATCACATGCCTTCTGTTAGCTTGTGGAACCCTACAACAATGGAACCTTGCTAGGGTTCAAACTGTCATAACTTCTTATCCCTTTCAAGTTTTTTGAAGTGCCATATACCATTGGAAAGATATTTCTAGGGATATCCAACTATGCACTTTGTTGGAGCACTTGAGCTTATCTCCTCCAAAAAAAAATGTCTTCAAATCTATAACCTCTATTATTGACCTTAGCTAGCAAACAACACCCATCAATACTCTTACCAAGGCTCTGAGTACAACTAAGAAGAAAACATAACACTCAATTTTTAATATTGATAAACATATCATCTTCTGGTTTTCAGCACTAAGTTTGGCATCAATTCATTGAGGTTGAAAGTAATACCAACATAACAATGTGAAATTCATACATAACAATTCCAACAACCTCCTCCTTTGCATTCATAGAAATCCCCCACAAGTTAACAAAGTTCTCCCCTTGTGGTTGATATCTCTTTCCCCCTTTGACATCAATGGAAAATAGAAACATCTATCTCTCTTTGTCATTAATGGCTAATATTTTGTTTCCCCATATACCTACCCACATCTCTCTAGTAAGGAACTTGAATGTTGCCAACCAGTCTCAACTACAACCACAATGACTTGGCCAACAACATCTACAAAAAAATCATTAGAAAACATACCTCCCACTATTAGATTTTGTTTTCAATTCTTCAACGAGGAAATATTTCCCTCTTTGACATCAATGTTAAGGGATAACAATGGTTTCCAATAAAAAATACTCAAATTTTCTTGTGGCCTCTTATATCTAATGATCCTTTGTAATTATTGGATGTGCTTGATATGCTCCCCCTGAACATATACCTTCTCTTTTGAGTATTCATTGAGCTCTTGATACTCTATGGCTACAAACATTTATCTCCTTAAGAGGATATAACAAGATGCTTAATTATCCGTTGCTGCTAAATTTATTCTTCTCCTCTAATTCTGAGAACCTAGTGGCAAATCATTCTCCATTTTCTAGTCATCTATGTACCAAAATGACATTGTTTTTGTTACTAATGTGACTATGTGCACTCTCCTAATGCATACTTACCATCATCTCTAGCTCTTTAAGGTTAATTTCTCCATTGACTTCAATATTTGAGATTTCCTTCCCTTGAAATTTCACTCTCCATGGTTTCTTCTCTCAAAGGAGGTGTCTAATATACAAGAGATTTATCCTACTTCTTTTGTTTATTATGCAACTACCCCTAAGCCTATGCACTCTTCTTTTCCTAGCAGATGCCTTCTTTTCTTCTGCTATGGGGCTTTTTTAGTGGGCCTACCTTTACTTTTGGGCCTTCTAGCACACTACACTTCTATTGTAGCTCATCTTCTTCATGTGACTTGAAGTGCTCTTGAGTACTCCACCATAAAAATTTAGATGCACAACTCTGTATATTTTTTCTTTCTCCTTGAATTTGATGTCATTAGCTTCACTTGAAGCCATCGTCTTGTTTTCAATGAATAGGGATTGAGGATCTACTCCCCCTGAGTATGTTTTCTTCATTTTTCTTCCATACCTTGGTACACTAAGTCTTGATAAGGGCATATCCTTCTAGTTTCTTGTTCATCCTAGTTTGATTAAGCTCTTTAAATTTTTTGGATTGTCTCGAGGTAATGAATAACTTACTCCTACAATCATCTACCAAATGATTTGAGCATTATAATAATATATACAATTGGTCACTCTTTTTCTGACCACATAAGACGAGATTATATTCCTCCTCTTTTTCATCTTTCTCCATCCAAATCTTCTTGCTTTCATTTTTCTTAGAAGTTTTTATTGGTTTATCCTTAGTCATAAAGGATATTATTTCATCAATTACATAGCTACTAGCATAAAATACAAACCCATATTATTCCTTGTGTTTATACATTTTTTCCTTCAATGGTTGAGTTACTTCTTTGTTTTGATCATTTAGAAAGGAAGCTCTTACTCTACCAAACTTATATTTTTCTCCTTTGTGCCCATAATTTCTATACTTGTAGCATACAACATGATTTAAAATAGGAATAAAGGAATTGTAATACCTCACGATATTTCCACCATATCCTCTTTTGATTTTTTTATATTCACTCTTTGAATTCCTATATGTTCTTTTATTGTTATTACTCAACATACTCTAATTTCTTACATAGTGTCTACATTATAATGCTTTGTGTCCAAAATTGTTGCGACAAAAACAATATCCATTAAGCCAACTTTGATAATTGGGAGTATTTTGTCTTTGATGAATTTGTCCTTGAGGAGGAAAGGACCTTTGTTGATTCATCACTTGTTCTATGTGGATTTTACGAGCCTCCTTATGTTGTTGATACTTTCTTAAGGTATTTATCTCCCTTTTTTGTCGCTATTGATTTCCCAGTTGTTGTTGTTGCCCAACACTTCCTTTAGCCTTCTTCCTAATAGATCCTTTGACTAGTTCAACATTGTTGATCAATTATTCTTAAACTTATGCTTTCTTGGAGTTTGATTCTTCTTGATATCCAAGTCTAGTCTTTATGAAAGGTGATATTTGACTACTGAGAATCTCATCCAAAATTTCAATACTATTTTCATGTTTATGATACCAAGATAGCTGGTTATTATCCCTTTCTAAATCGCACATAAATGAAAATATCTCAACCTCTAGTCTCGCACAATAAGCCTCTTGTTCATTTAATTGTTTTTTTATTATTTAATTCATTCTCTTGACTTATTCTAGCTTAGCATTTAGATCAACAATTGTTTTACGTAAATCATTAAGCTCTTGGTCCCTTTTTGAATCTAGATACTCTTTCATGGGTCTAAGAGGTATTTTTTCTTCATCACTAATAGGGTTGCTCTCATTTTCTTCTTGAGAAGTAACTTGATCTACTATTGATGCAAGTGTAGGTCCTTATTCATTACTCCTAGATGTGTATCTATATTTATCTTCAAAAAAACCATATAAATATCTAGAGGATAGGTGGCCTATTATTTTACAATTATAATAGAATAACAACTTACCTTTTGAGCTCTATGACATATCATCTGAAGTTTCTTCATCTCCAGTGGGTTGGTTACATATAGATGACATATCCCCTGAGTTTTATGCACATGATGTCTCCTTTTAATGATCAACTACTTGTAAATGATATGGATGATATTCAATTTTATGAATAACTTTATTCTGGGTTGCCTTCTTCTTCTTCCTCTTCCTTTTCTTTCTTTATCTCATATAATAGAATCTATTAAAAGAGGGTCTTGCTTAATATCTGATTCATTATAAGAGTAACAGGGTTCTTCAACATGTATTGGTGGTTGTTGATTTTGTCCTCCATACATACATTGCAAATTTTCCAAGATTTCTTTTGTAAACTCACAATCTCTTACTTTGTCAGATTCTAAATCTGATAGTCCTTTCAATATTTCCTTCTTTTCTTTTGAATTGTGTTCATTCTTCTCTCCAATCACTATTATAGACCACCAAATGTATAAATCGAGGAAAATTAAGTAAGATTCCATTTTACCTTCCTGAATATATAATTTTATCCATTCAAAAATGGCATTTCGTCCAATGTAAGGCAATCCTAGTTAGCCATCAACTCTTTTGATCTACCTTCCAAAGGTTAATTTGTTCCTAAAGGAACCTAGCTCTTATACCAATTTTTGTAAACCATGGTAACACAAAGAGGGGGGTGAATCAATATCAAGGCCAATTTTAACAATATTTACCATATTTAATCATTTAAACATACAACAACATATCATTTAAGATGCAACATAAACCAAAACATGAATTACACAACAACACAATAATCAACACACACATATGACACAAAGAATTTTACTTGGAAACCCATAAAGGAAGAAAACCAAAAATCAGGTTTCATTATGATGTAAATTTAAAGCCAAGACTTCTGATTACATAGAGTATTTGTAAGCACCCACTCATAGGAGGCCCTAACCACCTATTTTCTTTTTGGCCCCAACTAGAAAGAAGCACTAACTCCCTAATTTGTTTTCCTAACACCAATTAACATGAAGCACCAACTTCATATATTTTTTACTGGCACTAACCAACATGAAGCACTAACTCCCTAATTTGTAAACCACTAATTGTAAGAGGCACAAACTCCCAAGTTATTTTTTAGGTACCCACTAGAAGGAAGCACCAACTTCCTAATGTGAAAGAGTTAACCTATTGAACCTATAGACTTATATTTCATAAATTTTCAGACTTTTATCTACAGGGTCTTTATTCATAAAACTTTCTTCTCTATCTCGTTACTTCAACTCTTGCTAAACTTGACGCCTCATAAATCAACTCAGGAATCTCACACTCTGCTCTACCCTTGTAGACTCTTATAGTAGCATAAGAACTACAAAAAGAACCAATTTTTCCTCTCACTCAACTTCTATTCAACTCGACCCATTCACACCTTTGGATACAACAAATCTTGGATTTCCTCTCCACTCTTTAGGCATACACATCCTCAATTGGTCTTTGGCCCTCTACCACACTCACTCACAACATAATATCTTACGCTTCTCAATCTGAACATAAAAATGGGATTGGCACACCTTAAAATTAGAACAAAAATAATTTGTTTGGTCACTTACACATGGTTTGATGAGGACCTTCGTTTACTCTTATAGGGCTTGAGGATTATTCATTACCATACCAAGGCTTAAATGATAATTGCATTAATTCATTCACAACTCAAGGAGAGGCTTTAGTTACATTTACACAGCTCGAGGAGGCACTTATCAACTACTGCAATCAATTCCAGATCTGTCTTAAATTCTTACTATCTTATTTAGTTCCCTATCTCATTCTCTAATCTTCAATCAGGATCACATGTTGTTTGCATGCATTGTGTTTCCTTTGATACCTCATACACTCAAAGTACCATTGAATCACAGTGAATTCTCCTGGTAAATTTTCCTCTTGACCACATCAAAAAGAAACTATCGTTGCACCTGTTATAGAACCTTTCCTTAGTTGGATTTTTAACTGAACTTGGTGCGCCAAACCCCACTTTTTTAATAGTGAAGTGCCTCACCCTTCAACCCTCATTCTCATGAGATTTCTACTCATAACCAATCTCTAGCTTATAGAGAATAGATGATCTTCTCGATTGTTGGCACTTTTCTCATGTCCCGGTGCCATGACAAATGACTTATGTGTGGAGGGGACTAAGCTTTATATTTGTTTAATATGTATGTTCCCTTATACCTTTGTGCCTTGGAATTATGTGCTTGAGGGATTGACCTGTTCTATACCACAAAGTGTTATTGCCCAACCTTTATATCACGACACTAGCCTTACTCCACATCTATGGGGTGCGTCATGAATCTTGCCAACAATTCATATATTACTTTTTGTCTCCATCACTTGGCTTTCATCAACGACAATAGTTTCTAATTATTTACCTTTGCAAATCATTTTATTGGACCTCTGTGGAGGGACATACAATTATTATTTAGATAACAAACATATCTCCATCTCTTGAGATCCATCTCCCACGGCTCCATGCCATTTCTTACCCTTTGCAATTCTTTTCACTGGACTTTTGTGACATAATGATGTGTCATGCTACATCATCATCATCCCATATTTCACCCTATGAGTGATTCCACATGCCACCCATCAAAGGGCCACTTCGACACCCAAAAGTGCCAAATATGTATGCCACGTGTCCCTTGCCATGTTTTCACCTTGCCAACCTATACTAACAACTAGCTACCACATCATCCTTTCCATCTAATCATATTTTCCCACCTATCATTGTGCCACCTCATCATATATGAAGGAGGGCCCAAGGGTCCTGGTGTCAAGCGAAAATTCCCTTCATTAATTTGTCAAAGTGCGAAGGTTAAACTTACGTTATTTGTTGCAACCCTTAATTTTACATTCTATGGAGTCTATCATCTGCAAGTGCCTTTCCAATCATATTATAAAGCACTCCATCCTACCCTCCATAGCATATTGCCACATTTAACAATAGATAATAGGAAAGAAATTTGTCCCATTATTTATGTTAGTTGTCCCGTGGAGTCTATCACATGATGGAAAAAGTCTCATCTCGTGGGTGTTGTCAACCATAACTCTTGTCTTTGCACCTATATGCAAAAACCTTATGTGACATGCTATCAAATTATAGATCAGTTAATGGGAAAAATCTTATCCCATGCCTTCTATCAACTTGTGGAACCCTACAACAATGGAACCTTGCTAGACTTCAAAATATCATAACTTCGTCTCTCTTTGGAGTTTTGCAAATTTTCATATACTATTGGAAGGGAATTTTTTAGGACTATCCATTCATGTACTTTGCAGGAGCACTTGAGATGATCTCCTAAGGAAAAAAAAAAATCCTTTAAAGCTATAAACTTTATTCTTAACCTTAGCTAAGTAGTAACACCCATATGTACTCTTACCAAGGCTCCAACTCCAACTGAGCAGGAAACACACTCAACACTCAACTACCAATACTAACAACCATCTCGTCTTATGATTTTAATCATTGAGGCTGACATCAATGCATTGAGGTTGACATCAATGCCAACATCTATATCACAAGCAATGTGGTTGAGGTTAATTTGTTGGATGAGAGAAAAATGGCCTAGAAGAGAAGATAGCTTGGAAATTTGTTTCATCAAAATAATGATATATTTAGAAAAATCCAATGAAACTATTGCAATATTTGTTGAAGATCTATTGTAAAGGATGTTAGGGCACTTTGATTAAACATGACTTAGTCATGGATTTAATTTACTATTGGTAGTTTGTGGTCTAGTAATTTTTGTAGCCCATGGTCTTTCTCATGGTATTCTCATGTAATGCAACATATTTAAAAACACGAAAAATACATTGTAAGATCCCTTTGGGATAGGAATAGTAGATTTATTACTCAACCTACAAGGGTTGCCAGGTTAAAATATGGTGTCCATGTGTTATTATTATTATTATATGTTTTTCATGTATTTATTTTCCTCTCGTTTTCTAAAATTGAAATTAGAGACACTGTGAAAAATTATCTTCATAGAAAATATGTGTGAAGAAAATTATTTTTCTTATTCGTGCATGATAAGAGAGATTTATGGCAAATCCAACCCAATACAGAAGTGAAGAGGAAGAAAATAACATGCAATGAAATCTCATGAGAATTGATTCAAGAGAAGCATCTCATATTGACCATTGAAGTTCATGTGGGTAAACTAAGTAAGTGTAAAAAAGTAGACTTACTAGTATTGATATTACAAAAGTGAATAAGATAAATATGAAGTTATGTTGAAGTTGGAAAGCAAAAGTAAGAGAAGCAAGTAGCGATGCACAAATGCACCTTGAATCCCAATATTTAGAATCGAATAAAATGTTTCTACTAAGAAACTAAGAGTTGAGAAAATTGGTTTAGTCATTAAAGGGATGGTTTTTTGTAAGATCAGTTTTGAGAGTCTGCATGATGAGAGATTGCATGGATTTGGTGAGTGAAAATAGTATTAGAAGCCTAGGCTAAGATATGGATCGGCATGGGATGGATTTATAGAAATAACATAACTCGTGGACAAGAAAACATAGATGAAATCAATGGTGTTGAGTTTTGGTGAAGGAGCTAATTTATTATGGAGAGTTGCAATAGTGGATGAGAACCTTAAAGTTTTTTGGTCTGAGTTATAAATCTTAGCCATATATGTAGGTTGTATTCCCCAAGGTTGTTGTAAGATCTATCATTCAAGCATGCATGTAGTGTGGTAGCACATGATTTGTCAAGCTGGGTAATAAAGTACTTGAATAGGTACAAGGGTGGTAGGTATACTTGTACACTAGGTTGAGGTTACTTTGTTGTAAGACCTATTATTCAAACATACATGTTGGAGTGTGGTGGCATATGGAGTTATGTAAGATCAAGTTGTAGAATGGACCATTTGAATATGTATGATGGTGCAAAGATCTATCATTCAAGCATGCATGTAGTGTGGTAGCACATGATGTGTCAAGTTGGGTAATAAAGTACTTGAATAGGTATAAGGGTGGTAGGTGTATTTGTACACTAGGTTGAGGTTACTTTGTTGTAAGACCTATTATTCAAACATACATGCCGGAGTGCGGTGGCATATGGAGTTATGTAAGATCAAATTGTAGAATGGACCATTTAAGTATGTATGATGGTGCAAAACTACTTGTATGTTAGGTTGAGAGGGGGGGAGTGTGAGATCTCATGATGTTAGATGGTTGATAAATCATGTACAAGAAAAGTATCCTATAAAAACAACAAATACAACCATAAAACCACGAATTACGCATGTATTCTAGTGGATGGTAACTTTTTTATATGAACTTTAAGAGAGCTATTGGGGACAAGTTAATCATGCTAGTATTTTTGATAACCCATGGCTTTTCCCATGGTATTCTTATGTTATGTAGCCTATTTAAAAGTTTGAAAAATCCATTGTAAGATGTCTTTAGGCTAGGAATATTATATTTATTATTGAGAGCTGGTTTTACAATTATGGTTTCTATGTTAAACTATGGTATCCATGTGTTATTCTTGTTATGTTTTTTTCCTATCTTTAGTTCTCTTTTTTTACTAACAAAAAGGTCATTATTTACCCATCCTTCATAAATTGTTGCTAAATATGCTTATGTGGCATCGTTGCTCATTTGAGTAAAGGCCAAGTTTAGATCATATTCCTTCATTAATTTTGTTTTCCACCATGTAGTTGCAAGAAAAGGAAGAGCTCCACCTTAAATTGTTGTACATTGAGAATTATAATTGGTGGCCTCTACCTTAGTAAAGAACAACCATGGCCAATCCTCAACCACCATGATCTTCTTCTATGACAAAGTATTAAGTGAATCTCAAATGAGCTTTACAATTGCTGATGAAATTTAGTTCTCCATGAATCTTTACAGTCCTTCTCACTTGAGATTTGTGTTTAGAAGCATTTCAAGCTTGGGATGTTTCCTTGTTTGGTGAAACTAAGAACATTTGCGGTTCTAACACGGACAAGAAAAACAACGCCCCTTCATTAGGAATAAGCAACCCAACCCATAGCTCTTTGAGGAAATTAGATAGATGTTTTGCAAACTAGAAGTCTTTATTAAAATAAAGAAAGCATTAGGTCATTTCAAACAACTCACCAGACAAATTTTTGTTGAATATTGTATATATTGCTTCACTTATAATTTAAAATTAAATTTTCTTTCAACCTAAACCTTCTAATATTGATTTCGTTGGCTACAAAGGTCGAAATTAATGAACCAAACATTTAGCAACACTTTAGAATCAATTTACATGATCATTCATTCATTGTACTCGTTGCGATGAGCTGAAATTCGACTCTTTACAATGATATTCAGGTCATGCCGATTGCCTTTTACGGAAACTGAAACTTTTACAGAAGCTGAAACTTCTGTTCATTTTTTTCCTCAAACTTCCAATGTCTTCCGCAACGTGCATGGCATCGATGGAAGCGCCCAACAATCCCCTCTTTGTGAACCCAACTGCAAAGAGTCCGTTTTCTCCTTTCCATCCATGGGGAAAAGGCGTGTTTGGTATCCCTTCTTCAGAGAAAAAGTTGCAATCCTGCAATACAATTTTAGTCGTTAGTAAAAGCCGCCATAGATTTCCAATGAAAGCTATATCAATGGTTTCACGGAGAAAAATAATTTAGCAATTTACCTTTAGCCATGATGGCACGTTACTTTTGTATCCGGTTGCTAAAATGACGGAATCAAACTCCATTTCCTCGCCATTGACGAATTTGGCACCAGGGTGGGTAAGGCAATCGAGTCCTGGCAGAATCTGTGGCACCCAGAAAACGATCAGACTTATTGGCAACAGAACCTGTCCTCCCCAAAGTCAAAGGCAGTGGGAAAATATAATAAAAACTAAAGAATTTGTATTAGTCCATTGATGATTAGGATTTTTTTTTCATTTCAATTTGGTTTAAAAGTATTCCGAGAATAGTATTCCTAGAATAGTAACGGATTCCAGGGAATATGTTAAGAATTTAAGAAAGGATCACTTTTTTTTAAGAATTTAACCATGTAAATTTATCAACGGGTTACTAATTCAAATCTAACTCACAGTGAGTGTCAAGAAAATTAGGATTAATTAAGATCACTTTATAAGATTTAACTATGAAACCTAACCCATAAAAAAATATATCAAGAAAATTAAACCAATTACATCTTAATAGCAGAAATGCTTTGACAACAACAACTAACCAATTACACTAAGCTATATGTATCCTATATATAACAAAATTGAATTGAACTCTATATAACAAAATTGGGGAATACATATAGTGAAAGTAAAGAATACCTTGATCTGTCCATTTCTGATCTTATCCATGGCTCCCACGTCCAGCACAGGAGTCTTTCCCGCTTTATTCTTCAGTTCCAGCGGACCCATCAATGGCCTCTTGATACCATAACGTTCCGTGCTGCCAAACATAAACCATGCCACGCATAACAGAAACATGTCCACCAGCCATAGCGGAAGCCACTTCATTAACCAGATTGCTACTCCGAATGTTGATCTCCCAAACATTTCTCTCGGAAGGACATGCACCTAGAAACAATTTCAATAAGTAAGACAAGGGCAATAGATTATGGTTTATCTATATTATATATTAGGGGTAATTATTATTTTTAACTAAGTTGAGTTAGGTGGGGTTAATTTTATTGGATGATTTTTTTTAATCAAAAATACTATTTAAAATTCACTCTATCTTCAACCTCTTTCAGAAAACTTAACCTAAAATTAGAGAAACTAATCCCACACAACTCAATTAATCTACGGCTTATAAAATAACATTTTTATACTTACTGCACTGCGCACCACCATGGATGGATTGGCATTATGATTGGAGAGATCGAGGCTGACTTCCATACCAGAATTTGCACAGCCAACAACCAAAACATTTTTCCCGTGAAAAGCAGCCCCACTTTTGTAATTGCTCGCATGAATGATCTGTCCTTTGAAATTTTCCATGCCTTTGATATCTGGAATAATGGGTTCTGCATTTTCTCCTGTTGCTACAACCAACCAGCTGCATGTGTACTCAACCTTTTCACCGCAACTATTCACAGTACGGATTCTCCACATTCCGCATATTTGATCATAATGAGCAGATTCTACGCATTCATTGAACCTAGGCTTAAGGTTGAAGCGACGGGCATAAGATTCCAAATAGTCAATAAACTGATTCTTGGTAGGATATGTAGGGAACTCCTCCGGAAACGGCATTAGAGGAAGTTCACAGAAACGCTTTGGTAAATGGAGCTTCAGACGATCATATGTCCTCTGCTGCCACAGAGATGCAATGCAGTTTTCCTTTTCCAATATTACACATGGAATTTCTTCTTGTTGTAAACAGGCTGCTGTGGCCAGACCTGAGGGACCGCTCCCTATAATTATAGGGCCGTTTACCCAAACGCAGCGTTGCTGCTGCTCAATGGTAGGGTTGTCCTCGTTACATGCTAATTTCCCACTCAATAGTCTGCGAAAAGAATCCATTTTATTTTCCTTGACACTCTTGGGTCGGTTAGGCTTTGTTAATCATGAGTTCACAGGAAGTGATTCTTTCTGATGGATCCGCAAGAAACAATATTTTCTTGGACTTAACTCACTGATCTCAGGACAACAATTGATGAAGGCTTTGTCTCTGGAATGAATGCCACCGTGAGGCTTTGTCTCTGGAATGATTACCACCGTGACAAAGTACGAATATCCCGAACTGCTTCTGGACTAGAGGGGAAGGGCAGGACGATTATATATATGCAGGCCATGAGATTTCCCTGGATATGATACAGATGTAGTCCATGAGAGAGCCAAATGTAGACATGTTTTCTTGTGGACGAGAATGGTCGAGAGACAGAAGTGTTCACCATCCCTCCAGCTATGGCGTTTATGGATTTCTTCGAGGCTTTGACACTCAACGTGTGTTCCGCAATTATCCATCTCTGGCACTTTGGATTGCTCGGGGTGGAGTGCTTAAGACTTTTTAAGTGCCTCGGATAAAGCACAAAGCAACCAACAATAATGAAGAGGCTGCAGCTTGCAAAGGCCAATTGCCAACGGTCGTCGTGTGTACATTCGAATGGAATTTACTTGCAAAGAACAAGTCGCCACGAGGCGCTTCAGGGATGCATATCCATCACGAGGGGCGGTGAAGGAGAATCGACATCAATGTCAACGTGATGAAATCGAGGAGTTGAGATTATCATATAACATTAAAAAGCAACTTTAAACAACCCTTAGGAGTTGAGATTATCATATAACATTAAAAAGCAACTTTAAACAACCCTTTATTATTTATTAATGAGTAATGAAAATAATTACTATTTAGAAACATATTATTAATTTCATTGTGAAGTATAGTTTTATGGGTTTTGAATAAAAAATCAATTTGAATAAAAAATAAAAAAATTGATGATAGATAAAGCAAAACTTATATTTTGAAAGTAGAGAAGTAATTCAAGTTTGTTATAGTTTTATTGACTTAAAAGTTTGAAGAAAATTAATAGTGTAGTAAATTTTGTGAAATTTAAAAATTTGGAATAGATAATTTAAGAGAAAGTGTTTTTTAGCTTCATTTTTTTTGTATCACAAAGGTGGTAGAGTTTTCTAAAGGCATCAACATTAAGATATCAACATCATTGGTGGGCATATGGGATAAGTGATTTCAACATTGCACTAATAGAAATGGACTATAGACAGGACTTTAATGGTCATTTAATGAGATGGATGAACATGGCAGAACAAGCATCTCATAGGAGGACATGGACTCAACAAAGGAAGCACCTTACAACATAATAACTCATAACTTAAAAATAACAAAATTATTGCTACAAAATACCTATTTGAGAAAATTTTATTATCAATTTCCAATACTAATTTGTTAGAAATTAAATTATTTTTGGATAAGAGTTGAAATAATAATTCTACTACCTCTTCCCAATACGAAGTAGTTATATCTTATAACAATTTGCAAAGAGACATATACTCTTGTAATAATGAATTGAAGCTAATATTGAATACTGAATATCTTCTCAATTATGCATTATACTCTACATTTCTTACATTGTATCATAGCAAGGTTAATATAGGGATCACATGAATCTCTTTTCAAATGATAGACAAATCAATCCTTGAAATCATTGAATTTTCGATTTGTATGTAAAACCATATTTTCTCCTTTAAATCACTAAACCAAACATTATTGAGAAGGGTGATGGGATAGTGGAGTGAATCTTCTTATGATGTGCAACAGATAGCCATTTCAATGGCATTAGATGGAACACGATAATTTCTATTTACCATGATGAGCTAGTAGATTAGAGGAAAAGTTTGAAAAATCATAAGCAAGAAAATCCTTACTCTTAAAGGGGGATTTGGGATCAAGAAACTCAAAAACAAATCTTTATGAGCATTATGAGAAATTTCAAGTGTTAATGATTTCCAATGATGCTAGGAAACTTGGATTGCAACTAAGAGACTATGCATTCTAGTGGACTAGGGGGCAACCCAATGGAGTCTTTTCAATGGCTCCACCTTTGAAGAATGTTTGGTTTATATTTATTAGTAATAATGTGTTCTTTTTTTCAATTAATTTTTTCTTTCAATAATATAATTCATAAGAAGACATCTTAAATTATAAGGTTTACTAATGTAAAAATGTCAAATCTTTACGAATTAAGTTGTTTCTATATAATAATTGAGAAAATAACTAAATTTCATAACAATTTGCAATCTCTATATAAAAGAGCACATATTACTATAATAATAAATCAGATACAATACTAAATATCTTATACTACTATAATAATGAATCTGATACAATACTAAATATCTTCATTGAGTTCATGTTATTATTCATTTATTAATTATACACTATAGTCTACCTTTCTTATAAATTTACATTACCAATAAGAAGTTCAAATTTTTATATCCATATACAATAATCATTTTTCACAATACCATTATTACTACCAATATGGATCATACCCTACATTAAATATGGACTACCTATTACTTCCTTATTAACCCATACATACATATATGTATGGATATATGGTAACATCTTTATAACCACGAGAGACAAATTTAATGATTATTGTTATTGAAACATATGTGTGAAAATTTAATATTTTAATATTTAAAATAACATAAAATATATTATTTTATTAATCATGAATAAAGTGTAATGTCCCTCAATAATAAAAATAAATAATAAATAATAATAAATAATAAATAATAAATAATAAAAAAATAATAAACAATGAATAAATAATAATAATAATAATAATAGTAATAAATAATAAATAACTATACTAAAGCTCTAAATAAATATAAATAGAAATAAAATAAGAAAACAGTAAAAAAAATCAGTAAAGTTATCAAAAAGAAAAATAAAAGAAATAAAATAAGCAAGCAATAAAGTTGCATGTAGACACATGAAGTATGTGCATGTGGTTCTTCTTCTAATGGTTGCTCTATTTAATTGATGGTGAGGAAGATGAGAGGCATTCCTGCATTCTATCATTCCAAGATTCTATCTTTCATTCTCTTGGGAGAATGGTGTTCTAAGATAGAGGAGTCTCTAGTAGTAGTACAATGATTGAGGGCTCGGGGGTGACCAGTTGTAGCAATTCCTTACACAATTGAGCCTACGGTTCGGTGGAGAGTCGTCCCCAAAACCTTGTTGCCATATGGCAGACATCAATCACAGGTAATATAGGTAAGTGCTGATTTGTTTGAATTTGATATTGATTAGGAAATTAACTACATATTTATTTTGGACTGTTACATATGGTATCAGAGCAAGGCTCAACCCTTAGGGCCTATGGGCATCTAAAAAACAAAATTATTTTGTTGGGATTTTAACTTGACTTATTTTGAAGGTAATACAGGATGCTTACATTCGGGAGGCCGCATATTATTTACATTTTTTAACCCAATGTGCATTGGATGATACGAAAATCATTCTTGGTTTAAGGCTTCTCGTTGTTCATTGTGATTATTTTGATCTCTTTATAGCACTTTTTCCTCTCTTTCTATACCTCCTCCACATATCTTTACCGATTTGCTGATATGGGAATGTTGTTTTATAAAGTTAAATGTATTTTTCTGTTAATTGTAAGGGAATTTTCGCTTCACCATACAGTACATGTTTTCTTTTAAATATGGCTCAATTAGTGAAATTAGACACAAATCTCTAGAATTGGTCCAGCTTTTGTTTGAGTTGTAACTCATGTATGGAATCTTACTTCTTTTAGTGCTGCTGGATTGGAAGATTCTTCTTAAAACCTTTTGAGCCCCACTCCCCTGCCTCTTATTAAATCTCTATTCAATTGGAAGAATAATGATATTTTCATTGAAATTGATAGATCTTTTAACGCAAGAAGGCCATATTTTGGTTAGGGATCACCGAGAATAATCAAATTTCATTTCCGTATTATATTCTTCATGTGGAGATTAGTTAAACTCATACTTATAAGGTAGAAGGAAGATAATATGATACTTATAAGGCAATCATGTGATTTCGGAATGTTGTGTTTTTAAGGAAAAGCTTTTTTCTGGTACTTGTAAGGGAATCCTCTGGTATCGGAACGCTATTTTTTTTTAATAGGTAAAAGATTTTGTTTGATATGTGGGAGCATGAAACTCAACTTTCGTATTAACACATTAACCCGCTTTTTAGTAATATGAATTTGATCTTTGTACCTCTGCATTGAGAGATATGTGCTTTTAGTATTTTAATTTTTAATTTTTGTGGGCTTTCATGCATTTGAAGGTACGTAGGATGTTTTAGTTTTTCCCTATAGCTCAAAAATCAGCCATGGGGTCTGAAATCTAAGCACTGTATGCATGAGGCATATTTGTTATTAGGATTGCTCGTTCCCTGATTAACTGGACAGGAACGCGGTTTCCTTGGTCTGCAAGTCGTGGTTTCAAATCGAGGCGAGCAGTAGGCAGTGGGTTTTCATCAGAAATTGCTATTTTGGTCCTATAAAGTTTTGATATCTCTGATTTCCTTATCTGGACTTTTTAAGCGTGTATTTAGAAAAGATTTTGCATTATTTCAGTGGTTTTTTTAATTATTTTTTTTATTATCTAAATTGATTTTTCATTGTGGCTGAGATCTTGGGTGTTAGGAGGATTCTATGATTCCATGCAAACAGAGTTCCGCACCAAAGCAAATAAAGGACTGAATTAAACTCCCATCATGATTTCGTAACTTTTCATTCAATTCAATTCTCCATCATTTAGATTAGACTCACATTCTGTTCTCTGTAGTATGGGATCTACATTCGATGATCAGGGCTTCCTGTTGAGTGTTTAGAGCAACCATTATTAATTTGCTTCATGAATCTGGAAAGTTTCTGTCATGGATGCCTAAATTTCCACTTTAACTGGACACCCACTTGAATTTTATGAATGTTTTGGCAGAGAGCAAGAGCTTCATGCAGGGATTCCCGCGGTCTGAGATCTTTGATGTTGTAGACCCACGAAAGAATTTGGAGCTCGGACAGATGAAAATGTTTGAAGTGGGTATGTGTATTTGAGCTGAAAGAACTTCAATTAGAAACCCATTAGAGGTTTATTTTTTTCTTCTTCGATCTTTTCATGTCATGATCTGTATAAAAATCAGAAACCTCGAATATTTTGGATGTGTATATGTTGGAGCTAAGAGGATTCGAATGGACACAGAAGAAGATATTTTCTGTTTCATATTCAATGATCAGAGCTTTACTCTGCCGATTATTAGATGCATTTAGAGTGGAACTTATTAAATGCATGATCAGAGGAGAATAGGAATCTAGGGCGTTTTCTCAGCCACGTTGGTGGTAATTTACCTGGTTTTTGTATTAATGGTGTTGAAATGGAAGGCTAGTGTAACCTTGGCTAGAAGAACGGAGGCATACCCATGAAGTGTCTAACAAAAAGGATGGGCGGGGTGCATTGGTGGAAAAGCTGCCTCTCATATTATCCAAAATATCTAGTGAAATATTGAAAATGCCAAATATAAGTAAAGAACACGACTCTAAAGTATAATGATGAGGATGAATTGCACAGAAAACGCCAAAGAAACAAGATAATATCTCCAGTCTCAGCTAATCATATCACATATTGTATAATGAGTGCATTTATTTCATATATATACTAATTTATCTGTCATTTCCCATGGTATGGTTTCGCTCCTAAGGAAATCCATTCTTTGTGGTGCAGCTACGACATGTTTCTCAAAGAAACATGGGTTTCTTGTTTCAATTTAGGAATTGGATCGTAGACATAGTCCAATTTGGAATTTTTGTAAATTGTGTGGAAAAAGCGGAAGCAAATATTTTTGGAATTCTATTGGCATATCATCATGGCACTAGGTATAGTTTAATGCCCGGCAATGTAGAACTACAATTTTATGACTTATCCAAGAAAATATGATGGCTAAAATGTATTGTAATTTAAGGGATTTGATATGGTGTTGCCTTCACAGGTGCACTTGCAGGCAGGCCATATAATTAATAAAATGATTTTATTTTGTGTTGGGGAAGGATAACCTTCCCAGTCATCCGATCCGGTTTTGGGTCGGGTGGCAACATCTCTTCTTGTTTATGGTGTGGAATATTTCTTTGGTGGTTTGATTTCTTAAATCCCCTTAGAGTAATCATTTAATGGCCATACGAATCTCAAGATATATTCAATAAATTTGGTTAACGATTTATTTTGTTAAAAGCAGCCCACTAATTTTTAAAACATCTTTCTTCTAACATAAGCGATGACTGGTGTGACATATAATCTCAAAAAGTCATGGTGAATAAATTTTCTTTCAAAATTCAAGTACTTTCTTAGAACAATAATGCCACCAACATTCTTAAGCTTTACTCATTTGAATTTCGATTTTATGTATCTTGGCTCTTATTTCATGCTTCTTAAGTGATGAATCTTGATATTGAGTGACTGATAATATTATTACAGTGTTTGGTTACATTATTCCAGTGGTGTTTTATTTCTCGTACCAGTTCTCTATATCAATTTTTTTTTATTTTTTTTATTTTTTTTTACAATTCCTCAACTTTATTTTTCATTACATTTTGATAATTGATCTTGCTTAGGTAGACTGATATACTTTTAAACTAGCTACAACCAGCTTATTTCCTTAGAATCATTACAAAAGTCTGATATTAAATTATGGAAGTGAGACCTGAAATCCCAGGGGTATCACCATTTGTTTTGAAGGATCAACTGTAAGTGTTTGGTTGGTATAAGTTAAAGTTTGGTGCACTCATTAGTTCCTCATTCGTTTTCTCATGCATCATTATAGACAACAGATTGATTTTTGCATTAGTATTGGAATGAGCCTCCTTTCTTATTTCTTATTTGGTTTGGATACCGCCCTTTCCTCTGTGGTTCTCTGCTCTCATTAGAATATCATTGCATGGTAAAAAAACTATTAGAAATCTCATTTTCTTGAGTTGTACTTACATCCTCTTACCATTTTCTAAATGCTATTTCATAAAATGAAAATTGCTATAATCAACTACAACAGTTAAAGGTGTGATAGTGCTTCACTAATCTAAAAAGTTTATTATTCCAAGGTGTTGTTCAAATAACTCTCTCCATTACAACCATATAACAAGGCGAAATTCTAATTAAAGGTATATAGTTTTGTTATGACTGATTGATTCATTGGAAAAGTATATAATCTTCTAATCTTGGACGGTGATAATCTACCCATAATTGACGATGTATAATTCTCTGAAAGATCGGTATATTTTCTGTCTATCAGCTTATTTTCATATGAATTTTTCCTTGAAAATCTTGTGATACCATGCTATGATGTTAAACATATCTTGAATAATGGTCATTTCCGAATAATGTAAACAACTGAACTTCACATCCTAAACATTCATTTCTTGGGATTGAACAATATGCCAACTAACATGATTCGATCCACATTAGATGGCATTTTCTTTAAAATTTTAGCAATATGGATATGATATACTGGCATGTTTTTTGTGGGGTAACAAATCTTTGATGCTAGTGTAACTACTCACCACTGGTTCATTTTACAACACAGTTACATAGCAATTGAAGTATTTGCATAATTGATGTTGAAATTTGTCACCAATTAAAGTGCTCTAAAATAGTGAAATCTGTTCCAATTCACAATGGATAAACTTTGATATCTTATTATCTTTAGATGATCGTTGTTCACTTGCATTTGTTCATTATTTTATGGTTCAATCTGATCTAAAAACACAGAGGTAACATTCCTTGAATGCTGATCATATTATTCACTAACTATTTGGGTTGGATTGTTGTTCCCATTGTCCTGTACCAATGGCAGTGGCTTGGCATTTCTCTAGTCTATTATTGCAAGAAAACAACTCTCTCAATATGATCTTCTAACGATGACAACAAATCCTTGATTATTAAGATGTTGTGAAGCAATTAGGAGTGCTTACTTAGCTAAGATAGTTTAAGTCATGTTTTATGGTTTGAATGTTATGATACATCTAAATCATACCCTATGATTTCAGTTTAGTTTAATTAACTTTTATGATGTTGAGTATAATTTTACATGAGGTTTCGTGATTCAAGGTTAATTTCATATAATGGACAAAGTTGTCTAAGGAGAAATGGAAAGGATAAACTTGCAAATTTTTTTTAAGGATGATAACTAATTAGATGCTTAAGGTGGTAGAGAAGAAGTATCACAACAAGGGTAAGAAATCAGTAAGGAGAGACAACCTATTTTAGAACATAATGGAAGAGTTGGGTATAATCATAACTTGGGACTCTAAAGGTATCACTATAAGGTCTATCTAAGGATGATGCACATAAAGAAGAAAATATGGGCAATCAACTAACGAAGTTGAATAATCATGGTAATAATGAAGGTCATTTTTAAGGAACCTACAAGGTATGTTAAAATAGAATGATTGGAGAAGATAAGTTGTGTGCATAACAACATTTATAACAATGGGAGAGCTGCATTGTAAAGTTTTCCATAGGTGACTAACTATATGAATGAATTATGGATAACAAGATGAAGGATAAGGCAATTTAATTATGTTGATGTCTTAAAACAAGAAATGATAAGAGGATTACATTTGGTAGCCATCTTAATGAATTTATTTATCAGGCATTACCCAAGTTGGGAAATAGTATCAACATTTCCTAGGTATATCAGTGCTATGTTTAAGAGAGGAGGAAAAGAAACCACAATGACTAGAGGTGAGAAATTAAAGTCAAATAGAATAAAGTAAAGAAGTTTCCATTTATAGGCTAGTAGACATGGAATATTTGGAAATTAAGACTAGGAGAAAAATATATAAGAACATCTGGTAGGAGGAAATGAAGGGATGTTCTATCAAGAAGAAGGTTATTTAAGGGTATTGATGAGTGGACCAAGAAACATGATTGGTAATGATCATAGTGATGATCTACATAGTCATCATGGACAATGATGACAGTAGTGTTTCCAACTGTTTCAAAATCTAAAATAAAGATACTATTTAATGAGCAAGAATCTCTTGTCCAACTTGAAGAAGGGTGAATTTACAATAAAGCAATCAAATGGTATTGAGATAGGAATGACCTAGTGTTTGCATATAGCAATATTGGAATCGGTAAGCCAAAGGGTAAATGGATGTAAAACCAAGGGATTTTAATTTTGAGATAGATGGTTTAAATAATGATGGTATAACTAGTAATATCTTAAACAATTTCCTTGGGAAAGGAATAATATATGACAAGAGATTAAGACTCAAGATGACGAGGCCCGTGTGAAATTTAAATGGGGTAAATGATCAACTTCCTAGTTGAAAGAAGTGGAAATGATTATTGAAAAGTAATTGACAACTTGATGAAAACATATTGATGATGGTTCATGATATGATATACATGTGGTTCTTATAGTGATAATGTATCCTTATGATGATACTGAGATGCATAGGTATTATGACGTTATGACAAGGTATATTGACATATTCATTTACTATGTGATGATAGGTATTTAATGTTCAATACTCATGATGGATATGATATGCATAATGTGGCATAGGAATTATGATGCTATAATATGAGGTTTATTGACATGTGGTTCACTTATTATGTGAAGTCATGATATGACTTTGATGCAATAACGTTGATGATCTAACTTATGATGGTATTTCATGAGGTGAAGCATGTGATAATTGCGTACAAATTTATGACGTTCATGAGCATGCAGTTGGTTATTATTCATAATGTTGCGATTAACAATGATGAATGTTCTCATGATGACATGCAAGACTGGGCACATGGATTATTTTCTATGACACTATGATGGTATGGCTAATGAATTGGTTGCATGTTGAGGTGTGATGATTCATAGGACTCCACAAATGGGCTGAGAGGATCGGTTTGTTTAATGATCTTGTGCGAGCCCATACGGACAAAGGAGAATAGGTAACACCATATGGGTCGGGGACAAACTCAATCAACACTACATATGCCAGTGGTTCCTTTATCTTGTGTGTAGCTCTCGATGATAGCTCTTGAAGGGCTATGGGACCATCTTGAGGAGGCCAAGTGCCTGATATTCTAGGCTAGGTGCTTTTTATTGGATTGGGATGCCGAAGTCTAGTGGGGGCATAAGGACTTCGATGCCTGGGTCTGTGTGCCTTAATAGTTATGGAGGGAGTGGGCCAACCTTGCGAGATGCCTGGAGTCATTGAGTACCGTACCAAATGCCTGCCTTAGGGCAGATGAGGTCTGAGTTAGGCACGAGCCTTGGGGCTAGCCTTGGACTAGGATACAGACTGGGTGAGGCTTATGCCTGGTGCCGAAAGTGGGAAAAAGGACATAGATTCCTTGGGATTTCCAGGGTGTTGTGGAACTTTCGATGCCTGCTGGTTATAATAGTCCAGCAGAGAGTGTGGGCAACATGAAGTAAATAAAATAATAAACAATAAAAATAATAAATAATAAATAATTCAACTTAACTTCGGGACGAAGTTCCTTAAGGTGGAGAGTATGTAATGTCCCTCCCTTAATAATAAATAATAAATAATAATAATAATAATAATAAATAAATAATAAACAATGAATAAAAACTAATAAATAGTAATAAATAAAAAATAACCATACTAAAGATCTAAATAAATATAAATAGAAATAAAGCAAGAAAACAGTAAAAAAAATCAGTAAAGCTATCAAAAAGAAAAACAAAAGAAAGAAATAAAGTTGCATGTAGACACATGGAGTGTGTGCATGTGGTTCCCCTTCCAATGTTTGCTCTATTTAATTGATGGTGAGGAAGATGAGAGGCATTCCTGCATTCCATCATTCGAAGATTCTATCTTTCATTCTCTTGGGAGAATGGTGTTCTAAGAAAGAGGAGTCATTGGCAGTAGTACGTTGATTGAGGGCTCAGGGGTGGCCAGTTGTAGCAAGTCCTTGCGCAATTGAGCCTACGGTTGGGTGGAGAGTTGTCCCCAAAACCTTGTTGCCATTTGGCAGACGTCAATCACAGGTAATATAGGTAAGTGTTGATTTGTTTGAATCTCATATTGATTAGGAAATTAACTACATATTTATTTTGGACTGTTACATAAAGTTAATCTCAATATTTTAATATTTAAAATAACATAAAATAATTTTTTTATTAATCACGAATAAAGTTAATTTCATTATAAATGGTAATGGAAAATTTTTCATTAGTTTTATTGAATGAGTATTTTCAAAAATAAAAAAAATAAAAATAAAAAAAAAATTATGGAAAATTTTAAAGGAGGAATTTTGTTTTGAAGTGTAGAAATTTAATGAATTTTTATAATTTTTAATATGAAAATTGTAAATTTTTTGGTAATATTTCTCTAATAATATTCAAATTTATTAGCATTTTATATAGTAGTTTTTATAATTTTGGCAATTTTCAAGGTAAAATAATTTTTTTTATATAGAATTTGAGTAAGTTAATTTTAAAATTTTGGCAATTATTGTTTTTCTATTTTGGAAAAGATATGGAAAATTACCCTATCGGATAAATTAACCTCTAAAATTTTCCCCAAACAAAACATGTTAGGAATAAAATCACAAAGTTATAAAATCAAAATGAATGCACGAATAAAACATGGAATGAAACAATACAAAGGAGACACTCAGTTCACCTAATTTGGGGTACATCCATTGAGAAATAACCAATCCTTCCTTTTAGTGCATCTAACAAAATTAAGGAATTACAAGTACAACACATCTACTACAACCTCCTCTTCACTCTCTCATAATATGCTTCCTCTCAATTACAATGTTTTCTCAATAAGACATAGCCACAATATAATTCACTTATTAAAACATGGTTTCCTTCTAGGTAAAAATACTCTAACATAACATTTACCATCAAATATGTGGCCTAATGATAAATCATCCAAATAGAGTGAAATTGTAATATTTTAGAAGGCAATTTTTCTAAAAAAATATCTTTGGAGGTGCTCCCCATGAACCCTCACCAAAAGGATATCCAAAACCTTGCCTAGACCCACTAGTGTTGACTCATGAATGACCCACCCGACTAAAAATCATGCAAACCATTATAGCATGCCTCTCTTCTAAAAAAACTAATATGATAAAAGAAAGAAAATTTTGAGTGGATGGGGTCCCACGGGAAATAAGGATATGTTGACTACAAATTTATTTAAATTTCTTGACTTTATAATCACTAGCATGTGCTATGATTCATGATATTTATGAAAAGAAATTAACTCAAAAAAGAACACTCAGGTCTAATAGACTTCATCTCAGATAATGGCTCTATTAATGGGAAACAATCATATTTATCCTCCTTCTTAGGTTATGAATACACACAAGTATTTTATTTCAATATCTCCAACGCTCAACATATCTTGGCATGATGTGACTCATTTCTTTAGTGGCATATGTTTTGAAGCATGATAACTTAAATATTATGTTGAATATTGGTGAAGCACCCTCCGTTGGATTACATGATGCGATTACATATTAGAGGTTGTTGATTACATGATATGGGTCTTTCCCTATCGATATCCCTATCCCTCTTGGTATCCTAACATTCCATGTTGCCAAACCTTAGCCATGCCTCAGATAAGAGAAACCAATCCACCAGCCATAGAGGACGCCACTTCATTAACCATATTTCCACTTTGAATGTTGATATCCTGAACATTTCTCTCAAAAGGACATGCACCTAGGAAAAATTTCAAGTAATACTGTAATACAAGGGCAGCATCTTATGGTTAATCAATATAAACATTATATCTTAGAAGTAAAAATTTTATACTTACTGCGTTGTGCACAACCACGGGTGGATTGGAATTGTGATTGGAGAGATTGAGGCTGACTTCCATGCTAGAATTTGCATAGATGACCACCATAAAAATTTTCCTATGAAAAGCGGCTCCACTTTTGCAATTGTTGGAATGGATGATTTTCCCATTGAAATTCTCCATTCCTTTGATATATGGATTAATGGGATCTGCATTTTCTCTTATTGCTACTATCAACTAGCTACATGTATACTCCACCTTTTCTGAAAGGCTAGACAAAACAGTAAGGATAAGAGTATGGGTCGAGATGGCTAGCCAGTAGAACTCTTACTTTTATTTCAACGGATCATGATAGAGGATCCAATGTTCATAGTGGGATAAAATTGAAGGTTAAGCTCAATTCGTGGATCGTTAAATTCTTCTTTTATTGCATTTATTTCAAAAATTGATAATCCGTCTACTTTTGTTGATTATCACCTAATATCACTTTGTAGTATTGTGTATAAAAGGATATTAAAATTAATTGCTAATCGGATTATGCTAGTGCTATCTGAGCATATCACACCTGAATAATTCAGTTTTTTGGATAAAAGGAAAATCCATGAAATTATTTCCATAACAAAAGAGTGTGCACATTCCATTAAGACTAAGCATCTCAAAACTCTTCTTTTGGAAGGTTGACCTCTTAAAATACTAAGATTGCAATGATTGGGAATTTCATCATCTGATTCTCCATAATAATTGATTGGGGTTCGACAGTTGATTGGACCATGGCCTGTGTCACGTCAACACATCTAGAGACCATTATTAATGGTTTTCCATGAGGTTTCTTCAGGGTGACTAGAGGTTAAGACAAGGATGAACCATTTCTCCTCCATTATTCTTGTTAGTTATTGATGGGCTCAACAAGAGCATTGGTGAGGCTAGGTCAGAGGATATTATTTATGGATGTAGAATCGTTAAGCGCATCTCTCTATCACACTTAATGTTTGTCAATGACATAGTTTTTTCTGGGTAAGGTGTTATTCGGGAATGGAGGGTGTTCTATCAAATTTTAAATGACTTTGGAGATGCATCAGGATTATTGATGAATATGAAGAAATTGACCCTTATTCTGTGAGAGTATGAGTTTGATTTGATGAAACATATTGCCAATCTATTCGGCATTAACTCCCTTCAATGATATATGGGCTTTAAATACCTTGAGTTCTTCATTAAGTCAAATTTTTATGAGGTTAATGATTGGGATTGGTTGATGTTGAAATTTGAGAAGCAAGTAAGTTTGTGGTCTGCCAAGCAGTTGAATTTGGGTGTTCAGCTCATTATGATTAAAGTGATGCTGCAAAATATTTCCATATATTGGATGCACATTTTTAAACTTCCTTCCACGGTCATCAACAAAATAAAGTCTATCATAATGTGATTCATATGGGTTGGCTCTGGTAAGAATAGGAAGATTCCCCTTATAAGTCTAGAGTTACTCTCTAGAGAAGTGAATCAAGGTGGAAGGGGTATTCAAAACTTGGAAACTATCAATCTGACATTACTATTAAAATTTTTATGGAGGGCTATTAATGGTGGGGCTATTTGGAGCCATATCATTAAAGAAAAGTACTTAAAGGGTATTTCCTTGATCAACTGGATTAGGGAGGGGGCCACAAATCCTAATGTGACATCCATGTCTAGGAGAAGACTCATGAAAACCAAGCTCTAGCTATTCAGTAATATCGGCTAGGAAATTGGCTCTGGGTCATTAGCTTAAATTAACATGGTAGTGATTAAAGCGATGCACAATCCTCATATTATGTCTCTTCATTTACTAGAAACCCTTCATAACAACATTCTCTACAAGGTGAAAGACATTTCTATAGATAAAGGTTAAATATTTCTACATTCGTATTGGAAATCGATGTTGAAATGTGGTTCACTGCCAAATTCCCTGAGTAGTGGGATTCTTACATTTTCCACCTCAAGATGGCGGAAGTCACTCTGACTTCCAAGGTTGATAGGCTATCATGGAATAGTGACATGGTAAAGGATCAGATATTTGGTAAAAGGGGTTTACTAATTCCTACCTTAGGGATTTATTATGGACACATGTACTAGATGGTTTCAAAGATCATGGAGTTGGGAATTTCCCTGGAAGATCAAATGATTTGGTTGGTTAATGGTCCATGATAAAATTCCAAGGGGATTCACTCGGGGATAAATACCATAGCGCATGCATTCATATTGGGACATATATATTGAGGAAAAAATGACATAATATATTGAACATATATGGGGGGAAAGGGTTTTTATATTGGCAGGTATAAAAAATGGAGATCAAAGTTAATGAAAAAATATGAAGGGGTAGAAAAAATGTTAATGAAAAAATGGATACCTACAATATCTAGTGAAAGTAGGGTATTTTTTAACTAGGAAGGTGTATTGGGTTCATATTGTTAGGGGTTAAATAATGTGATTTTTAAAGGTATTTTTCAATATGTCCCCAAGTTAGGGCTATTGTTTAGTATGTCACAAACACATGTGATATGTCAGAGGTTCATTGAGTGATGCCCTGATGTAAGACTCTCACATGGGCTGTTTTGATAAAACAGGAATCCAAGGGCTTGGTAGATATGCTCTATGTCAGTCTTCCTCATAAGATGTCACTTATCTCTTTTTGATGTGCCCATGTGTTGTAGCTGTATGGGAAGAGGTCCTTTGCATTCTACATATAAATTTGCATGGAATAAATCCTTTATTGATGCTTGTTTGTCACAAAGGTTTACATAAAACAAGGTATATAGGGCAATTCCGTTCTACATTATATGGGGTATTTGGCATATGAGGAATGCTTAAATATTTGACTAGAGGGAGATGGAGGTCAGGATAGTAGGTATTGAGATTGTAGCATACTCCATGGAGAATAATCCTTACAAGGAAAATATTTCTCACCGCAAATTTATTTTAAAGGACATTTGGAACAATTTTTTGGCTAGATTCTTCGATGGGGCATGTTCTTCAGAGAGGTGTGGGAGTGGAATGCATATTGTGATGAGTCCTGGGGAGTTTTACAAATTTAGTTGGTTTAGTGGGAGTGGATCCAATACTAGAGCAAATATGTTGGCACTAACAGGTATCCTATTTTGTGAGAAATGGTTGGACATCGCTGACATAGATGTGTATGGTAATTCCAATGTGACTATCAAATGTGCAAATAAAATATCCTCTCTAGATGCTCCAAATCTCTCACATTGGATGGATTGGACTTGCTCTTTGATCATTTCCTTCTCAAGTATTTCTATCTCTCATATATACCAAGAATAAAACAATCTATCAAAGGAATTGTGCTTACTAGAGCCAAGCAAGATTAAATACTATGTTTTCTGTAGGGGTATATTGCAGAGGTCAGAGGATATTGACATGTGAGGGAGATCATGAGAATTAATGTATTTTTATGTTTTTACAATGTTATGTGGAAGTCGAAATCTATACTTTTTGGGTTTATGTCTTTTGTGTGTTTTCTGGATAGATGTTTTCGTCCATATACACTTTTGGACTTAAATTTGTAGGTAAATTCATATTTAGGAGATTTTATGATAAGTCGATCCAGACTTGGTTTATTGATTGAATAGGTAGGATTCTTTGTTTGTTTTTATAGTTTATTAGCCTCGATGTTTTATGTAGCAAAGAAGATGGATCACGAGATATGTAAACTTTGGTTTTATCGAATGAAAACAAAGTTTGTTTTTTTCATATTGAAAAAAAGTATAGTTTGCCTTTTCACCACACCTGTTCTCAGTACTAATTCTCCAAATTTCGCATATTTGATAATAATGACCAGATTCCATGCATTAATTGAATCTAGGTTTAAAGTTGAAGTGATTTGCATAAGTTTCCAAATAATCAATAAACTAATTGTTGGTAGGATATGTAGGCAACTCTTCTCGAAACAACATTAGAAGAAGTTCATAGAAACACTTTGGTAAATGGAGCTTCAAATGATCATATGTCCTCTAGTGCCACAAAGATGCAATGTAATTTTCCTTTTCCAATATAACTACATGGGATATCACATCATGTAAAGAGGATCTATTTTGGAGATAAGGAAGGGGAAATCCTATCCATTTCAGAGGGGCAGAAGTAAAAGTAGTTTTATTTTTTGTAAGTAGAGATACATGTAAATTAAGGGGATAGTTTGATCTATAACTGCAAGCAGATATATTTTATATGTGTGTTCTTGGTAGATGAAAAAATTATATATTAGTCTATGGAAGGAGTTGTAACGACTTTTTTATAAATAAAAAAATGTCATTTTTTCGACTGGAAAAAAACAACAGTATGGAATCATTTGTTCTTGTGAACAATATGTTGTGGTCAGAACCGAGGAATCACCCCCTATAGTGATAGGGTTGTTTACCCTATAGGGAATTGCTGGTGGTGGTGGTTCAAAATGGAAGAGTCCTCATTATGTGCTAATTTCTTATTCAACTATTCATAGGAAGAATCCATTCCATGTGATTTATTTGTTTGATATTACTGCGTAGAGCGAGCTAACTAAATGCAATGATTGGGAATTGTGTTGGGTCAACCATGAATACTATTGTGACAAAAGTAGGAATATCTAAGATTAATGGGTGAAACATATGTATATATATAATTTTGAATGGTCGACTTCTAGTTGGTCTGAGTGGTGGGATGAATTATTTTTATCTTCCTCATATAATTTCAATTCACAAAAAGTAACATGTTTGCTTCCTAGAAACCTGGTGGGATGGATAATTGTCATCCTCCTCATATAGTTTCAATTCACCAGCAACTACATGTTTGCTTCCTGGAACCTGGTGGGAAATATCATTGTTATCCTCTGTTAGAGTATTAATCCCGACGCCGCGTGTGACTGTTCATGTGACGGAAAACTCTGTTCCCATGATGGCTAGTCTATGAAAAGAGTTAATATTCGGCATGAGTAGTTAAATTTAGATAAAGAAATAATGATAGTAGTTGTAGTTTCTATGGAAGTCGAGATGTATAAATTGTCCTATGTTCAATGCAATGATCAATCTCACTTTGTGAGTTTCAACATGGTATCAGAGCTGAGGGTTTCATCTTAGTTTTTGAGCTCAAGCATCGTGCTTAGTTTATGAGAGTTGATTTTCTATGCATTGAGCTCATTAAGTGTTGTGAGAGTTGAGGTCCATAAGTCATTGGCCTAAGGAGAACTGCCATGCATTTTGGATCATTGGTGCAATGTGAAATGTTTAAAGCATTTGGAGTTCATTGTTTGTAGACTTGTCATTTTTTTGGAGAGGGTTAATCATTAGATGTGTTATCCACTCTAAGGTATGCATGAGTGTTTGAATGGATTTTTGTAGATACTAGAGCCAATTGGATTTGTCAAGTTGGCTAGTGCAATAAGCATGGGAAATCCCTCTTCACATAATCTAACTAGGGAAGCAAGTGGGTAACCTATCCATGTAACCCTCAGATTTGATATGTTGGAGAGTCGCGTAGATGAGAGAAAGAGTGTTTCTGAGTTGTGAGAGAGTGTGAGGACTGAGTTGTGTTGAAAGTGGAGTATGATGTTGTGGAGCAGAGAGCATGTTGAGTTGTGAGAGAGTGTGAGCACTAAGTTGTGTTGAAAGTGGAATCTATTGTTGCACAGGAGGGAGCATCAATTGGCATACTGGAACATTGAGCTTGTGCGGCGATTGAGTGGAGGTGCAACCTTTAGCAAGTTAGTGTTTTTGGTGGCTTGGATGCCTCTGAAAATATGTTTTATAGACAAGATATCCAACAAGTCCTACGTAGAAACATAAAAAAAACAACGATATCCCTATTGCTTATATTGTGCCACTCAAGGGTTCAAATAGCATGGAGGATGTTAATATTCTCAATGGCAGTCAAAACAAAGGGTGGACGTTGGCATTCACCAGTCCATTGCTCTTTTTCAAGCATTCACATAACTAAAAACAACAACCGTTGTCCAAGGGTTGACTATTGTTGCCTGTGAAGAGGCCAACACTGATTTAAGAGTTGCTGAAAGTGCATAACAGTTGTTTTAAAAGTCATTGTTGAAGAAACGCAATAGTCAAAGGCATTGTGCCTATTATTGAACATGAGCAGTGAATGTGGAGTTTCCTAGAGAAGTGTAGCACTGTGCAAAAACATTGTTCAAAAGCGTGGTAGAGGTGTGACTCATTGGTGAGTAGGTGTTCTGTTGAGTGCTTAGTAGAGGTAAACTAGAGGTTGTGATGAATGCTAAGGTGTGTGCCAAGAGGGAGGCATTGAGCTTGCACGTCTTTGACTGCGTTAAGAGAGGAGAACTATTTTTGGCTTACATTGTGAAGTATTTCAGGGACCCTAAAAGGTTTGAGCCATAAAGATTTGAGGGAGAGGTACCACCTCCCTACATGTTTGTCCCGTTTGGAGGTAGCCCACCAATGTGTGTGAAATGGCCATTGGGGTCATTTCCTGACAGAATCTGTTGAGGAGGAGGCACTATTAAAAGGAGCGTGTGAATGCTGGTGTGGCGACTGTGGTGTGGTGAGTTGTTGGAGCTTGGCACAGTCATGTTGGAATTTGTTGAACGCTGAGATTGGCGCAATTATTGTGAGTTTTATTCTATGATAGGAGAAAGATAGAACGTGGGGTGAGTTTGAGAGAGTCTCAACCTCAAATCCTCTATGGAATAATTATGCATTGGGCATGGAGATTGACATGGTCGCTGCCTGTAATAGTGTGGAGCAGCGATGAGGATGGTGTTGAGCTGCCAGCTCGTTTGAGCCATGCATGTGGAGTAGATCCCAGAGAGTTTCTCGTGGAGTGTTGGCAGATAGGAGTGTCTACTAAAGAGGGTTTTTCTGACTGTGATGCTTGTGTGGCATAGATCACATAGAGTTTCTAGTGGAGTGTTGGTAGATAGGAGTGTTTGCAACCGCGTGTCCACTAAAGAAGGTTGTGGCGACCATGACACTTATGTGGCGCAAAGAGTTTCCATTGGAGTGTTGGTAGATAAGAGTGTCCGAAACTAAGTGTCCACTAAAGAAGGTTGTGCCGACTGTGACACCTATTTGGCGCAAAGAGTTTCGAGTGTATTGTTGGTAGATAGGAGTGTCTGCAACTGAGTGTCCGATGACGAAGGTTGTGCTGACCATGATGCCTGTGGGGCATAGATCACATACTGTTTCCAGTGGAGTGTTTGCAGATAGGAGTGTCTACAACCGAGTGTCCGCTGAAGAAGGTTGTGCTGACTGTGACAATTGTGTGGAGGAGAGAGTTTCCAGTGGAGTGTTGGTAGATATGTGTTTCTGCAACCAAGTGTCCACTAAAGAAGGTTTTGCTAAACATGATGCCTGTGTGGTGTAGATCATAGAGAGTTTCTAGTGGAGTGTTGTCATATATGAGTGTCTGCAACCAAGTGTCCGCTGAAGAAGGTTGTGCCGACCATGACACTTGCATGGTGTAGGAGTTTCCAGTGGAGTGTTGGCAGATAGGAGTGTCTACAACTGAGTGTCCATTGAAGAGGGTTGCATCGATCATGATGCTTGTGTGGCACAAAGAGTTTCCAGTGGAGTGTTGGCAAATAGGAGTTTCTACACTGAGTGTCCACTTAAGAGGGTTGTGCTATGTGAAACCAAAAAAAAAATGAAAGCCATGTTATCAAGTTTTTTAAGCCCTAGCTAAGAGTGAGACTAACAAAAACCTTAAAGTTTAGGTCATCGTGATTAAGGGGATGTGTTAGAGTATTAATCCCGATGTTGTGCGTGACTGTTCTGGTGATAAAAAACCCTGTTCCAATGATGACTAGTCTGTGACAAGAGTTAATAGTCGACAGGAGTAGTTGAATTTAGATAAAGAAATGATGACAATAGTTGTAGTTTCTATGGCAACCGAGATGTATAAATTTTCATATATTCAATGCAATGACAAGCTCACTTTGTGAGTTTCAACATCCTCCTCATATAATTTCAATTCACCAGCCATAACATTTTTCTTCCTAGGAGCCTATTATAATGTATCCCAATTATATTTATCTTAATGAATTCCCCATTATCTTTATCTTATTGAATTCCTAAAGAGCATAGAGATATTTATATAATTTTGAGTGGTATCAGTATGATACAAAAGTGTTCACTATCCCTCCAGAAATCGCTAGTTAGATGCCATATATGGACTTCTGTTAGGCATTGACACTCAATGTGTGCTCCATGATTCTCCATACACATTGTCCAGCCATATGCATTGCACAAAGGGGAGTAGAAAAGACATGTTTAGTGCCCACCATGTGGATAAAACACGTAAGAAATCCATAAGAATGAAGAGGATAGAGTGTGCAAATACAAAATAGTCATTATGTCTCTCTACCAATCCGCATTGTACATTCAAATGGAATCTCTGTCTCCCTTCCTATTGGCTTGAGGGGGATTGACACAGGTTTGGAGTTAATTATCCAAACAAATCCCTATAATACAGGCCCTTTCGGTAACAGCTCGTGAAGCACGGACTGAGGTCTCACCTGAAACAGTATGGGGGGGATGCTGGAACCAAGTTTCCGCACCCTTGAGATGTCTGAGGGGTCAGTTTAGGCCAACTATGAATACCTTCACACAGGTCGCTTCACGCACTATCTGGACCTACAAGGCCTTCACGATATATTATAATCACCTTCGCGCAACCCTCACTGGGGGCTAAGGTGACTTCGTGCTGCCCTAGCATCTAGCTGCGCTACTTCCCCAAGTTATACCGTGGATCTTACTTATCTTCTTATAACAGTTACTTATCTTCCCGTAAACAGATACTTTATCTTATATTCACTTTATCAACACATTCATATGAGTTCGCGCATCATATAAACAATAGAAATTAAATTTATATCTGATACATTCAATGCAAAAAACAGGAAAAAGATACACAGAAATGATGTAAAACTTCTCTTTATTACTTCTCCAAAGGTTACAGACTCAACCCGCCCTACGCACTCAGCTGTAGGGGTCCGTGCACTCAGCTACGAACTACTAGGCCTCTATGCACTCAGCTGCAGAGCCTTCTCGTACTCTACAACCCAAAGAGTTGACTCTACACTTAGATAAGAGTCAATTCTTCATCCTTCATCCTTGAATTCCTAACTAATTTACAACTTAGAGCCTCTCTCTATTTATACAATCCCATGGTCTGCGGACCATGCATAGATCTCTAAAGCCGACATTACATTACAAAAATGAGGGCAGATAGCCCTATGACTCATTTAAAATCTTTGTGTTTTGCGCCCACAAAACGCGAAGTCTTTACATCAGATTTGGTCAAAATCTGGGCTTTAAGCCCTAAAACTTGCCTTGGGGGATCCCGCGCCCAACAAGCCCCCAACACAAACATTATGACTCGCCCTCGATTCACTCTCTCGGTGCGGAGAACTTTGTGTGGAGACCTCCCAACTCTGTCTAAACTGCTGTAAGATTGGCAGCACACTGAGCAGCGGCCTAATGTATCTCCTGCACACGTTGTTCAGAGACTGTTGTAGCTGAACTTCTCCCCTGTATCTGCTCCTACGTTCCCTGCATGTGTTTATAGGCTCGCGGTTACTTTTAGCTACCTAGAGCGCTAAGATTGTGGTTGGGTGGGCTAGTCAGATAGTCGGGCCACCCGTGTATGGCTTCAACCAACTGCCATTCACTCTTCCTTGGAAAGGTTCTCCATTTAACTTTACCAACTACACCATGCCTCCATCTGTGACTTCCTTAATAACATAGGGTCTAATCCAAGGCATCAAACTGATCAACTCTCAGCGGTAGTCCCCAAATTCATCAACGTAATCGTGCACACCCTGTTTTATCACCATGGTTTTCTTCTAAAGAAAGTCCTTCTATATCCTTCCCCAACCTTCTTGACTTTTGCTTCCACCATGGCGCTTTTCTCCCTTAACCGAACTCTTTCATTCATGAGTTCTTGGAGCCTAAGATTACCCTGTTGGATCTCTTCATCAGGTCCCAAGCGTTCTTCTTCGAGCTCTTCCAACTGTACGATCCCTTCCTCTAAGGCTTCGTGATCCATCATATCCACGGGTGCTGCTATGCGTGAACTAGGCATGATAGACTCCATAGGCATTACAGTGTTTGCTCCATAGGCCAGCCTAGAAGGCATCTATTCCGTCAGTTTCTTGCACATTGCCCTATAAGCCCATAAAACTGCTCGTACACGCAGGTCCCAATCACTTCGATTCGCACTACATACCTTGTTCAGTGCTCTACACACCTTGTTAAATGCTTCCACGTGGATAACCTTCTGTGCACTACATACCTTGTTCAGTGCTCTGCACACCTTGTTAAATGCTTCTGCCTGGATAACCATTCGCACATTTTCCCCTCCAACACAGGCTTATTGACCGTATTTCCCAACGCGAAGCTCATGTGCATCTGTGCAGGTTGTTTACCATATGCCTATACCCACTTGGATAGATGCGTGAGTAGACCATCCTGTCCATTGCATTTATCCGCCCATCATACTATAGGTTTCCTAAACTATGAGCAAAACATTTTCCCACATGCGCACCAGTCCTCAAAGCTCCCTTTATGCGTACCCCACCACCTCATGGGCGTAGTGTGCAGTACCCAATTCAAGGCCTTGAAACATTGCTTTTCTAGAACCTCCCTTTCAAACTTATCTAGGAAAGTATCTACCTCACTTAACCCATCATAAGTAGGCAAATCCCTCACTTCTCTCAATACACAGTGCAGTGACCTTGTCATCATGTTACAATTAAGCGTGGTTACCTCATGTAACCGGTTCTGCCATTGTTCTATCTCCTCATCTGAATCTGAAGTACAAGAGCTTTCGCGCTCCCATGAGATCCGTCCGTCCGTAATGGGATTTACCCAGCCTTGCTCTTGCGTGGTTATCTTGTAGATGTAGTCCAAATCATCTCACTTTCATAGTCTCTCACTGGCTCTGTATAGCGCAATCCTTCCGCAGGGTCTAAGGGTATAACCACAGGGAGAGACTTCTTCCCAAAAATCATCTTGCACTTCTTCAGATTAATCACCCCATTCATGTCAGTGGCCTAATCAATTCCTAAGAGAACAGGGTAGGGATTGTTGTCTTCAACAATCTCTATTACTTCAAAGTCTTCTAGCGCACTCGCTCCCTCAATATCCACGGTGATTCCCTACAATCACCCCATGGGTATTATCTTCTGCTGGTTTGCCATTCACAGCTGAATAGGAGACCATTGCAGCATAGGCCTCCCCATGCTATCCCAGTCTACTTCGGCAGAACGTTCACATCCAATCCTAAGTCCAGAATTACTTGGTCCATCTCATATTCTCCAATCTGCATGGTTAGCCTCATTTCTGTTCCCATCCTCGTCGCATGCTTTCCAATCTTTCTAACTACACATGGTTCTCTTGGTGCGGTCCTAGCGCATCTGTTAATGAGTTCCTACAATCCTTTTACCGCCTTACTATCATGCAGTAGCTTCATGCATGCTTCCAGGAACGTCATAAGCATATATGGGTCCATTTTCAGCTCCAGTCTATGTTTGCTTTCTGAAGTGGAGGCATCAATGAAGCTCTCCTTAGCTTCCATGAAGGTTCCTTAGCGCACTCCAAATCAAACTCTGCTTCTTTCGTCGGAGCCTTATGAACCCAAGTACTATCTTTGGGTTGTTTTCCTTTATCATCTCCTTGTCACGATTCAATTTCGGAGCACAATGTTCACATTTGGGTCTTCCTCGCGCGGCTCAGACCTCATCATCTACAATTTCTGAGTCAGGGGAGGCTATAGCGCTCCCTTGTCGTGTATCCTAGTTATTAGTGTAGGACAATCTTCCATCTCATGATCAAACAAGGTACAATACAAACATGATGGGCACGTTGGATTCATACAATCATGGGCATAATGTCTTGGCCCTCCGCAATTATAGCATATCAGCTATCTGCGACCTCTTCCAGGTCCTCCTCCACCTCGGCCTCATCTTCGCCCCTGAAATCCTGTTCACGCTAATCCTGCATTCAAGTCTAGGGGCCGTATTTTGGCTTGAAATCTATAGGTCGGAGTTCTATCCATCATCAACTCATAGCTTCTACAAGTACGCTCATCATATCCAACTGATCTAGAAAAATTACAGAACAACTGTTGCAAATTCTGCATGTACTTTTGTAACAAATGGCAGTTGTCCGTAGCGTGCTTTCCTCATATTTGACAAATCATGCACCACAAAGAAGGTGACATGCTAGGTCTTGCTTGTGCTTCCACCCTTAACGTCACCAGTCCTCCTGCCGTGAGATAATTTGTGAAAAAGGGGTATTGGTCCTTATCATGATCCTGACCCTTGCATTTTACACACCACACCTCTTCGTGCACTTCTGGTCGAGTTTTCCTGTCCTATTTCAGACTCTGCATCTCAAGGCATAAGCTTTTCAACTGTGCGTGGATCTGTTGAACTCCCAAGTTAGGATCCTGCATCAGGGTTTCATGCAGCCTCATCGCGATTTCCTAGGCCTCTTCCTGGGTCGTTAACCGCTGTTGCGATAGCGCATTCCTCAAATGCGTCGTTAGCGATGCTACAAACCATTCACAATGTTGTCCATCCGTCAAAGTCATATTATCTTCATGAATCATACACTTAGTCTCTAATCTAGCTCCCAAGTAGTCTCACCTGGTAGCATTATGCTCTCTTTGAATCCAATGATCGACTGCGCTTCTGACTTTGGCCTGCTAAACTCCCTGATTAGCACAATTTGGATATCCGTGATTCCCGTATTCGGATTGTCATTAGAATGCTTAATATACTAGGTCAATGTGCGATCCTACAGAGCACTCACCAACGTCGATTTCTTTATATTATCATCTGTAACTCCCTGGGCTTCCCATACAGCTCTTATGACGAACCAAAACTAGTCCAGATCTTCATTTCCTACTCCTTTGAACACAGGCAACTTTATCACGCTTGCCATAATGAATCACGGTGGTGGCAGAGGTGGTACGAGAAAAGATGGAGGTGAGGGTGGTGAAACTAGTGGCGGTGTGGGTGGGGGTGGTATGCACGGAATCCTTTTCCTTATCAAATGGATCGCACTTCACGGCGAGACCTTCATGAGCTCTTCCTCGTCCTCTCGCGGAGGTGAAATCAAAGGGCTATTCTCTGGTCCCTTACTTGCTTCGTTTTTGTAGCTTTTTCCACTTTGCGTAGCTCCACACATCAAGGTAATTGCATAACCCTCTTTTCACACAATAACATTTTAATCCAAGTGTTCAGAGACTTGTACGTACTTACCACGTGGTCTTTTGAGAAAGCATCGCTCCACTTCACTATAATTGGCTGAAGTATCTACCGCAAACTAAGTAATGAATCCTCTTATAATCTAATTGAGCCAGTGATCAACAACGTGCGCAATATTATTCTCTGATGCTTCTAATCTGCACACTAACTCTGGGGTCCACACAATAGGATTGTTGAGTTTCCACCTTCCTCGGCTATCTGCTAGCTTCACAATCCACTCATACAGCTCAGTAGGGCAAGATGCGAAAAAAATTTCATGCATGTCTATGTTTAGGTACTAGTCTAACCACTCTTTTTTCGTCAATAGTGGATTCCTGTTCTCCTGCACTGCGAACTCGTCAATTCTTCTGTCCAACCAACCTTCAATTTCCTTCTTAGTTGGATTCCAATGATATGACATCAGACATCTCTATGCAGATTCTGGTCTCGGCGATGAAACCATTTGTTGGCTTGAGGGGGCCTGACCCAGGTTCGGAGTTAATTAGCCAAATAAATCCCTGTACTACTGGCCCTTTCAGCAACAGCTTGTGGAGCGTGGACTGAGGTCTCACCTGAAGTAGTATGGGGGGATGCTAGAACCAAGTTTCCGCACCCTTGAGATTTCTGAGGGGTCGGTTTACTCCAACTGTGAATACCTTCGTACAGGTCACTTCGCGCACTATCTTGACCTACGAGGCCTTCGTGATCTGTTATAATCACCTTCGCACAGCCCTTATTGAGGGTTCAGGTGACTTCGCCCTGACCTAGCAGCCATCTGTGCTACTTCCCCAAGTTATATCGCGGATCTTACTTATATTCTTATAACAATTAGTTATCTTCGCGTAACCGGATACTTTATCTTATATTCACTTTAACATATTCATATAAGTTCACGCATCATATAAACAATAGAAATTCAATTTATATCTGATACATTCAATGTGCAAAACAGGAAAAAGATACACAAAAATGATGTAAAACTTCTCTTTATTACTTCTCCAAAGGTTACAGACTCGACCCGCCCTGCGCACTCAGCTACAGGGGTCCGCGCACTCAGTTGCGGACTATTAGGCCTCTGTGCACTCAGCTACAAGGGTTCACGCACTCAGTTGCGGATTACTAGGCCTCTGTGCACTCAGCTGCAGAGCCTTCTCCTACTCTATGACCCAAAGACTCGACTCTACACTTAGATAAGACTCAATTCTTCATCCTTCATCCTTGACTTCCTAACTGATTTACAACTTAGAGCCTCGCTCTATTTATACAATCCCATGGTCCGCGGACCATGGGTAGATCTCTAAAGCCAACATTATATTACAAAAATTAGGGTGGACATCTTTATGTCTCATTTACAATCTTCGCGCTCCGCGCCCACAAAACGCAGAGTCTTTACATTGGATTTGGTCAAAATCTGGGCTTTAAGCCCCAAAACTTGGCTTGGGGGATCTCGCGCCGAACACTACGTTTGTTTTATCATCATACGCTACCCAATCATGTATATAGAACAAGTTGCCAAGAGGTGGCTAGTGATGCATTTTTTCCAGATAATGGCAGCACAAGGATTTGATAATAAGTCGTCCAAGAATATGGTTGGTAAAATAAATGGGGATAGGCATTATTAATTTTTTATCAAAAATAATTAGTTTATAATTTTATTTTAAAAATTATTATTATTATTATTATTATGATTATTTATAAAAACAATTAATGTATAAGCTATATTTTATATATATAAGGGACACATGTTAATTTAAAATTTTAGTTTTTCATTGCAATTTAGCTATACAATTTCAAGCAAGATTATGACTTTTTGTTATATAAAATGGAATTTTGAATAGATAGATAGATTTAGCATCCTAAAGAATACTTAAGGCACTAGAGTTCTATGAATTAAACAACATAAACTCAAGTTTTTATAAATTTATACCAAAATTAAAATTAATTTGAAAAATAACCTGGAAAGAAAGACCATATATATATATATATTCTTATCCATAGAGATTCGTGCCACTCTATCATGGAAATTATTAACTAATAAATAGTCTTTATTACAATATCATAGTATTCTATAAAATCATAAATTTGAGTTGTGTAATATAAGTAAACTACACCTATTATATATATAAACAACCTCTTCTATAACGGAAAATTTTAATTTATAGATCGTCTTTATTACAATATTTTAGGATTATTTGTGTAATATAATTAAACTACTCTACACACACACATATATATAATCAACCTCTTCTTAACTAGCCAACTCACAAAATATACTCACTTAAGAATTTACAAAGCTTGAAATGAATATAACATTACAACAATATTTATCAAAACCTTATAGCTCATCATATCACTAAAAAATATTTAATCTCGAATAAGGAAAATAATAGCTATTCCATCTAACCATCCCAAATAATCTCAACCAAAAATATTATTATATATAAATACAAAACATAATACAATATTTATTATAATCAATAAATAAATTTCTTTATTTATTTTATATATATTTATCCTCAAATATAAAATACTTCAGACTTATACGGTCTACGTTTAACCAATCATTAAATAAATAAATTCTTTATTTATTTTATATATATTTATCTTCAAATATAAAATACTTCAGGTTCTATGGTCTATGTTTAGCCGATCATTAAAAACAATCCAAATAATATTAAATAATAATTCACTTATTTATTTTTTTCTAAATTTGACTAATTCTATTAATGTAACAAAAATGGTACAAGGATGCACCGGCCTCTGTAGATCAAACCTCAAAATATGGCATGTTTAATAACAAAAAACTGAAAGAGACTGCACGCACCAGGGAAACCAGTCCAAAACTAGAATTGTTCGCTGCTCACACAGGGGTAACAGCCTGTAATGCCAAAGTGGAATAGTTTTTCAAGCAAACATCAAAATTAACAACATTTACATAAAATAAACAATAGAATAGACTTTTAAGGTTGGGAGCCCTGAAAACTTGAAAAAGACTTTGACCAGCTAGATGTCATTAGTGGGAGGATGTTCTTCCACTATCAGACACCTGTATGCCTCCATCTCATTTTCCGTGTCCTGTTGATCTCTCGGAGTTGTTTCTATGCCTGGATTATTGTGTCCCTAAGCTGCATCTATGTGGTCCTCAGCTTCTTCATGGCTTCTGTGCACCCCTGAGCTGCTGCCAGGGGCTTTTCTTTTGATCGTGTTGGCCTGATCCTGAATATTGCGAGCTGGAACTTCAGAGCTTTGAGGCTTCTCTCTAAATGCTACCGAAATGGTTGCAATTATGCATGGTCATTCCAACGTGTAGCGAAATTGGAATTGGGCTGAATGACTGGGTTGTTGAGACAAGACAGAGGCAACAGGAGGCTGTGGAGCATCTTCAACATGCCGAGAACCTGCAGTTTGATCTCACCTTCGACCACTGCGGGTGGCTGAATAACGTCCCATGAAATGAGCCATCGAGGGGGAGGAAGAGTCAGAAGGGGTCGAGTTAGAGAGGGACAGGGAGAGGGGGCGAATTGTTCTTCCTCTGCTACTGCCCCTCCTGAAGCGCATCCTATGACGCAGACGAGGCATGTTCACCTGGTCCAAATTGGGCAGACGAAGACGAGGAGGAGCGGTGCTTGGGATTGAATGACCAATGAGAGCAGGGGGACCTATAATCCACAGTTCTAAATCAAGATTCAAGGCCAAAGAATCAAGTTGAATGCAACACAGAAGACTCTCCGAGAAATGAGCACCATCTACCATCTCAAAGCAGCACAGAATTTGGCAACGTCTCCCCGTTGTCGTGCACGAGCTTGGCTCTGCAGCAGCAGGGAGACAATTGCAATTTAAGGGAGGCGGAACAGGAGGAAGGCGGTTCAAATAAGCCATCCTAAGAACCAGATTCAGGTTTCGTCGGCCCGCGCAACGCATTAAAATTCCATTAATGTCTGTGGTGATCATCTGGGTGGAAGCGTGGGTAGCCAGGTGACTATGCCACTTGCCAACCCAAATTCACTGCATAATACTAGTGCTCTTAAACACCCACATCCGGGAATAATAATTCACTTATTATAAAATAAATAAATATAATTAAAATTCATAATATTAATGTTTTTAATGGGATGATTGTTTAAAAAAGCATTTAAACTTTAGAAAATATGAATACTTAGTGGAGGAGAATGGAGATCAAGGCAACGTGGGGATTCGAGATTCTCTTATAACATTAAATTACATTCAATCAATCACCTCCGATGCGGAAGGGAATAATTTAAATTAAATGGATTAAATAAATTAGTATATTAATTTTATATAAATTAAACCAAATTAAATTTTAAAAATAATTAAATTATAATAATTATTAATTATTTATTGAATTAAATATGTGTAAATTTTTAAAAATATTATTAAAAAAATATTAAAATAACAATGAAAATTGAATTTGAAATTTGTTAATATGATTTTTTTAATTAAATTGAAAAATAAATATATTGTAATTATGATAAATGTATAACTTAAATCATTAATAATAATATTAAATTTATTTAGGAAAATCATTTTATTTCAGGATACATTTTATATTGTTGAGTAATAAAAAAAGATAAAAATTAACTAAATTATAATGTTATTTGATATTATGATTATTAATCATAAAAATAATCAATATATGAGTTAAATATATATATTAAATACTTAAAAGAATATATATATATATCTCTTAATTTTTCTCATTAACTCATATTTTTTATTATCTATTTCATCAATGACTATCTCCATTCTCATCCTATGTATTTCACTATTTGCACTCTTTTCAATCCACTTAACTACATTTGTCCTTGATGATGGGTAGAGTGTCCACTCTACATGTTGAGCTTTCCAAAAAACTTTATATGCAATTTATTCTAAAAAGCTTTGATACATTATTTCGCTAAGCTAGACATGAGAAGTGGTTTTCATGAAGTGAGGATTTTCGAAGGTGTTATTTGGGTAACTTCTTTTAAAACAAAACAAGGCTTATTTGAATAACTAGTTATGTTCTTTAGGCTTTGGAATACTTTTGCTACTTCCATGCAGGGTATGAATGTTGCATTTAGGACATTTATAGACAACTTTCTAACAACCTATGGATCATATTATTGATTTTTAATAAAAGTTGGGAAGATTATGTAAAACATGTTAGGAAAATCTTAGATGTTTTCAAAAAGGAGAATTTGTGCACGTAATTAGTGAAGCACATACTTGTCTCATTTCTACTTGTTTTTCTATAGGCTAAATAGTAGTTCAATTACAATGCTATTGTTGTTGACCTCAAATTTATGGAACCATTTCCAAATATGTAAAATGATGTGTGATGTGTGCCACTAGCAAACCAATTCATAGAGAATTGGGTTTGTATATGCCAATTCTGGTATATTCTTGTCCATACAAAAGTGCTTATCGATATGTATGAGGTTTTCCTATGTCTAGGAATGACCATGATTATTTATATGTTGTTATCGATAGATTTAACGAAAGGTGTGTTTTCGTGCATTGTAAGTAATAGGTGACAAGAGAGGGGATTGCACATTTGTTCTTCTAGGAACTTTGGGAACATTTTTGTTTTTGCATATCCATTTTGTTTGATTTAGACTCTTGTCTTCATGGAGAATTTTTCTCAACATTGTTGGTGTTAATGGACACTAAGAGTTAGAGTAGCACTAATTTTCATTTATACATTAATAGACAAATGGAAGTGGTCCAAATGGAAATGGTACACCGACTTCAAGGATATTGTAAAATGTGTCCTAAATATTGGGATGAATAGTTGTATTATGTACAACATGCCTATAACTATGCCATACATTTTTGTATGTAAAAATTTAGAACTAAGACATGTTTTGGATATTTTCCTAAGTCTGCTTTGGACTTCACTCTTGGGAAATATTCAATGATAGATGGATATGTTGATGTAGAGAAATCTAAGAATTCATCTAGAAGATCCAAATAATTCATCAAGTTGTATGTGAACCAATGGAAGAAGAAAACAAGGCAAGTTGTAATGTTCCTAATGGAAATTTTATAATGATAACAAAGACATGAAATACAATAAAGAAGAAATTTTCTGAAACAAATACACATGGACTAGAAATTTCTGCAAATCCCAAAACTGGCCAAGATTTTATTAATAATATCAGCTTGTGGTACAAAGAGTTGGGGTAAGTGCACTTGAGCTTGCACAAAACAAGCTACAAGTAGTAGGTGATGAGTACAAGAAAGCCCAACTACTATAATAACCAACTCCTCGAGAAAACTACGTTGCTGCTCCAAAACCACACTCCTATTTGACTTTGCCCTGATGATTTTCCCACTCTAGAGTTCCCAGAAAAATTTATTAATTTGCAAATATGATCCTTGCCCAAAACCCAGAAAAACCCAGAAAGGGTTTCCCTAGGTTCCAACCTTCAAAAAATGACCCTTCACAACACAACCCTCCTCCAAATACGAATTTTGTTGTTCTGACTGATTCTGTCAATCTCCACACTCCCAAATCCATCAATCCTCCTCAAATGGCCCTCCAAATTATCTCCCATCTCCCCAGCTCCAAAATCCCCAAGATAATGTTGTCCCAACAAAACTCACTCCAATGACTGCGAAGTCCCTGTGTTGTTGTTACTCTCCCTGCTCTGTGCTACGATTACACTCCCTACTCTACGTTGTTGCTACTCTCCATATTGCTAGAACCTAGCCTCCTTGCTGCTATTTTCCCTTCTACTGTAACTCGGCCCTTCTGATACTACTTTCATGTTGTTGTAGCTACATCGTCCTGCTTCTCCTTTCCCTGCGGCTGTAACTCAGCCCTCCATTTGCTCCTTTCCCTATGGCTGTAACTCGGCCTCGTTGTTCTTACATCCTCTGTTGTTGTAACTCGACTTACTATTCTTGTAACTCAACTCACTGCTGGTAGTACGATTTGGAATGAAATATTACTCCCTCCTAGGGCTAGCACTCGAAGTCTACCGAAGCAAGGGTTGAGATCTTCGCTAGGAGACGCTCATGTGCTAAACAACACAATATTGGCTTAGATCAACAACTAGGGAAAATTCAATTTTCAAATAGAAAAAAGACCCCTATTTCTCCCTCATTCCTTCCTTTTATAATGGTTGGCCATGCATCCATTGTGGGTCCCTCCACCAATTAGATTTGCCTCAAGGAACTCGAATTCCTTCTTCCCCAAGTGTAACTTCCTATGGGCCCCATATTCCATTACCAATTTTATTTTATTTTTCTCTAATGTTGGTTGCCTCCATTTCTCTCAAAAATTAAGTGGGGACTCCCTCAACCCACTTTTCCTAAGTTTTCATGCCAAAACATTCCCAATGCCCAAATTACAAAAAAGAGAATTGTTCCTAAGAAAATTAATCTAATTGGGGACATTATAGTCCTACCCACCAAAAATTGCCTGTCCTCAAGCAATGCCTAAACAAGCACCCTCTCGATCAGCTAACCCAAACAGTCACTGCACACAATATCTGAGTCCCAAATGTACCACCAGGTCACCCTGAATCCATGCACCATCCTGTCATTTATGAATCCCTCGATATTAGGGTCCCATCTAATCTAAAAAAGGTACCATCATGCTGACGTTGTGCTACTCTGATTATGACTAACTGCCTATCATGCCCATGTCGTGTCCTCCTCTCGTGGAACCCGATGTTGAAATACAGATAAAGACCAAATACATCATGCCCAGGTATCTGCATGATTCCAAATCCTACCCATCCAAATCTAACCCTGAACCTGCGTAACAACATGGAAAGCCGGCCTCGCCATAAGATGAAGGCCTCCCAAAACCCCCATGTGTCAGCCCAAGAGTGAACTATATCTCTCTCTACCATGACTCTGCTCATCAGGAGATAGAGTGATCTATCAATCAATTGAACTCCTAGATCCCATAGCCAGACCTGCTGCAACGTAGCTCTAACAACTGTTGGAATCCATCCATGCCTTGTCTCTAGTCCTTTATGCGATCAATATATAGGCTCCAAATATTATGAGCTAATTTGATGAGTGCTAAATGGCCTTGTGCCTACCACTGCATAGTACTAATGACCGCTGGAAACCCCATGTGCCAAATAGATACCCCCTGAATGAACCTAATAGACGATGTCTGATGCTCATGACCATCCTAGTATATGCGGATTTGTTCTACTCCATACAATTATCACCACCAAGCATGCCATCCGCACCATCGGTAAAGTGCCAATATAATGTATGAAGCCCAGATACCCACTGAAAAATTGTCTCAGCTATACACGGTATCCCCTGCTCATGTATGGTCTCAACATGCCATGAGAAAAGAGTGACACATGTCTCCCTCATGACTAGCTCCACAGACATAGGCTCGGTGATGAACGATATTCCACACCTGCAGATGATCACCTCATCCCCCAACATGTGGCTGTCAACTAACGCACCGACCCAATGACACTGCTAAGAAGTATCTTCCCTAATGTGCTTAGTGTCATCAAAATATCTCAGGTGAGCTCCTCGTCCCCCGTTGCTCATGCCCAAAGTGTGAAAAGTCAACAACAAAATCAACTACGCCTGTGAGGGATGTAGAAGAGGGTCAGGCATGCGAGTATCCACAAATACTATCAACTATTGTTCATCTATGTCTCTATCGTTCTTGGGTGAACTACACCCAAAGGTATGCCCGGTGTCTTCGTTCATGGGTCTCCCTGGAGGCAACGTTCAAAGGTCTCGTTGTGCAGTGTCATACGCCCCTGCATACCACCGATCATCCCAGTACTCCTCGACATGCCACTGTACACCATGGCATACCCTTGTACATCATCAAATACTCTCGGCTACAACTATGTCATCATGTACTATCCTATGCCTTACCTGTGTCACTCCACCTGTCATTCCCCACATGTACTCAATGCGATGTGAGGCACTCCTCCTTCCCCATAGTGTAAACCATCAAGCTTTATTATACCCCCATGTATCTCCATGCTCCTCTGCAAGCCAATACTCCTCGCTACATAGCACTTGCACACCACTGGGTGTTATGGTCTAGAACGTCATCTGTATGCATCATTTTGCACCTCCTCGTCCATCCTCATAGATTTGAGCACCCTAAATCCACTCTTTCTAGAGGGGATAACTTTGCTGTGCAAATCCATGGTCACCCTATAGTCCTAAACCTCAAAGGGAGAACATCGTCCACATACAATGCATGGTCCAGTGGCCTAACCATGCCACCTCCTCCAACCATCCCCTACCAGAGAGTGCTAATCATCCTATGACCCCATGCGCAACCAACATGTCAAATCAACCCATGGACTCTGCTCATAAACCATCTAGCCACTAGTGTTGACTGAAACTCCCCTAAGGTGCGTATGCACTTGGGCATTTGGTTGACTATAATGCCATAACCATCTCACATGTCTGATGTCGAATAGGAAGCCTCACCTGGATCCCAATGCCAATCTGGGCCCTCAGTACCCTCGATGTCTAGGAGCTCCCACCAAGTTTCGCTCCAGACTACATCCATCTCCATGAGTCCACAGCCATGTACCATATTCCAACTCAAAATCTCTCGCCATCCAACCCGAAGAGGGACTGAATGCACGAAATCCAACACATAGAACAACCCCAACATGCGGATGTTGCACCATGTGCAACTCAAGTGTCATCTCGCTATCCTTTTCAACACATGAATCAGACTAGGTATCTCTATCTCTCTCTGTTCAATGGGCAAAGGTAACCTAACAGTGTTGTCAGCGCCATATATGTGTGCCTGAAGAGAGCTTCTCTCACTCTCAAACATGCACTATAGCTACACCAGTAGGGAATCCAACCCCTCCCCAATGAGAGTCAATTTGGTCGTGGACTCGGCACAAATTGCTCTCATGCCCTCTAACTCCTCGTTCTGTTGTAGAATGGCCTCTCGTACTATTGTGGCCTTCTTTCTAAACACTAGAAGGCTAGCCTGGTACTGATGAAATTATGGAGGGTGGCTATCCCCTGTAAACTCAGTCACCGCTATGTACCCCTCTGTCTCTTCTGGTACCTCCTCAACAATAAGTATGCCTTGAGGCACCTCATCAACCTATTGTGGGCAGCCATCGTCTAGAAACTGGGTCATAGCACCAGGTACTTCATCAACTGTTGGCATCTCGTTAATAGATGGCCCTCCAAGTGTATGCTCTACTCCCTCAATGAAGGTGTCAATTGGATATAGCAAAGAGGCCTCCAACAATGGTGACTCTTGTGCCACAACAGGTATATCAGCGTACCCCTCACCATCCTACGTGTCCTCCTGCTCAACCTCCTCCTTGAGCTTCTAACATCTAAAGCCTGGTCTCCACCAGTAGAAATGCCTCCTGGTCTCATCCTCTAACTTTCCTCATCCTATCCACTCCCTTTTAGGGGGTCTGGTGTCCTTTCGGTCAAATCTATCCACTAGCCTCTGTGTGAGCTTTGTGTAGGATGTGATATGTACATGACCCAAAGGGATCATCCCTCGGTACCACCACTCCATAACATCTCCATCAAAGCGAAAAGTGGCATGTCTAATAGTGTTTGCCTCCCTCATGGGTTTTAGCCCAAAATATGTGTCTCATTCTTGCACCCATTTTCTGACAGAACTCCTAGCTGAACCATCAAAGTGGGTGAGGGTCATTTTTCACTCAATGACACTCACTCTCCCTTAAGCCATGGTTTAGTCTATAGTTCACCCATCAAAATGCATACATGCCCAAATATTCCATGATATTGTTGGCTACTCCACAATTTGCCAAGATCATGCTTTGATACCACTATAATGTTCCTAATGGAAATTTTAGAATGATAACAAAGACATGCAAATACAATAACACAAAAAATTTTAGAAACAAATACACATGAACCAGAAATTTATGCAAATCCCAAAATTGGCAAAAAATTTATTAATAATATCAACTTGTGGTACAAAGAGTTGGGGTAAGTGCACATGGGATTGCACAAGGCAAGATATAAGCTCCAGGTGATGAGTACAAGAAAGTCCAACAGCTGCAATAATCAGCTCCTCCAGAAAGCTATGTTGCTGCTCCAAAACCACATTGTTGCTTGACTTCACCCCCTGATTTTCCCACTCTACATTGCCCAAAAAATTCTAGGAATTTGGGATTGTGATCCTTGCCCAAAAGCCTGAAAAGCCCTGAAATGGTTTTCCTTGATTCCAAACTTCAAAAATTGACGCTTCATAGCTTGTCTCTCCTCCAAATACCAATTTTGTTGCTTTTACTGATTCTCTCAATCTCTGCACTCCCAAATCCATAAATCATCCTCAAATGGCACTCCAAACGATCTCCCAGCTCCCCAGCTCAAAAATCCCTGAGATAATGTTGTCCCAACAAATCTCACTCCAGTGACTGCGTAGTCCCTGCACCTTTGTTACTCTCCCTGCTCTGTGTTGTTGTTACTCTCCCTGCTCTGCACTGTTGCTAGTCTCCTTGTGGTTGGAACTCATCCTCCTTATTTCTATTTTCTTTGCTACTATAACATGGCCCTCCTGCTTCCATTTTCCCACTACTGTAACTCAGCCCTCCTACTACTCCTTTCCCTGTAGTTGTAACTCGGCCTCCTTCATGTTACTTCTTCTATTGTTGTAACTTGACTTACTTCTGTTGTAACTCAAGTCACTACTGCTAATACGACCTCGAACGAAGTAGAACTCCCTCCTAGGGCAGGAACACGAATTCCACTGAAGCAAGGGTTGAGATCTCCGTTCGGAGACACTCGTGTGCTAAACAACACAATATTGGCTCAGTTGAACAACTAAGGCAAGTTCGATTTTCAAATAGACAAAAGACCCCTATTGCTCCCTCATTCCTTCCTTTTATAATGGCTAGCCATCCATCCCTTGTGGGTCCCTCCACCAATTCGATTTTCCTCAAGGAATTCAAATTCCTTCTTCCCAAGTTTGTACTCCTTGTGGGCCCCATATTCCACTAATAATTTTATTTTATTTTTCTCTAATGTTGGCTGCCTCCATTTCTCCCAAAAATTAAGTGGGGACTCCCTAAACGCACTTTTCCTAAGTTTTCATGCCAAAACATTCCCAACGCCAAAATTGCAAAAATGTGAATTCTTCTTAACAAAATTAATTTAATTCGGCACATTACACAAGTATAAGGCTAGGCATAGCAATCATTGGAATGATCATCACTAACATGTTGGTGATCAAATCTGTCAATTAAAGTTGGCTATACATTAGCAAATAATTCCTTAATATGAAGGTAAAAAGCTTAAAACAATCAAGTATGGTCTATCAAATAAGAATTGTATGATTTGGTTAGTGTGAATAATTAGAAACACTATTTGATGGGTAAAGAGACAATAATGCATACATGCCATTAGTATTTGGAGTATCTTCGATCATAAACCAAGCTACAATAATCATATCATTTTAGGTGGATGGGATTCTCACAACATTTCAATTTGGTCATCATATATAAGAAAGGAATAGAAAATAAAGTTTCTTATATATTATATAAACCTTATGTTAATGCATCCATAATTTTATAGCCAAAGATGAAAATTTAAGGACATTTATGAAACATTGATCCATGTTACTAAAGTAGAAGGATTACATTATCATGTACATGAAGAATCACCATGTCATACTGGTAAATTGTGTGTCCCACAAGATGAAATAGTGCATGTAATTAGTGAAGAACATACTTGTCTCATTTCTACTTGTTTTTCTATAGACTAAATAGTAATTCAATTACAATGTTATTGTTGTTGACCTCAAATGTATGGAACCGTTTCCAAATATGTAAAAGGATGTGTGGTGTGTGCCACTAGCAAACCAAGTAATAGGGAATTGAATTTGTACATGCCACTTCTTGTATATTCTAGTCCATAGGAAAGTGTCTATGGATATGTAGGAGGTTTTCCTATGTCCAAGAATTACCATGATTATGTATATGTTATTATGGATAGATTTAACAAAAGGTGTGTTTTGGTGCATTGTAAGTAATGGGTGACAAGAGAAGGGACTACACATTTGTTCTTCCAGCATGTTTAGGATCATATTTATTTTTCCGTATTCATTTTGTTTGATTGAGACTCTTGTTTTCTTGGGGAGTTTTGGTCAACTTTGTTGGGGTTAATGGACGCTAAGATTTAGAATAGCGGTACTTTTCATCTATACATTAATATACAGATGGCAGTGGTCCAAATGAAAATGGTACACCTACTTCAAGGATTTTGTAAAATGTGTCCTAATCTTTGGGATGAATAGTTGTATTATGTACAACATCCCTATAACTATGCCATACATTTTTGTACATAGATGTTTATAGTTAAGACATGTTTTGGATATTTTCCTAAGTCTCTTTTAGACTTCACTATTGGGTAATATTCAATGGTAGATGGATACGTTGATGTAGAGAAATCTAATAATTCATCTATAAGATCCAAATGGTTCATCAAGTTGTACGCGAACAAATGGAAAAAGAAACCAAGCCAAATATAAGGCTAGGTATAACAATAATTGGAATGATAATCACTACTGTGTTGGTGATCAAGTTTGTTAATTGAATTTGGCTATACATTGGCAATTAATTCCTTAAGTATGAAGGTAAAAATCTTAAAACTATCAAGTATGGTCTGTCAAAATTTTGAAGAAGATTGGTAACACTTTTTTCCTTTGGAATTCCCTCCATATATGAGGATGCATTCCATGTTTAATGTTAAAAACATGAAACTATATGAGCCTCCTATAATCATGGATCAAGGTGAGAATGTTCAAGTTCGTCCTATTGAATATTTTTTTCTTGAAGATATTAATGAGTTGTAAGAAGATATTTTTGTTGACAAAATGGTGATGACTTAACAAAGAGGCAATGTGGAGAATCTTAGTGTGGGTATGAAAGGAATGCATCCAAGTAAATCATAATGGATGGTAATTGGAAAAGTCAGCTATCTACACCCTCATTTATTTTCTAAATGAAACCAAACTTTTGGTGTTCCAAAATATTCTTAGTGTAGATGAGTGATCTAGGAGGATCCCCACTAAGATATCTGACCTATTTAGAAATTTCCATACCCAATAGGTTTGTTTAGTTTCTAGAAGCATCTAGCATTGGAAACCATGGTAATATTGAGAGGGGGTGGAATCAGTATTAAGGATAATTTTAACAATCTTTACATAATTTAATCATTTAGACATTCAACATAATATGATGTAAGAAACAACATAAATTTGAACACATGAATTACACAATAACACCATATTAAACATAGACATTTCACACTAATATTTTTACGTGGAATCTCATAAATGGAAAAATCCACAAATATTGTTTTTATATGATGTAAATATAAATCCCTCACTTATAATTACATCAAGTATTTGTGAGAACCTACTCATGAGAGGCCCCACCCACCTAATGTTTTTGCTAACCAAAGGAACAAGAAGCACCAACTCCCTAATTTGTTTTGCCGGCACCAAGTAGCAAGAAGCACCAACTTCCTAATTTGTTTTGCCGGCACCAAGTAGCAAGAAGCACCAACTCCCTAAGTTGCAAGCTACTGCTTGTAGGAGGCACCAACCCATATTTTTTTTCTTAGGAACCCACTTGAAGGAAGCACCAACTCCATGATGTGTAGGCACCAACCCATTGAGATTGTAAACTTATATTTCATACATTTTCAAACTTTTATCTACATGTGCTCTGTTCATGAAGCTTTCTTCTCTCCCTCTTTACTCAGCCTTATGTCTCATTACTCAACTTAGAATTCTAATACTTTGATCTCTCTTGCAAACTATTATAACAACTTAATATTTATAACAGGAATAAATTGTTCCTCTCACTCAGCTTCTACTCAAATTGTCCCATTCACAAATTTTGTTGCAACAATTCTCAGCTTCCCTTTGCACTCTTGAGGAACACAACCTTAATCAGTCTTTGGCCCTCATGCACACTCACTCACGGTGCAATATATTATGCTTAGTCTCAGTCTAAGCACACCAATGGGACAAACAAACCTTACACTCAACACAACAACATTTTGTTTAGTCAATTACACATGAATCAATGAGGACCTTCGTTTACTCTTACAAGGCTCAAGGATGCTCTTTATTAACATGCAAAGGGCTCAAACGAGAACTACGTTAACTCATTCAAAACTCAAGAAGAGGATTTATTTACATTTACATAGCTCGAGGAGGTACTTCTCAACTACTACAATCAGTTCTAGATCCATCTTTAACTTCTCACTACTTTATTTGGCACCTTGCCTTGTCCTCTAGTCCTCAATTGGAATCACCTACTATTTCTATACATTGCACTTCCTTTTATACCTTCTAGACTTGACGTAATACTGAATCATAATGAATTCTCCTGGTAAATTCTCCTCTTCACCATATCAAGAGGACACCATCATCACAACTATTACAAGACTTTTCTTCAGTTGGCTCTTTAACTCAATTTGGTGCCCAAAACACCAAATTTTCAATAGTGAAGCACATTGAACTTCAACCCTCATTCTCATGAGACCACTAACTTAGAACCAATATCTAACCCATAAAGAATACAGGAGCTCCTCAACTGTTAGCACTTTCCTCATATGTCCTGGTGCCATGACCAATGACTTAAGCGTGAAGGGGAGTGAGATTTACATTTCTTTAATACCTTTATTCTCTTAAGCCTCATTTCCTGGGAATTATGTTCCCGAGGGCTAGACCTATGCTCTATGGCATCGCGCCCATTGCCCAATTGTTATATCACAACACCATCGTTACTTCACATCTCCACAGTGGGTCATGAATCTTACCAACAATTGATATAATTTTCATGTCTCCATCTCTCAACTTCCATTAACTATTGTGGTTTCTAACTATGTATCTCCATGAATATTTTTATTGGACCTCTTCAGTAGAACATACAATTGTTTGTTAGATAAGTGACATATCTACGTCTCCCAAGTTCCATCAACAATGGCTCAACACCATTTCTTAACTTTCAAAATATTTTTTAATAGAATTCCCTGGTGTGGTGATGTGTCATGCTATGTAATCACGCTGTCACATGTCACCCTATGAGTGGTTCCACATGCCACTTAAAAAAGGGCCACTTGGACATCTGAAAGTGCCAAATATATATGTCATGTGTCACCTCCCTCGTTATGCCACGTGTCAACTATCACATCATGACACATGTCCTTTTCCATGTCATGATGGCATTGACCTATCAAGTCAATTAGCTACCGATTCATCGTCATCATCCAATCATATTTCATCACCTATCATTGTGCCACCTCATCAGGTATGGAGTAGGTTCCAACAGTCTTGGTGGAAATCGAAATTTTCCTTCTTTGATTTGTCAAAGTGCGGAGGTTTAATTCATGATATTTTTTGCAGCCCTTAATTTCTCCATTCACGGAGTCTTTTAACCACAAGTGTTGTGCCAATCGTACTATAAAACACATTGTCCACCCCTCTTTGGCACATTGTCAAATTTCAAAACATATAAAAGAAAAGAGCTTCATTGTGTGCCTTTTATTAGTTTTGTTGCAAAGTTTATCACTTAAGGAAAAAATCTTGTCCCATGGGTTTTGTCAACTACGGCTCCCATATTCATGTCTCCATACAAAAACCTTCTACATTGCACTGCCAAATTATAGATTGGCTAATGAGAAAATCCCATCATATGCCTTTTGTTAGCTTGTGTAACCCTACAAGAATAGAACCCTGCTACGCTTCAAAATGCCATAACTTCTTATCCCTTTGGAGTTTTTCAAAATTCCATATATCATTGAAAAGGTATTTCTTTGGCCTATACGACTATGTACTTTGCAGGAGAACTTAAGTTGATATCCATCGGAAAAGAAATGTCTCCAAATCTATAACCTTAGTTAAGAAATGAAACCCATCAATACTCTTATCAAGGCTTTGACTACAACTAAGAAGAAAGAATAACACTCAATTTCCAATTTTCACAACCATCTCAGCCTATGATTTCCATCACTGAGTTTTGAATCAATGCACTGAGGTTGACATTAATGCCAACATAAGAATGTGAAATTATAACATAACAATGCCAACAAACCCCTCGTTTGCATTGATAGAAATATCCCACATGTTGGTGGATCTCTCCCCTTATGGTTGATATCTCTCTCCACCTTTGACATCAATGGAAAAGGGAAACATCTATCTATCTCTCCCTAATGGCCAATATTATATTTCCCCATATACCTAGCAACATCTCTCTGGTAAGGCACTTGAATGTTTCCAACCGATCTCAGCTACAACCACAATGACTTGGCCAACCGCATCTACAAACCAATATTCAGAAAACATACCTTATTCTTTTAGATTTTATTCTGAATTCTTCAAGGACAAAATATTTCCTTCTTTGACATCAATGTCAAGGGAAAAAAAATGCTTGCCAATAAAAAATACTCAAATTTCCTTGTGGCTTCTTATAATTGATGATCCTTTGTAGAGTAATAGATGTGCTTGATATGCTCCCCCTGAACATATACCATATCTTTTGACTATTTATCAAGCTCTTGATACTCTGTGGCTACTGACATTTCTATCCTTAAGAGGATATAACAGACTGTTTAATTATCCATTGCTGGTAAATTCATTATCCTCCTCTAATTTTGAGAACCCAATGGAAAATCACTCTCCATTTTCTAGTGCATATTTGTACCAATGACATTGTTTTTGTTGTTGATGTCATTTTGTGCACTCCCCCCATGCATACTTACCATCATCTCCATCTCTTCAATGTTAATTTCTCCATTTACTTCAATATTTGAGCTTTCCTTCCCTTTGAAATTTCACTCTCCATGGTTTCTTTTCTCAAAGTAGGTGTCCAATATATAAGATATCTCTCCTACTTCTTCTATTGATTATGCATATACCCCTAAGCCTATGCACTCTCCTTCTCTCTAGTCTCCTAGCATCTGCCTTCTTTTCTTCTACTAAAGGTATTTTTTATTGGACCTACCTTTACTTTTGGGCCTTCTAGCACACTACACTTCTATTGTAGCTCATCTTCTTCATGTGACTGGAAGTGCTCTTGAGTACTCCCCCTTAAATATTCAAATGCACAACTATGTATATTTCTTCTTTCTCCTTGCATCTGATGTCATTTTCTTCACTTGAATCCATCCTCTTTTTTTCAATGAAGAGGGATTGAGGATCTACTCTTCCTGAGTAGAGTTTCTTCCTTTTTCTTCCATATCTTTGTACACTAAGTTGTTATAGGGGCATCTCCTTATAATTTCTTGTTCATCCGGCTTTGAGTAAGCTCTTTATTTTTTTTTGGATTGTATAAAGGAAATGAATAACTTACTCCTACAATAATCTACCAAATCATCTGAGCATTATAATACTATATACAATTGGTCACTCTTTTTCTGACCACATAAGACTAAATTTTATTCCTCCTCTATTTCCTCTTTATCCATCCAAATATTCTTGCTTTATTTTTTCTTAGAAGGGTTTATTGGTTTATCCTTAGTCATATAGGATCTTAGCTCATCCATTACATAATGACTAGCATAAAATGCAAACCCATATTCTTCTTCTTGTTTATATTTCTTTTCCTTCAATGGTTGAGTTACTTTTTTGTCTAAATGAATTGTAACACCTCACAATATTTCCACCATATCTTCTTTTGATGTTTTTATATTCACTCTTTGACTTCCTATATGTTCTTTGGTTGTTACCACTCAACATACTCTAATTTCTTGCATAATGTCTACATTCTAATGCTTTATGTCCAAAATTATTGCAAGAAAGACAATATCCATTAAACCAACTTTGATAATTGGGAGTATTTTGTCTTTGATGATATTGTCCTTGAGGAGGAAAGGAACTCTGTTGATTCATCACTTTTTCTCTGTGGAGCTTATGAGACTCCTTTTGTTGTTAATACTTGTTTTAGGTCTTTATCTCCCTTTGTTGTTTTTATTGATTTCCTAGTTGTTGTTGTTGTCCAACACTTCCTTTAGCCTTTTTCTTAATAGCTCCTTTGACTAGTTTAACAATTTTGATGAATTTGTTAGCTTACGATTTACTGGAGTTCAATTCTTCTTGATATGCAAGTTTAGTCTTAATAAGAGGTGATCTTTGACTACTGAGAATCTCATCCAAAATCTCAATACTTTTTTCAAGCTTATGATATCAAGTTAGCTGGTGATTATCCCTTCCTAAATCACGTATCAATGAAAATATCTCAACCTATAGTCTCTCACAATAAACCTATTGTTCATTTAATTGATTTGTTATTATTTCATTCATTCTCTTAGCTTCTTCTAGCTTAGTATTTAGATCCACAATTGTTTTACTTAAATTGTTAAGCTCTTAATCACTTTTTGAATCTAGATATTCTTTTGTGGGCCTGAGAGGTATTTTTTCTTCATCACTACTAGCATTTCTCTCATTTTCTTCTTGAGAAGTAATTTGATATTTTATTGTTGTAAGTGTAGGTCCTTATTTATTACTACTAGATGTGTATATCTATTTATGTTCATAAAAATCATATGAACATCTAGAGGATAGGTAATCTATTCTTTTACAATTATAGTAGAATAACAAATTACCTTTTGAATGAAATCACATCTCATTTGAATTTTATTCATCTTCAGTAGGTTCGTTACCTATAGATTACATATACCCTAAGTTTTATGCACATGATTTTTCCTTTTAATGATCAACTACTTGCAAATTATAAGGATGTTATTCAATTTTATGAATAAATTTCTTCTGGGTTTCCTTCTCCTTCTTCCTCTTCCTTTTCTTATTTTTTGTCTCCTATAATAGCATCTATGAAAAGAGGATATCCCTTAATATCCGTGTCATTATAAGAGTAGCAGGGTTCTTCAATCTCTATTGGTATTTGTTGATTTTTTCCTCCATACATAGATTGCAACTTGTCGAAGATTTCTTTTGCAAACTCACAATATCTCACTTTGTCAGAGTCTGAATTTGACCGTCCTTTCACTATTTCCTTCTTTGCCTTTGGACTATGTTCATTCATCTCTCTATTCACTATAGAGCACCACATATCTAAATCGATGAAAATTAAGAAAGCTTCCACTTATCTTCCAGAATATATAATTTAATCCATTCAAAAATGTTATTCCATATGGTGTAATCCAATCCTAGTTATCCATCAACTCTTTTTATCTACCTTCCAGTGGTTAAGTTGTTACTAAAGGAAATTCACTCTTATTAAGTCCACTTTTAACAATATTTACCATATTTAATCATTTAAACATAGAACAACATAACCCAACATAAACCAACACATGAATTACACAATAACACCATATTCAACACACATATATGACACAAATATTTTTACTTGGAAATCCATAAAGGAAGAAGACCAAAAATCATGTTTCATTATGATGTAAATCTAAAGCCAACACTTATTATTACATCAAGTATTTGTAATCCCCTGCTCATAGGAGGCCCTAACCACCTAATTATTTTTATGGCCCCAACAAGTAGGAAGCACTAATTCCCTAATTGTTTTTCCTAGCACTAGCCAACAGGAAGCACCAACTCCTTACTTTTTTAATGGCACCAACCAACATGAAGCACTAACTCCCTAATTTGTAAGCGACTAATTGTAGGAGGCACAAACCTCCAAGTTATTTTTTACGCACCCACTAGAAGGAAGCACCAACTCCCTAATGTGAAGGAACTAACTTATTGAACCTACAGAATTATATTTCATACATTTTCATAATTTTATCCATAGGTGCTTTGTTACTAAGACTTATTTCCCTATATCATTACTTCAACTCTTAATTAGCTTGATATCTCATAAATCAACTCATTAATCTCATACTCTGCTCCAATCTTGCAAAATCTTATAGTAGCATAATAACTACAACAAGAACCAATTGTTCCTCTCACTCAATTTCTACTCAACTCGGCCCATTTATGCCTTTGGCTACAACAAATCTTGGCTTTCCTCTACACTCTATAGGCATACATGTCCTTCAATGACCTTTGGCCCTCTGGCACACTCACTCATAGCCCAAAATCTTACGCTTCTTAATATGAACATAACAATGTGATTGACACACCTTTCACATAGCACAACATCATTTTGTTTGGTTAATTACAAATGGCTTGATGAGGAACTTCATTTACTCTTACAGGGATTGAGGATGCTTTTCATTACCATACCAAGACTTAAATTATCATTACATTATTTCATTCACAACTCAAGGAGAGGCTTTATTTACATTTAAACAGCTCATGGAGAGGCTTTAGTTACATTTACACAACTCAAGGAGGTACTTCTCAACTACTACAATTAATTCTAGATCTGTCTTAAATTATCACTACATTATTTAGTGCCCTATTTCATTCTCTAATCTTCAATTTGGATCACCTGTTGTTTGGATAAATTGTGTTTCCTTTTATACATTCTACACTTAAAGTACCATTGAATCACATTGAATTATCCTAGTAAATGTTCCTCTCGACCATACCAAAATGACACTATCATTGCAACCACTATAGGACATTTATTTAATTTCCTCTTTAACTAAACTTGGTACCCAAAACAACACATTTTCAATAGTGAAGTGCGTCGTCCTTCAGCCCTCATTCTCATGATATTTCTACCTCAGAACCAAGCTCTAGCCTATAGAGAATAGAGGATCTTCCCGATTGTTGGCACTTTTCTCATATCCCGGTTCCATGAAAAATGACTTAAGTGCGAAAGGGACTAAGATTTGTATTTATTTAATACATATGCACCTTTAAACCTTAGCTCCTGGGCATTATGTGCTCGAGGGATTGACCTGTTTTCTACCACGTCGAGTCATTTCCCAACTTTTATATCACAAAAATAGTCTTATTCCACATCTATGGGGTGTGTCATGAATCTTGCTAACAATTCACATATTATTTCTTGTCTCTTTCACTTGGATTTCATCAACCATAACAATTTCTAACTATTTACCTCTACAAACCATTTTATCTGACCTTTGTAGAGGGACATTGTTACACAGAATTTTGTCACACCTCCTGTTGACTTCCTGTTCCATATCCCAAAGTGAAAAAACATTGAAAATTGTGCATCATATCCATCGTGATATACATACCAAAACCTCCCTAAAGAACCAAAGGAAATATGCCCTGAGTCAATTCTGAAGAAGGTTAACTAAAACCCTAATTTTTAGGGCCAATGCATTTTTCTCCACTACCTTCCCATGCTGATGGTAGGCTACTCTGCTTTACCCTAGCATTGCCAATGTGGGTTTTGATATGAAAGCCCATGCTAAACCTCCTCTGACAGGTTTTCCCAAACTACAGGACAAGCTTCGTGCACTAGAAACTTAGAGAACAATGAGTTGAATATTGGATGTTGTTGATATGGCCGAGCTCTCCCATTTGGAGCTCTTGATCTTATCATTATGGTATTTCCCCTTGATATGTAGAAATTCCTCCCTCTTTTGTGGATCCCTAACTCCCTCTCCCTTCCTATAAATCAACTCCATTCCATCCCCAAATGGTTGGTCATTGATTGGTTGCATTCTTATACTGAGATTATGCCCAAATGCTACCCATTCTAACTTCAAGAAGGAGTGCTTGAAGAGTCTTTGCTTGGACTTGGACATCCACCAAAAAGAGGTATCCAACATCAAGGCATAAGTTGTATGCTTCCCTTTTTAGCTCATCAATATATACATCTGATGTTCACTTTCCATAATTGTGTAAATGTTTATGCTTTTAGCTTAATAATCCTTGATCTATTAAGTAGTTTATGTTTGATGTATGCCATATATGCTCTTGTGCCTTGTGTTTCTCTTTGATATTTCTCGTAGGTACTTAAATGCAAAGAATAAGTAAGAAAAGAGCCTAGAAGCCAAGGAATCAAAGTCATCTTCAAAGGATTGAGTGATTAGCATCAGAGCAAGGTAGGTTTCTCCTTCTCCCTACATTTGTAAAACATAAGCTAGGAAAGTGTATGTTAGTTTGTTTAGTTTGTTTCTAGACCCACTCATTGTCCTAGAGGGATGGCCTCTATCCAGAGAGGGGAATTTCCTTCACAACAAACATACAATTCTTCACTAAATAACAGACATATCTCAATCTCTTGAGATCCATCACCCATGGTTTTGTGCCATTTCTTAACCTTCGCAAGCCTTTTTACTGTACTTCTACGACACAGTGATGTGTCTCTCTATGTCATCATCCTCTGATATTTCACCCTGTGAGTGGTTCCACATGCCACCCATTAAAGGGCCACTTGGACACCCAAAATTGCCAAATATGTATGCCATGTGTCACCTATCGCATCATGCGATGTGTCCCTTTCCATTTTTTCACTGTGCTATTGTATCCTCACAACTAGAAACCACATCATCCTCATCATCCAATCATATTTTTCCACCTATCACTATCTCACCACATCAAATACGAAGGAGGGCCCAAGGGCCTTGTTGTAAATCGACAATTGGCTTCATTAATTTGCCAAAGTGCGAAGGTTGAATTTATGGTATTTGTTGCAATCCTTAATTTTAAATTCTTCATATTCTCTCATTTTCAAGTGCCATGCCAATCATATTATTAAACACTCCATTCTACCCTTCATAACACGTTTCCAAATTTCACAATAGATAATAGTAAATAAATTTGTCTCGTGCTTATTATTAGTTGTCCCGTGGAGTCTATCACCTGATGGAAAATTCTCATCTCATGGGTTATTTCAACTACGACTCTCATCTTTTCACCTACATGCCAAAACCATCTATAACATGCTATAAAATTATAGATGAGTTAATAGGAAAAATCTTGTCCCATGCCTTCTATCAGCGTGTGGAACCCTACAACAATGGACCCTTTCTATACTTCAAACTATCTTAACTTCTTGTCCCTTTGGAGTTTTTCAATGTGTCATATACAATTGGAAGGGAATTTTTGAGGACTATCCATTTATCTACTTTGCAGGAGCACTTGAACTGATATCCTAAGGAAAAAAATCCTCTAAATATATAATCTCTATTCTTTACCTTAGCTAGGTAGTAACACCCATATGTAATCTTACCAAGGCTCCAACTCCAACCGAACAAGAAACACATTCAACACTCAACTACCAATGTTGAGAACCATCTCGTCCTATGATTGTAATCATTGAGGTTGACATCAATGCCAACATCTAGATCACAAGCAATGTGGTTGAGGTTAATTTGGTTGGTGAGAGAAAAATGACCTAGAAGAGAAGATAACTTAGAAATTTGTTTCATCAAAATAATGCTATATTTAGAAAAATCCAATGAAACTATTGCAATCTTTATTGAAGATCTATTGTAAAATATGTTAGGGTAGTTTAGTTAAACCTTACTTAATCATGGAGTTAATTTACTGTTGGTATTTTGTGGTCTAGTAGTTTCTGTAACCCATGGTCTTTCCCTTGGTATTATCATGTAATGCAACCTATTTAAAAACATGAAAAATACATTGTAAGATGCCTTTGGGCTAGGAATAGTATATTTATTACTCAACCTACAAGGGTTTATTGGTTAAAATATGGTGTCCATGTGTTATTATTATTATGTGTTTTTCATGTATTTATTTTCCTCTGTTTTTCTAAAAATTGATATCAAAGACATCATGAAAAATTATCTGAAGAGAAAATATGTGTGAAGAAAATTGTTTGTCTTATCCGTGCATGATAAGAGAGATTTATGGGAAGCCCAACCCAATAAAGTAGTGAAGTGGAATAACATACCACACAATGAAATCTTGTGAGAATTGATTCAAGAGGAGTATCTGATATTGGCCACTGAAGTTCATGTGGGTCAACTAAGTATGTGTAGAAGATTATACTTACTAGTATTGATATTTAAATTAGAAGTGAATAAGATGAATATGAAGTTATTTTGAAGTTGGAAAGAAAAAAGTAAAAGAAACAAGTAGTGATGGACAAATGCACCTTGAATCTCAATATTTAGAATCGAATAAAATATTTCTACTAAGAAACTAAGACTTGGGAAAATTGGTTTAGTCACTATTGGGATGGTTCTGTGTAATATCGGTTTTGAAAGTCGAGATGATGAGAGATTTCATGGATTTGGTGACTACAAATAGTATTGGAAGACTAGGATAAGTTAGGATCGACATGGGATGGAATTATAGAAAGAGCATAACTCATGGACAAGCGAACATAGCTTAAATCAATGGTGTTGAGGTTTGGTGAAGGAGTCAATTTATTATGGAGAGATGCAATAGTGCATGAACACCTTAAAGTTTTTTTGTCTAATTTATAAAGATTACCCATATGTTTGTTGTATTCCCCAAGGTTGTTGTAAGATCTATCATTCAAGCATACATGTGGTGTGTGTAACAACCCTGGTAAAAAATCCATGTACTAAAGTTACTAATGGAAAAATAGTTACCAAGGACATGGGACACATATTCGAAGCTAAGTGTTGGGAAAAACATCATAGTGGGCATTCATTTCATTTATTATGGCTAAGAAAATTGGCAAAGGAAATGGAAAAGTCTTTGGAAAGGCATGAGGCATTAATTGTCATATTATTTATGAAAATAAGGGAAATTAGGAGAAAAGGAAGGTGAAAGGTCACATGTTGCATGTGAGGAGGAAAATGAAGGAAAATAATGGAAAATGAAGAAATAAGTGGCCTCATCAATAAAACGCTTATGAGAATCAGCTGGTGCCTTTTTTCATTCATTTTTGGAGCTCTCTCTATATTCTCTCTCTCTCTCTCACTCTTGGGCACTTAGAGAATTATTGGATCACTCTAGCATTAGATAAAGGAAAGCTAAGGAGCAACCAAGAAGCAACAAGTAAGAAATGATTATGAAAGGAAGAGAAGGATCAAGCAAGTAGAACGATATTATTTGTAGGTATCGATTTTCATGTGTGATTTCCTTGCTAGATTCAACATGCATGGTGCATGCATGTGTGTATTTGGTTCTCTTGTTGTGATTGGCATGGGTTTTTCCAGGTGTGACATTGTTATTTAGCCTTACCTTTCCATTTCCTGATAGCCATGGTGTGATGGGTTCTCTTTTTTTGGTTAAGCAGGATTGTCGAATGGTTTCAAAACTAAGTGAGGTGGTCTCCGAAAGAAAGAACACAAGGCCTAGGAATCCCTGAACCAGAATGGGATTGTGCTAAATCTGGATATTGCCTACCTCGGTATGCATAGGAATCCTCGACTGGTGAATGGTGGGATATACGGTAAATCCTGAAGGTGTGTGCCCTTTATTAGGCCTAGGAATCCTTGACCAGTGAATGGTGGGATATACAGTAAATCCTAGAGGGTGGAGACTTTATTAGGCCTAGGAATCCTCGATTGTTTTATAGTGGGATATACGGTAAAGTGTAGAGAATAGGAGATAGGAAAATTCCTTATGGTGTAGGTAGAGAAATCTAGTGGCATCCATGCTTATTTAGGTCTTAGTGATCTGGTGGAGATTATGGTAAAGCTTGAGGAAACTTGGTTTGGTTTTCTTTTGAGTCGCACCTTCATGCTTGGAATATGGCACGAGCATGATTGGCTCAAAGAAATATTTGGTTCAACTAATCTATGATCGGGTGGTTTGTGGAAGTCCCAAACCTGGTTGGATTTTTCATTCATTAATAAAAGATCCTTCTCTTTTCTATTTCATGTGTAAATGTATTGACTTATATGTGGATTTTATGGTTGTTATATCCTTGTTATTTCTGTTGGTTATATTCTAGTTATTCTATGTTTTATGATAGACTTGATGTATGGATCTCATCATGTTTTCATTTGTAAATGAATGTACAATGTATACATGAGATATCTTGGAGATTCCATATTTGTGACATGTTTGACAAAATTCTTGTCATGGATGGTAGGGGTCCAGTCAAGTCAATGATCAAGTGTTTGCATTTGTACCTTTGTTCTAATGTCATTTATCATTTCTGAAAGTTTCATGAAGTTCTAGGCTATGGTTTGAGTCCTACCCCTGAAAATGTGGCATAGAATCTCGGGTCGCTGGCTCAGAACTAGCTGAAAAAGTCCACAGTCATTGGCATTCCCTTACTGTGGGAGTGATTAGAATTCTTTAGTCACATGCATGGATTTTCATGGGAGAATCTAGGTGTCCAAATTAGTGAAATGTCAAGTTGCCTCAGGGGTTGGTCACCTAGAAGGGTTGGTTAGATCCTCAAGGTTTTGTAGCACGTGTGAAAGGCCAGATTGGTTTTGTTTTTTCATTTCCAATTCCTTAACTATACATGGGGAGTTGAATCACATCATTGTAGCTTTTCGTCACATGTTTACCCCAACGAACTATTTAAATTAGGTAAATGTGGGAGGAGGGTGTTATAGAGTGGTATCAGAGCATGGTTCACCCCTTGGACTAGATGGGTGGTGTGTTGGTCATGCATTCGTGTCTATTGCATATATGTGTTCTCTATGCTTGTGATTTATGTACTTGTTGTGTATGCAAGATGGTGGTCATCATTGCAGCGGTGTTTCCATGTGAAAGTGGATGGTGTGTTGGTGTATGCGGTCATCATGAATGTATGTCAGTTATGCATTGGTTATGCATGTCAGTGCTTATATATTTTATGCATGCATTGATATGGTTGTAGTTTTCATGCATGAGGTCACGGTATGTGGTTAGTATGGACATCCATTGATAACTGGATATTGGTTGAACTGATGTTATATGCTGATGTGATTATGATTATACATGTATCATGCTTATCTGGTTGATCTTGCAAATGAGATATCCTCCCCTTAACTATACTGAGGTATGTTTATTATGTTATGTGTTGGTTTTAGATGACATCGTGTACTTATACGAAAGAGATCAAAGGTCTAGCAAGATGGTAGACTACAATTCGCAAGACTCTCCCTGTGGATCAGATGACCAGCGTGGTGTTAGGCACTCTTCTGACTTAAGAAACACATTGAGAAGTTTGAAGGAAGAACTTAGGAGTTGAAAGGAGGATAATGATAGGATAATACAGGCATAGGAGAAACAAGTAGAAGTCAATGTAGTAATCCTTCAAAGTTTGTCAGAATTGTAGAGAGGGACTGCTTAGGATCAACCATGGGGAGGAGGACAAAACTAATGGGGCATATGGTAGTATATCTCATGGTGGGCACAAGTCGGATAGGGATGACACAATCTGAGATGCCAGGCTCTTGGATGCTCTAGATAAGAGAGGTGATAGAAACGAGTTATATTCTAGTTCTGGTTTTGATCAGCACTATCATCATCATCATTATCATCCTTATAGGAAGAGTGATAGGGGATATTTGCCAGATGAGTTGAAGAAAGCAAATCCACCTACCTTTGATGGAGATTTGAAGAAGCCGGAGGATGCAGAAGCATGGCTACTTGGGATAAATAAATTATTTGAGCTACATGATTACACGGAGAAAATGAAGGTTGTGATAGCTATCTTTAGCCTCAAAGGGAAAGAAGACATTTGGTGAGAAGATGTGAAGCAGGTTAGAGACATCAGGACAAAGGAGTTGAGTTGGCATGAATTCAAGAGACTTTTCAGTAAGAATTACTTGTTAGATAGGTACTATGACAACAAAGCCAATAAATTCTATGAGCTAAAGATGGGATCGAAGAGAGATGAGGAGTATATGACTAAGTTTCTAGATTTATTGAGGTATGTACCATATCTTAAAGATGAGAAGGCCAAATTTTAGAGATTTGTTAATGGATTGCCATTAACATTTAAAGATTGGATTGAATATGATGATCCTCAGTCACTTGAGGAATTTATTGGGAAATTAAAGCATTATTATAAGCATTCAAAGCGCAAGACAAAATCTCAGCAAGGTTGGAAAGGGAAAGAAAAAGCTAAAGGTAAATGGCACCAAAAAACAACAAGGCCTTAGGATGTAGGTGAGAAATAAAGTATTGCACCTTATAAAAATTTTAATGGGTCACAACATGGAGGGAAATAGATTAAAGGTGATGGTACAAGATGGATTCATTGTCTGACATGTGGTAAGGAACATCTTAAGAGGAATTTTCCGCAGAATCAGGGTGGTAGGCCTCAAGTTTACAGTGCATAGGAAGCACAGACAGTTAGGGATGTTGGGAAGAGCATTCCACGAATTTATGCAGCGCTAGATAACAAGCAAGAAAATCATCAGGAAACTGTTGTCGAGATGGTTAGTAAGATTTGTGATCAAGTTGTTTCCATTTTGATTGACCCTGGATCTAATTATAGTTATGTTAGTTTTGACTTGGTGGATAAGTGTGGCTTCAGTAAAGAAGTGCATGAAAATCCTAGTTAGTGTACTTGGATACAGGTATAAAGAAGAGAGTTTATCACTAGGTAAGAGCTTGTGCATTCAAGTTGAATGGTATGTCTACCTCAACACATTTTAATTTATTTCTATTGGGATCATATAGTATGATTTTGGGTATGGACTGGTTGTATATTCATAGGACCAAAGTGGATTTTTATGACAAGATCATTGAGTGTTTGGATGACAATGGAGAACAAAGAATCTTGCAGGTTAAGAAGAAGGAAACATTAGTTAGAATTATTACAACTAGGTAGGAAAAGAGAAATCAAAGAAAAAGGGTGTGTCTTATTTATATTGCAAATTTCTAGTGATAAAGGTAAGGATGTTCAAGATGTAGAGGTATTGAGTAGGTACCCAATATTGTAGCAGTTTTAGGATGTATTTCCCATAAAGATTTTAGAATTTTCGCCTCAATGAGAAGTGGAATTTTCCATTGAGTTGGTACCAAGGCCAGCACCAGCATCAAAGACATCATATAGGATGAGCACACCAAAGTTAGTAGAGATGAAGTTATAGTTGAAGGAAAAACTTGACAAAGGATACATTAGGCAAAGTGTATCACCTTCAGGTGCACTGGTATTGTTTGTGAAGAAGAAGGATGAAAATCACAAGCTATGCATTGATTATAAGCAGTTGAACAAGATGACCATTAAGAACAAGTGTCTGTTACAGAAGATTGTTGACTTGTTCAATCAGTTGAAGTGAGAAACAATGTTCTCAAAGATTGGTCTGAGATCAAGATACCATTAGGTATGCATCAAGGAAGAGGACATATACAAGAAAATTTTTAGGACCAGGTATGGGAATTACGAGTTTGTTGTAGTTCCATTTGGTTTGACTAGTTCTCCAGCTGTGTTTATGTGCTTAATGAATAGTGTATTGCATCCTTATCTGGACAAGTTTGTTATTATGTTCATTGATGACATCTTAATATATTCTAAAAATACGGAAGAGCATGGCACTCACTTTGTAGCAGTGTTGATATTACTGAGAGAGCATCAGTTGTATGCCAAGCTTAGGAAATCTAGTTTCTCTTAGAGAGAGGTACATTACTTGGGACATGTTTCCAAGGAAGGCATAGCAGTGGATCCATAGAAGATAAGAGCTATCATGGAGTGGGAAGCTCCTAGAATTGTGGAAGAGGTATGGTCATTCATGGTGTTAGTAGGTTATTATAGGAGGTTCATTAGGAACTTATCTCACATTGCATATCCTATTACATCACTGGAGAGGCAAGGTAAGAAATTTGAATAGACAAAGAAGTGTGCAACCAATTTCGAGCAGTTGAAGCAATTGTTGACAATTACTCCAGTGTTAAAGATTGTAGACCCAAACAAATATTTGGTGGTGTGTATAGACGCTTGCAAGAGAGAACTTGGTGGAGTCTTGATGCAGGATGGACAGGTAGTTTTCTATGAGTCATGGAAGTTGAATGATCATAAGAAGAATTATCTGACACATGATCTTGAGTTGGCAATGATCATCCATGCATTGAAGATGTGGAGGCACTATCTTCTCCATAGGAGGTTTGTATTGATGAGCGATCACAGTGGATTGAGATACTTGTTTTACCATCTGAATCTGAATGTCAGGAAAGTAAGATGGTTGGCCACGATTAGTGAATTTGACTTTGAGATAAGGTACATCAAGGGTAAGGGGAATAGGTTTGCAGATTCTCTTAGCATGAGAGTATATGTGAATCACATAACACCTATGAGTTCTTATGGGACAAACTTATAGGATAAGATCTTACAGGCAAGACAATAGGATGATAGGTACATGGAGCTTATGCATAGGTTATAACACGATATAGATGTTAAGGAGGTGGACTATCATCTTACAAGAGATGGTTTGATCAGATTTAGGGACATAATATACGTGTTACACAAAAATGAGCTCAACAAGACTATCTTGCAAGAATTTCTTGCAAAGCCATATTTAGGTTACTTGGGATACTGGAAGACATTGATAACAGTGAAAAACTTTTATCATTTGTCTTATTATGAAGAAGGAAGTGGCAGAGTTTATGGCTAGATGTTTGGATTTTCAATAGGTGAAAGCATAATGTAAGCATCCAAGTGGATTATTACATCCGATTTGATTCCGTAAAGGAAGTGGGAGGTCATTTCCATGTCTTTCATTACAGGTTTTTCGAGGACATCTAGACAACATGATTCCATCATGGTTGTGGTGGAAAAGTTGACAAAGGTAGTGCACTTCATTCTATTGAAGTCTATGTATTTATCTAGTGATGTGGCACAAGTATTCATGAGAGATGTAGTGAGGCTACATGGTGTACCGAAGAAGTTTGTGTTAGACAAGGATGCTAAGTTCACTTAAAAGTTTTGGAAGGATATGTTTTCAAGTTTGGGGACATAGTTGGCCTTCAACATAGCTTATCATCCATAGAAACATGGACAGACAGAGAGAGTCGAGAGGATATTGGAGTAAATATTGAGGATGTATGTGATGCATTAGCAGAGGAGGTGGGAGGAGTACATTTCGTTGGTTGAGTTTACTTACAACAATGGGTACCAAGAATCTTTGAGGATGACTCTGTTTGAAGCTTTATATGGGTGAAGTTGTAATACTGCCATCATTTGGAGGGATCTAGTGAACATGGTGTTCATTGGATCAAATACGTTAGAAGAGATGGAACATGAAGTGCAGGTAATCAAAAAGAATCCAAAGGAAACATGTGACATACATAAAAGTTATGCAAATTGGAATAGGTTGTTTAAGGATAATTAGGCTAGGGAACAACTCTATTTGTGCATCAATCCTAAGAAGTGCTCCTTGAGGATTAGATCATGTGCCAAGATGGAACCTCAGTTTTGTGGACCTTTCAAGGTTCTTGAAAGGGTTGGACCAGTAGCCTATTGATTTACACTACTCTGAAAGTGAAAGTCCATGATGTTTTCGATGGAACATTTCTTAATGAGTATGTTAAAGATTTTGATCATATGATTGAGTGGTCTGTATTGCAAGTGGATCCATATGGAGAATTCCAGCCACAACATCAGTGTATATTGCAGAGAAAAATTCTAATGCTTTGGAACTGACCAATAAACTGTAGTGGAAGAACTTTGGGCTTGATGAAGCTACATGAGAAATGGTGGATCAGATATGGGCTATGTATCCTTCCCTATTCACAGGTTGAGTGAAATTTTTTGGTATATGTTTTGGTGTGATGTTTTGGTATATGTACATATGTATATGGATGCAAATACTGCCATGAGTTGTGTTATAAATCTCTAATAAGCGGTATGGGTGTCATGTTGTTATGATTGTTATGTTGTTGTATGTTATGTTGGTTTACTTCTCAACATCTTTATCATTGTAAATACTGTGTCGAGCTAAGTTATAAAGCTCCATGGGAAATATGTTTTTCTTTTCAGCAATATTGTTGGTTGTAGGTGTCATTGGACACCGAGGGTAATGTTTCCCCAAGGGGAGGATTCTGTAACAACCCTAGTCAAAATTCCATGTAATAAAGTTAATAAAAGAAAAATAATAACTAATGTCATGGGACACGTATTCCAAGATGAGCGTTGGGAAAAACATCCTAGTGGGTGTTCATTTCATTTATTATGGCTAAAGAAATTGGCAAAGGCAATGGAAAAGGCTTTGGAAAGGCATGAGGCATTAATTAGCATTTTATTTATGAAAATAATGGAAATTAGGAGAAAAGGGGGGTGAAAGGTCACAGGTTGCATGTGAGGAGGAAAATGAAGGAATATAATGAAAAATGAAGAAAATAGAGGCCTCATTAATAAAAAGGCTTATGAGGATCAGTTGGTACCTTTTTTTAGTTCAGTTTTGGAGCGCTCTCTCTATTCTCTCTCTCACTCACTCTTCGACACTTAGAGCATTCTCAGAGAACTCTAGCATTGGATCAAGGAAAGCTAAGGAAGGACCAAGAAGGCAAAGGAAAATAAAGATCAAGCAAGGAAGAGTAGGATCAAGTAGCTACCACTGGATTATTTGCATGTATCAATTTGCATGTGTGATTTCCTTTCTAGATTTGGCATGCATGTGTGTAATTAGTTCTCTTGTTGTTATTAGCATGGGTTTTACTAGGTGTGAAAATATTCTTCAACCTTGTCTTGCCATTTCCAGATAGCCATGGTGTGATGGGTTCTCTTTTATTATATTAAGCTAGATTGTCAGATGGTTTCAAAACTGAGTGAGGTGGTCTCTAAAGGAAAGAACACAAGGCCCAGGAATCCCTGAACCGGACTGGGATTGCAGTAAATCTGGATATTGTGTGCGTCGGTGCGCTTAGGAATCCTCGACTGGTGAATGGAAGGATATATGGTAAATCATAGAGGTGTGTGCCCTCGATCAGGCCTAGGAATACTTGCTTGGTGAATGGGGGGATATATGGTAAAGCCTGGAGGGTGGAGTCTTGATTAGACCTATGAATCCTCAACCATTGTATGGCAGGATATATGGTCAAGTGGACAGAATAGGAGACAAGAAAAATGCTCAAGGTGTAGGTGGAGAAATCCGGTGGCATCCATGCTTGTTTAGGGCCTAGTGATCCAGTGGGGATTGTGGTAAAGCCTGAGGAAACCTAGTCTAGTTTGGTTTTGAGTCCCACATTCATGTTTGGAATATGGCACGAGAGTGATTGGCTGGAAGAAAGATTTGATTCATCCAATCTATGGTTGGGTGGTTCGTGGAAGTCCCAATCCTGGTTGGCTTTTGCATTCATTAATAAGAACTCCTTCTCCGTAGTATTTCATGTGCAAATGTATTAGTTTATATGTGGATTTTATGGTTGCTATATACTTGTTATTTATGTTGGTTATATGCAGGTTATGAGTATGTTTTATGATAGAATTGATGTATGTCTCTCATCATGTTTTGATTTTAAAATGAATGTACAATGTATACATGACCTAATAGATGATAATGCAACTATTGTGATATTGAAACAATTTTTCTTTATGAATCTCGTATAAGTATGAAACCCCTATGCTTAGATCTAATGTTATGACCTAGAGATTGCATTTTTTTGATATGTTTGACGAAATGCCTATCATGGCTAGTAGGGGTCTAGTAAAGTCATTGATTAAGTGTTTTCATTTGTCCCTTTGTTCCTATTCCATTAATAATTTATGAAAGTTTCATGAAATTCTAGGTAGTTGCCTGAGTCTTGGCCCTGAAAAAGTGGCACAGAGTCTTGGGTTGTTGGCCCAGAACTAGGTGAAAATTTCCACAGTCATTGGCATTCCCTTGAAGTGGGAGTGATAGGAAGGCCTCATTCACATGCATGGCTTGTCATGGGAGCGAGTTAGGGTCCAGATTAGTGAAATGCCAAGTTGCCTCAGGGGTTGGTCACCTGGAAGGGTTGGTTGGCTCTTGAAGGTTCTATAGCATGTGTGAAAGTTCAAATTGGATTGGTTTTATCGGTTCCACTTCCTTAACTGTATATGGGAAGTTGAATCACATCATAGTACCCTCTCATCATATGTTTATCCTAACAGAATAGTTAACTTGGGTAAATGTGGGAGGAGGGTGTTATAGAGTGGTAGCACATGATATGTCAAGTTGTGTAATAAAATTACTTGAATAAGTATGAGGGTAATAGATGTACTTGTACACTAACTTGAGGTAACCTTGTTGTAAGACATGCTATTCAAACATACATGTTGGAGTGTGGTGGCATTTGGAGTTATGTAAGATCAAATTATAGAATGGACCATTTAAATAAGTATAACGATGTAGAAGTACTTGTATGTTAGCTTGAGAGGGGGGGAAGGGGGGGTTTGTGAGATCTCATGACGTTAGATGGTTGATAAACCATATACAAGAAAAGTATCCTATAAAAGCAACAAATACAACCACCAATTATGCATGTATTTTAGTGCATGGTAACTTTTTTATATGGGCTTTAAGAGATTTATTGGGGCCAAGTTAATCATGCTAGTATTTTTGATAACCCATGGTTTTTTCCATGGTATTCTTATATTATGTAGCCTATTTAAAGGTTTTACAAATCCATTGTAAGATGTCATTAGGATAGGAATAGTATATTTATTATTCAGAAGTAGTTTTACAGTAATGGTTTCTATGTTAAACTATGATATCCATGTGTTATTTTTGTTATGTATTTGTCATGTATTTAGTTCTCTTTTTACTAACAAAAAGGTCATTATTTTTCCCATCCTTCATACATTGTTTCTAGATATACTAGTGTGGCATCTTTTCTCATTGGAGTAAAGGCCAAGTTTAGATCATATTCCTTCATTAAAAAAAATTTCCACCATGTAGTTGCAAGAGAAGAGTGAGCTCCGCCTCAATCTTTTGCACATTGAGAATTAGAATTGGTGGCCTCCACCTTAGTAAAGAACAATGATGGCCAATCCTCAACCACCATGATCTTTTTCTATAACAAAGGATTAAGAGAATCTCAAATGAGCTTTACAATATGCAATAAAATTTAGTTTAGTATGGATCTTTATCATCCTTCTCACTTGAGATTTATGTTCTAGAAACATTTCAAGCTTTGGATGTTGCCTTGTTTGTTGAGCTATTTATGAAACTAAGAACATTTGCTCTTTTGACATGGGACAAGAAAAACAAAGCCCCTTCATTGGGAATAAACAACCCATAGTTCATTTATTGCACTAAAACATCATTGTCATTGTCATCGTCATCTTCTTAGAGGAAATTAGAGAGATATTTTGCAAATTAAAGGTCTTTATTGAAATAAAAAAATGTGCTTTAGATCATTTCAAATTGTTCACATAACAATTTTTTTGGGTGAATATTGTCTATATTGCTTCACTTATAATATAAATATAAATTTTCTTTCAACGTAAACCTTCTAATATTGATTTCGTTGGCTACAAAGGTTCAATTTAATAAACCAAACATTTAACAATAATTTGGAATCAATTTACATGATATCCATTCATTTCGATTCATCGTTGATAGAAGGAAGTACTCGTTGCGATGAGCTGAAATTCGTCCCTTCACAATGATATTAAGATCATGTCGATTGCCTTTTACGAAAACTGAAACTTTTACAGAAGCTGAAACTTCTGTTCAATTTTTTCCTCAACCTTCCAATCTCTTCGGCAATGTGCATGGCATCGATGGAAGTGCCAAACAATCCTCTCTTTGTGAACCCAACTGCTAAGAGTCCATTTTCTTCTTTCCATCCGTTGGGAAATGGAGTGTTTGGTATCCCGTGTTCAGAGAAAAAGCTACAATTTTGCAACTCTAATGATAGCCACCATTCAATTCCAGTGAAAGCTATATAAATGGTTAAATGGTTTAATGGAGAAAAACAATTTAGAAATTTACCTTGAACCATGATGGCACGTTACTTCTGTATTCTGTTAGTAAAATAACGGAGTCAAATTACATTTCCTGGCCATTCACAAATTTGGCACCGTGATGGGTAAGGAAATCTAGTCCTAGCAGAATTTGTGGCACCCAGAAAATGATCAGACTTATGGGAACACAATCTGTTTTCCCCAAAGTCAAAGGCAGTGGGAAAATAGGATAGAAACTAAAGAATTTATATTAGTCAATTGATGGTTAGGATTTTGGTGACAGATTCCATGGAATATTTGTTTGAGGCAGATTTCTTAGAGAGGATATTTTTTTATGTAGATATATCAGAACCTGTTATTAATTCAACAATGAAATTTATTAAGATAATGAAGATTACTTCAACCATAAAACCAAACCTAATCTATAAGACTATCAAGAAAATTAAACCAATTACCTCCCAATAATAAAAATGCTTTAAGAACAAAGACTTCCCTAATTAAACTAACACTATAACCTATTTGATAGTATCCCATATATAACAAAATTCGAAGATATGGAATACATATACTGACAGTAAGGAATACCTTGATTTGTGCATTTCTGATCTTATCCATGGCTCCCACCTCCAGCACAGGGGTCTTTCCTGCTTTATTCTTTAGTTGCAGCAGACCCATCAATGGCCTCTTGATACCATAACGTTCTGTGTTGCCAAACATAATTCATGCCACGCATAATAGAAACAAGTCCACCAGCGATAGCGGAAGCCACTTTGTTAACTAGATTGCTACACCGAATGTTGATCTCCCAAACATTTCCCTCGGAAGGACATGCACCTAGAAACAATTTCAATAAGACAAGGACAATGGCTTGTGGGCCATCAATATAAACATTATAGTTTGGGGTTAATTGAATGGAAAAATAATCTGCCTCTCAGTAAGATATTATGATTAACACAAATCAATTAATCTATACTTCGTAAAATAACAATTTTATACATGTTGTGCTGAGCACCACCATGAATAAATTGAAATAACAATTTTATACTTACTGTGCTGCCCACCACCATGGATGGATTGACATTGTGATTGGAGAGATCAAGACTGACTTCTATGCTAGAGTTTGCACAGCTGAACACCAAAACATTCTTTTCGCAAAAAGTAGCCTCACTTTTGTAATTGCTCGCATGAATGATCTGTCCTTTGAAATTCTCCACTCGTTTGATATCTGGAATAATGGGCTCTACATTTTCTCCTGTTGCTACAACCAACCAGTTGCATGTATACTCCACCTTTTCACCGCAACTATTCTCGATACAGATTCTCCACATTCCGTATATTTTATCATAATGAGCAGATTCCACGCATTCATTGAACCTAGGCTTAAGGTTGAAGTGATGTGCATAAGATTCCAAGTAGTCAATAAACTGATTCTTGTTAGGATATGTAGGGAACTCCTCTGGAAACGACATTAGAGGAAGTTCACAGAAACGCTTTGGTAAATAGAGCTTCAAATGACCATATGTCCTTTGCTGCCACAGCGATGCAATGCAATTTTCTTTTTCTGTCGGAAATAATAATCCCAACCATAGTTTGCTCAGTCAACCATGATTGTCTAGTCAACCACTCCACCGTTGCGATTTAGTTTGTAGCAGAATAGTTTGCTCAGTCAACCATGATTGTCTAGTCAACCACTCCACGGTTGCGATTTAGTTTGTAGCAGAAAGACTGAAGTCAAAACAGAAGTACACTGCTGAATGGACTGAAGTCAGAACAAAAGTATAGCATGGACCATTCCGCAACACATCACAGAAAATAAGTATGGTCAAATATTCACTCCGCCATTGTTGCCCACACTCCACAACACCTACAAGTTCAAAAAATCATTTACTATGTAAAATCGCCCATGTTGCGTATTAAATATTTTCTCTGTCATGTAATTAATGTCAAATCTATATGTTAAGATAAATATGGATGTAAAAGTCATTTGTAATGTTGGGAAAGTTAGAGAGCGAGAGTTTGTGACGTAGTAAGGAGAAAATCGTGGAGGAAATATTGGTGGGCACGTGAAAACCAGTGTTATGGAGTTTTACAGAAGTTTACGTTGCCACCCAGAAATGCGTAAATTGCAGTAAGTTTGTTGTGTTTTTCACTTGGAGCTGCAGTCTCCATTTATCATGCGAATGTATTTCTTTATGTCTTAACATATAATATAAAGTGTGGCTAGTTGTGTTATAGTTGCATTATGGCATTAATCCTTCAAAAGTAGATTTACGACAACCTCCTTTTGTTTTACTCTGTTTTTTTGTGCATAAAATTTATGTTTTAATTAAGTCCCTATGTGGTTGCGATATCCACTCCGCAACTTATTCCTGATCTAGTTGACTTTGCCACAACCGATTTATGAGTTCCTCTACCCCGTAATTTTTTCTAACATGGTATCGGAGCGGGTTAAAATTTGTTAGTATAAAAACAAGTGTTTTTAATAGCGATTTGAAATTGTTTTGAGGGCAGATTGTTTTTTAGCATATTTACGAGCAGGTAGAAAATAAAAATTTCTCACTCAGAAATGGCAACATCAAGAAAAGCTTGACTAATCCTCACATACCTCAGTTTAATGGAAAAAATTATGATTATTGGGCTATTACAATGAAGGCCCTGTTTTTGTCTCAAGACATTTGGGATTTGGTGGAGAATGGTTTTCAAGAACCAGCAGATGCAGTAGCATACAACGCCTTGTCTCAAGCAGAAAGGGATCTGTTAAGGGACACCAGGAAGAAATATTCAAAAGCCTTGTTCTATATTTTCCACGCAGTTCATGAAAGTATTTTCCCAAGGGTTGCAGTAGCAATGAAATCCAAGCAAGCATGGGACACCTTCCAGACAGCGTACCAAAGCATGGCAGAAGTGAAGACACAAAACTGCAAATGTTGAGAAGAGATTTTGAAACACTTTGTGTGAAAGAGTCTGAGAATGTAGATTCATTTTTTACACATGTAATTGGGTTGGCTACTCAAATCAGGTCTCATGGTGAGCCACTTGAAGAAAGAAAAATAGTTGAGAACGTTTTGAGAAGTTTGCCAGCAAGGTTTGATGCCATTGTTATGGCCATAGAAGAGACAAAGGATCTCTCATAATTCTCAGTGGATGAGCTTCATGCATCAATGATTTCTTGGCCATAGAAGAGACAAAGGATCTCTCATAGTTCTTAGTGGATGAGCTTCATGTATCAATGATTTCTCATGAACATAGACTGAATAGGGCAACAAGTTCCTCATTGGAGCATTCCTTCAAGACACAAGTTTCCTTTGGTCAAGGTCGAGGCAGAGCAAGATCATATGCTAGAGGAAGAGGAAGAAGCCCACTAAAAGGTGGAAGAAGCAGCCCTTCAAACTCAAGTGGAAGAGGCAACAATAAAAATCCAAGTCAAGGCCCAAGCCAAAATCAAGCACAAGGTCAGAGGAATGATAAATCTCAAGTCCAATGTCATTACTGTAAGAAGTATGGTCATTATACAAATGAATGTAGAAAGAAGCAATATGACATTAGTAACAAACCAAGTGTAAATTTCACAAAAGAAAATGAGAACCATGATAGCATGTTTTTAGCTTGTAATGTAGCACAAGAAAAACAAAGTGATATATGGTATCTAGATTTAGGGTGTAGCAACAACATGTCAGGGAACATAGAAATGTTTTCCAATCTAGATAAAAGTGTGAAATCTGAAGTGACATATCAAGCCCATATTCAACAAGCATAAGAAGACCAAAATTTATAAATTTAAATGAAATTTATGAGCAAGATGAGGATGATAGCAGTGCTAGTCTGAATTCATTATTTGCTTTGTTTTGTCATATAGATGACCCAATCCATTTTGAAGATGCAGTCAAAGAAGAAAAATGGGTTGCGGCAATGGAGGAAGAAATAAAAGCAATAGAAAAGAATGACACATGGGAGTTAGTGGACTTGCTGCAAGGAAAACAAGTCATTGGAGTGAAGTGGGTCTATAAGACCAAGAGCAATGTCGACGGAAAAATTGAAAGGCACAAAGCAAGGCTGATTGTCAAAGGATACAAGCAGTAGCATGGAAGAGATTATTCGGAGACGTTTGTGCTAGTCACAAGGATGGAGGCAATGCGTACAATTGTGGCAATTGTCGCACAACATAAATGGAAAGTGTATCAAATGGACGTAAATTCAGTGTTCTTGAATGGAGTGCTGAAAGAGGAAGTGTAGGTAGTGTGATAGCCTGGTTATGAGGTAGAAAGCAAAGAAGACAAAGTGTATTGGTTGAGGAAAGCTCTTTATGGATTGAAGCAAGCACCGCGTGCATGGTACAACAGGATATATGCCTACTTGTTGAACAATGGTTTCGACAAATGTGATGGAGAGCCTACCCTCTAAATCAAAGAGAGCGATGGTAAGATTCTTATTGTCATTTTATATGTAGATGATTTGATTTTTACGAGTAGTGACGATTTCCTCATCGTTGATTTCAAACAAGTCATGAAGAATTAATTTGAAATGACTGACATGGGGTTGGTAAGATATTTTTTGGGCATAGAAGTAAAGAAAACAGAAAATTGCATCTTTATCTCTCAAGCAAAGTATGTGGCATAAATTTTGGAGAGGTTTAAAATGCAGAACAGCAAGCCCGCACCAACTCCAACTGTCATGGGGTTGAAGTTGAGCAAAGAAGATTGCAGCAGCAATGTCAATCCGACATTATACAAAAGCATGATAGGCAGCTTGATGTATTTGACCGCCACTAGGCTGGATATAATGTATGCAGTGAGTTTGGTGTTGAGGTTCATGGAGACATCCAAGGAGGTGCATTGGAAAGTAGCGAAAAGAATTCTAAGGTATGTTAATGGGACAAAACATTATGGCATTTTGTATATCGCAACAGATGATTTCAGGCCGGTTGGTTACACTTATAGTGATTGGGGAGGAAGTGTCGATGACAGAAAGAGCACGTCAGGATATGTTTTTCATTTGGGTTTCAGAGCCATTTCATGGGCATCCAAGAAGCAACCGATAGTTTTATTGTCAACAACAAAAGTTGAATATGTCGCCGCAACAGCAACATCGTGTCAAGCAGTTTGGATGAGACGGATGTTGAGGGATCTTCGTCATCACCAAGAGGGAACGACAACTTATTTTTGCGACAACACATCCGCAATTACATTGTCAAAGAATTTATTTTTTCACAAAAGGACCAAGCATATTGATGCTAAATATCATTTTATCAGATAGTTGATTAACAATGATGAAATTGTGTTGCAGCACTGCAAGTCACATGAACAATTTGCTGATACTTTCACAAAGCCATTGGCACGTGAAAGTTTTGTTTATCTTAGAAATTGTTTGGGAATTGTCAATGGTGGCAGTTGTTATTAAGGGGGAGTGTTGGAAATAATAATCCCAACCACCGCATTAAACACACTAACAAACACCGTGTTTGTCCCGTCAACCACTCCATGATTGCAATTTTGTTTGCAAGCAGAAGGACTGAAGTCAGAACAAATGATTGTGATTTTGTTTGCATGCAGAAGGATTGAAGTCAGAATAGAAGTACAACGCGGACCATTCTGCAACACATCACAGAAGTTAAGGAATTTAATGAAGTTTAGTAAATAAGTATGGGCAAACATTCACTCTGGGACTATTGCCCACACTCCACAACCCCTGCAAGTTCAGAAAGTCATTTACTATGTAAAATCGCCCATGTTGCGTATTAAATATTTTATGTGTCATGTAATTAATGTCAAATTTGTATGTTAAAATAAATATGGATGTAAAAGTCATTTGTAATGCTGGGCAAGTTAGAGAGCGAAAGTCTGTGATGTAGTGAGTAGAAAATCGTGAACGAAATATTGGTAGACACGTGAAAACCAATTTTACGGAGTTTTACAAAAATCAACCCAATAATGCGTAAATTGAGGTAAGTTTGTTGTGGTTTTCACTTGGAACTGCAACCTCCATTTATTTAGAATGTATTTTGTATTATGTTTTAACATATAATATAAAGTGTGGCTAGTTGTGTTATGGCATTAATTCTAAAGTGTGGTTAGTTGAGTTATGGCATTTCTTTATGTTTTAACACATAATATAAAGTGTGGCTAGTTGCATTATGGCATTAATCCTAAAGTGTGATTAGTTGGGTTATGAGATTAATCCAAGTAATTAAGTCCATGTGTGGTTTTGATATCCATTCTGCAACTTTTTTCTGGGCCAGAAAATTGTTGGTGGGAGTTTTACAAAAATCAACCCAGCAATGCGTAAATCCCATTAAATTTGTTGTGTTTTTCACTTGGAGATACAACCTCCATTTATCACCAATATATTTTGTATTTCTTTATGTTTTAAGATATAATATAAAGTGTGGCTAGTTGCGTTATGACATTAATCCTAAAGTGTGACTAATTGGGTTATGGCATTAATCCAAGTAATTAAGTCCTTTTGTGGTTGCGATATCCATTCTGCAACCTATTTCTGACCTAGTTGAATTTGCCGCAACCGATTTCTCGGCTCCTATGCCCTATAAATTTTTCTACCATTTTCCAATATTACACATGGAATTCCTGGTTATTGTAAACAACCTGTTGTGGCCATACCTGAGGGACCGCTCCCTATAATTATAGCGCCGTTTACCCAAACGCAACGTTGCTGCTGTTGCTTAACAGTAGAGTTGCCCTCATTACATGCTAATTTCCCACTCAATAGTCTGCGAAAAAAATCCATTTAATCTGATTTTATTTTCTTCGACACTCTTGCGCTGGTTAGGCTTCGTTAATGATGAGTTAACAGGAAGGAAGTGATTCTTTCTAGTAGATCTCCAAGAAAAGAATAATTCTTTAGACGTAGCGCTCCGCTCGCTAGTCTCTGGAATGAATACCACCGTGACAAAGTACGAATATCCCCAACTGCTTTGAGTCTGCTTCTGGACTAGAGGGGAAGGGCAAGACGATTATATATCATTTTGTATGTGCAGGCATGGTTAGATTTGCATGGATATGATACAGATGTCGTCCATGAGAGAGCCAAATGTGGAGATGTTTTCCTGTGGACAAGAATGGTCCAGAGGCAGAAGTGTTCACTATCCCACCATGAAAAAGTAGGAATATCTGTAATGAATACCACCGTGACAATGTAGGAATATTTCGGACTGCGTCGAATCTGGTTCCGGAGAGGGGAGGGGCATGACGATTATATATAATTTTGTATGTGCAGGTCATGAGATTTCCCTGGATATGATACAGATGTCGTCCATGAGAACGCCAAATGTGGACATGTTTTATTGTGGACGAGAATGGTCGAGAGACAGAAGTGTTCACTATCCCTCCAGCTATGGCGTTTAGGGATTTTTGCGAGGCTTTCACACTCAACGTGTGTTTCGCGATTATCCATTTCTGGCACTTGGTATTGCTCCAGGAGCGGGAGGGGGAGGGCGCGACGGGGCGGTTGCTAAGACTTTTGAAGTGCCTCGGATAAAACACAAAGCAACCAATAATAATGAACAGGCTACAGCTTGCAAATGCCAATTGTCAACGGTCGTCGTGTGTACATTCGAATGGAATCTCCTTGGAAAGAACAAGTCCCCACGAGGCGGTTCAGGGACGCATATCCATCACGAGGCGCGGTGAAAGAGAATCGACAGCAATGTCAACGTGACGAAATCGAGGAGTTGAGATTATCATATAACATTAAAAAGCAACTTCAAACAGCCCTTTAGTAGCGAGCAATGAAAATAATTATTATTTAGAAATATGTTATTAATTGCCTTGTGAAGTATTATTTAGAAATATATTATTTATATGATATAAATTTATAATGAAAAAGGGGGAAGGAGGGAAAATAATAAAGAGGGGGAAAGAGAGGAGGACCATAAGGCGAGGATCTAACTCTTACTCATTTTTCAACCATCATCTCTATTGAGTTGGATTTCCAACCATCATCTCTAATGAGTTGGATTATTACCCTCTCCTTATGCCCCTTTTAATTATTTTCCCTTTTTGACCTTTTTCTTTATAGATTTATATCATATTATTTATTAAGCATAATTAAAAATAATAATAAATTTTCAAGCTCCTAACTGCTTGATTTTATAGGAAAATTCCCTCCTCGCTTTTTCTTCTTTTTATTTATTACTTATATTATCCCTTTTTATTTACTTTGATTTTTTTTTACCCTATTTTCTTAATATATTAATGAACTCCTAATTTCTTCATTAATATATATCCTCTTAACACTCTTCACCTTATTCTTTATAATAATTTGTGTATTAATCCTTATTAGTATGTAAATATAAATTATTTAGAACTTATTCTTAACCCCTTATTAGTTTTTAAAGTATGCTTAACTATACATTCTCGTACTCCTATATGCTAGTTTATAACTTAATTTATAATATTAGATAATTCCCCTTCCATTTTTATCCTTCTCTTAACCTTATATGTTATAATATGTTTAATATTATATAACAACTATATTTTTATTAATATTTACAACCCCCTTATAACTTTTTATTATTTAATTTTATATATAATATCCTAACAACTATTTTTATTAATTCTTTTAACTTTTTCTCAACATCCTAACAACTAATTTATAACTAAATTCAAAATATTAAATAATTTATAACTAATTTTAGAATATTAAACCAACATTTAGAATATTAAATCATTCCTATCTACATTTTTAAGAATTAAAAAAAAAAATTAATCTCCAATGGCTAGTTTTCAACCACTAACTTTGGACAATGATGCATCCCCGCTATTTATTCATGAAGATTGTATGAATTATTCTCACCTTGTCCTGAGGATGAACCACATTAGTTAGTTTGAAACCTCGACCAAATCCTGATGATGTGGTTAATCCGAAAGATGTTTACCTACAATATGGATCACAAAAGTATCAGATCTAAAACAAACTAGAATGTTATTGTACTAGTATTTTTAAAAATTAAAAAAATTACTAGAATATTATTTTATGAGAATTAAAAAAAATATATATATGGAAGATTTAAAGGAAGAAATTTTATTTTGAAGTGTAGAGATTTGATGAATTTTTGTAGTTTTTAATATGCAAATTGTAAAAAAATTGGCAATATTTCTCTAACAATATTCAAATTTATTAGTATTTTACATAGTTTTTTTTAGAATTTTGGCAATTTTCAAGGTAAAATAATTTTTTCATATATAATTTTGGTGAGTCAATTTTAAAACTTTGAGAATTAGTGTTTTTCTCTTTTGGAACAAATATGGAAAATTATCCCATCCACTGAATTTTTTGCTAAACAAAACATGTTAGGAATAAAATTGCAAAGTTATAGAATCAAAATGAATGCATAAATAAAACATGGAATGAAACAATACAAAGGAGACACTAAGTTCACCCAATTTGGGCTACATCCATTGAGAAATAATCAGTCCTTCCTTTTAGTGCATCCAACAAAATGGAGGTATTACAACTATAGCACATCTACTACAACCTCCTCTTCACTCTCTCATAATATGCTTCCTCTCAGTTATAATGTTTTCTCAATAATACATAGCCACAATACAATTCCCTTATTAAAACATGGTTTCCTTCTATGTAAAAATACTCTGACATAACATTTACCATCGAATGTGTGGCCTAATGATAAATTATCCAAATAAATTGAAATTGTAATATTTTACAAAGCAAATTTCTAAAAAAATATTTTTGGAGGTCCTCCCTATGAACCCTTACAAAGGGGTATCCAATACCTTACCTAGACCCACTAGTGTTAACTCATGAATGACCCACCTTACTAAAAATCATGCCAACCATTATAGTCTGGCTCTCTTCTAAAAACCTAATATGATAAAAGAAAGAAACTTTTGAGTGGATGGGGTCCCATGGGAAATAAGGATATGTTGTCTCACATATTTATTTAAATTTCCCGACTTTATAATCATTAACATGTGCTATGATTCATGATATTTATGAAAATAATTTGACTCAAAAGAAAAATACTCGGGTCTAATATGTTGAGTTCATTGTTGACTTCATCTTGAAGAATGGCTCTATTAATGGGAAATAATCATCTTGATCCTCCTTGTTAGGTTATGAATAACACAAGTATTTTATTTTAGTGTCTCTAATGCTCAACATATCTTGGCATGATGTGACTCATTCTTTTAATGGCATATGTTCTGAAGCATGATAACTTAAATATTATGTTGAATATGGGTGAAGCACCATTCGTTGGATTACGTGATGTGATTATATATTGAAGGTTGTTGATTACATGATATGGGTTTTTCCCTATCAATATCCCTATCCCTCTTGGTACCTTAACATTCCATGTTTCCAAACATTAGCCATGCCTCAGATAAGAGAAACCAATCCACCAACCATAGTGGAAGCAACTTCATTAACCAGATTGCTACTCTGAATGTTGATATCCTAAACATTTCTCTCAGAAGGACATGCACCTAGGAAAAATTTCAAGTAGTATGACAAGGGCAACAACTTATGGTTAATCAATATAAACATTATATTTTAGCAGTAACAATTTTTACTGTGCTGCACACAACCATGGATGGATTGGAATTGTGATTGGAGAGATTGATGCTAACTTCTATGCCATAATTTGCGCAACTGACCACCAAAGCATTCTTTCCGTGAAAAGCAGCTCCACTTTTGCAATTACTAGAATGGATGATCTGTCCATTGAAATTATCCATTCCTTTAATATATGGAATAATGGGATATGCATTTTCTCCTATTGCTACAATCAACAGGCTGCATGTATACTCCACCTTTTCTAAAAGGCTAGACAAAATTGGCACAATGGGGATTTCTAAAATGCTAGACAAAATTGGCACGACGGGTATTTCTAAAAGGCTAGGCAAGTTTATCATTCAAGTTGGTCTAATGAGGGGCCTAGAGAACCTGAAATCTTGGATTCTTCCATCTATGATCTCGAATAATTTCCCGATCTTCTTGGAATGTTCTGGAGACTCTTATAGTATTTTTCCCTTTAAATATAATCATACATAGATTAAATATCAGGAAATGGTTGATTTGATTCGCAAGTCATGGTTATCGTCGCCTTCAGGGATTTGTAACTCTAGGTTTGATTCATTTGGTCATAAGTTAATAGGTCTTAAGAAAATAGTCAAGAAATGGGTGTTCAATAAAAAAAGGAGTTGGGTAAGGAGCTTATTGATATCGAGAAGGAGTGCGAGAGTTTGGGTGATCCAAAGTGACTCATTTGGCTACTTCTTGGATACAATAAAGGAACACCTAATTGAGATGGAAAAGAGGAAAAATAAGATATTAGCCATTTAGGAAGAAGAGTAGCGCATCAAGAGAAGGGTGGTGTGTGTGGTAGAGGAAGACATGAATACACAGTTTTTCCATATTCAGGCATCTTTTACAAGGAAAAAAGGGCTATTTGGAGTATCCACAACAAAGTTGGAAATTCTTATTCCACAAAAGAAAACATTGAAAAGGAAGTGATCATGTTTTTTAGGAACACTTATAAAGCAAGGGAATGGATCAATGTGGTCAATCAGATGAGATTTGTTAATATTTTCTCGAATATGATTGATGAGGAGACAAAAGTTGTATTGGAGAGTATAGTGACCAAGGAAGAGCTTTTGGGGGTCATTAAAGAATTGTCTAGGGATAAGAGTATGGCTCTAGATGGCTGGCTAGTGGAAATCCTTTTTTCCTTTCAACAGATCATGACAGAGGACCTGGCGTTCATAGTGGAAGAAACTTGAAGGTTAAGCTCAATTAATGGATCAGTAAATTATTCTTTTATTGTGCTTATTTCAGAAATTAATAATCCTTCTACTTTTGTCGATTATCACCTAATATCACTTTTTAATACTATGTATAAAAGGATAATAAAATTAGTTGCTAATCGGATTATGCTAGTGCTATCTGAGCATATCACACCTAAATAATTTAGTTTTTTGGATCAGAGGAAAATGTTATTTCCATAATGCAAGAGTGTGCACATTCCATTAAGACTAAGCATCTCAAGGCTTGTATTCTTAAGGTTGACCTCATAAAAGCCTAAGATTGCAATGATTGGGAATTTCTTCATCTGATTCTCCATAAGGTTGGATTGGGGTCCGACAATCGATTTGATCATGGCCTATGTCACATCGACACAACTAGAGATCATTATTAATGGTTTTCCATGAGGTTTCTTCAGGGTGACAAGATGTTAAGACAAGGATGAACTCTTTCTCCTCCATTATTCTTTTTAGTTATTAATGGGCTTAAGAAGAGCATTAGTGAGGCTAGGTCTAAGGATATTATTTATGGATGTAGGATTTCTAGGCACATCCCTTTGTCACACTTGACGTTTGTCAATGACATAGATTTGGCTGGAAAAGCTAGTCATGATTGTTGATGAATAAGAGGAAATTGACCCTATTGCATTAGAGCATGAGTCTGATTTGATGAAAGATATTGTTGATTTGGGGTAGCATCGAATGTGCTCTAGCCACAAAAATTGGTGGAGAGGCTAAGGCAAATGCGATCTCCAATACCTAGAAAGGGTTTGGGAAGATTCTAAACAGTTTGGGAGATATTAAAATAATTAATATTTTTAATGGAGTTCCTAAGTCTAAACTTAGGGAAAATAAAATATTAATTTTTTTTAATATAAAACGGTGTTAGGATGGTCCAAATGTCATGGACCAAGCCAGATCTAATATTAGCCATTGATTAGGGACTTAATCTCGGTCGTTGACTTGTCAACGAGAAAAGTATAAGAGGGGGCTTGAGGGTCACTTGGAGAACACTCCAAGAGATCAAGATTTCGATTTTCTAGGTTGGGTTTGCTGAGAAAGTTGAGAGAGTGATCAGAGTTGGAGTTGAGGGGCAGTGAATACAGAAGCAGAGAGGCAGAGATAGCACCGGGAGGATCAGTGTAGTAGCCGGAGAGAGGGACATAGAAGAAACCAAGGGTTCACGTAGACCCAGCCAGGGTCACGCAGATCTAGCTATGAGCTGCGCAATGCCTCAGAGGGCCAACATGGGTGACGCAGAGGGCTAGAGGACTGACACAGTGCCTCTAGAGGCTAACGCAGGCCAAGCCAGAGTGACACTGGTCTAATGTCGGGCCAAAGAGAGGCTAACGCAGTCCCTAGAGGCTGACGCTGGGGTTTCATGGGGTAGATCGAAGCTGTGAAGCTGCTAGAGTGTTTATCCGAGGTTTAAGCCGGAATATATGCTTCCGAGTAGAGAGGTACTACTGTCGAGATGTTTCTCTGATGTGTGTGCCTGATTTGGCACCCAGATTGTATTTTGAAACTGCTTAATAAATCAAACCCTCAGATCGTTGCATCGATTTTCCCGCATTGGGTTTTTCTGGGGACATTAGTCCAAAAACAATGGCGTCACTTGTGTGCTTGTTTCTATTTCCTTTAGTTGATGATCTGTAATGTGTTGAGCATGTAGTTGTATTTATTTCCAGTATTTACATGGTAAATATCTTGTTAATTAACAAAACAAGTAGGTATGAATAAATAAGTAAAGTGCATGAAGGGTCTCTAATGTGTCAGACTTAGAAATTCCAACATGGTATCAAAGCGTGGTTGCAGATCACAGGAGAACTGAGGACATCATCCGAACAGAGCAACAACAATAGAAAACAGTTGTCCCAAGTGACAAAAGTTGTTCCTAGCAGAGTAGCAGCAAGGAAGGGGTGATGCAGTGCCTGTGTCATCAAGACTGAGCCAGGAAGAGGTAGCGAAGAGGCTAAGGGAGGCAAAATCAGGCTCACGCAGAGCCACGCGGAGGCCAGGAGGGCTGACGCAGTTGGCTGAGGAGGTTGATTTTCTAATGACGGGATTGCGTAGAGCCTAGGATCTCTAACCTTCAGTGTGCTGGGGTTTAGGAGGGTGTGGGTAAGTTGCATAGTGGAGCTGGTGGGATACTGTAGTCAGAACAGTACCTAACAGGGTAAGGAAAAGGTAGAGGGAGTTGCTGTTGAGGTGGATTTCTACCCAAGGAATCTAGATCAGTGTTGCAGCTGCACAGATGATTAGAGAGGGGCATATCAACATTGGTAGAAGGGTTTCCAAGAGGGCAATCGAGGCTCAGAGGAGTCATACCAAGACTTCCAGGAGGGAAGTAGAGGAGCAGCGAAAGGGCACTACATGGAGTAAGAGACCAGGATGGACTGGAAGGAGCCTCAAACTTCATATTCTGGAAGGCCAAAATCTTATCCATAATAGACAGGAATCATGTCAAGTTATTTGCCTTGAGGGCGATAGCTATTCCAGTTGACTCGACCGATAACGACAAGTACGAGGATGTAATAGCAAGGGCTAAGAATATCATCCTTGATGGGGTCAAGGATCATATAGTACCACATATTACCGAGAAGAACACGGCACATGAGATGTGGGAGGCCCTGACCAAGTTGTATCAGCATAATTCCATGCAGAGGAAGATGCTACTAGAAAATCAATTGCAATCATACCAGATGTAGAAGGGAGAATAGATCAACCCATTCCTCAGTCGATTGAAGGAGATTCGGGATCATATAACTTCCATATGGGTAACACCAGATCCAGAATTGATGATGAGAATAACCCTGAATGCAGTCTCAGAAGACTAGGAGGTGTTGGTCTAGAGCATACTGGGCAGGGCAACCCTTCGAGATTGGGAGGAAATGTGGGTTGCCCTTTGCCAAGAAGAGATCAAAAAGTTGAGCAAGGTGGGAAGCAATGACAAGGGGATCAGAATCAAGAAGGAAGAGGAGGTGGATGCTGCCCTAACATCTGAGGGAATGTAGGAGAAATGAAAGAAGAAGGACCTCTCTAAGGTCAAATGCTTCCACTGTGGGGAGCTAGGTCATTATGTGACCCAGTGTCCAAGGAAGAAGAGCAAGGGAGAGGCCTCTGAGACGAAGGCTGCGCCAGCAAGGGCAGAGAAGGAAGTGGAGACAGACGATTACTGTGCCATGAGTGCTCATGTGCCACTTCAGAAAAAGTGGGGAGACATCGAGTTGTAGTCAAGAGGACTACAAGCGATGAGGGGCAGGATCCTCGAGGTACCCAACCTCTTGGATTAGACCTTGCTACGGGAGTCCTGAAGAGGAGTAGCAGTACTGGCGATATCAGTAGAGACGGATGCAGATGGAGTGACAGAGGGAGCTATAGTGCAGGATTCCCATGACAACACGTGGCTAGCACTTTGAAATAGTGCGAGAGGCATGAGATTGTCGCACCAGTGTAGGATGGCATAAAGAGGTGTGCAATGGTACGAGATGCATGGAGTTGTTGCAGTAGCACAGAGGTCAGAGAGGGAGCACTTATCAGTGAAAGAGGGAGCTTCAGCATCATAAGTGTTTATAGCTTGACGAAGATGTCAGAGTTGGGAGATCAATTACTTTCTTCTCAGTAACTGAGTTGCAGTGCAATAGTTAGCAGTGGTAATGCTATGGGCAACACGATGTAGCATGATAAGAGTAGTTGCAGCAATGGCAGTGGCAGGGGCATGGGCAGCATCACAGATGAAGAGGGAGTTGGAGTACGGATGCAGTAGTGGCAGTGACAGGGCCATGGGTAGCAGTACATGATGTGGCAGTGCAGAGGATGTTGGGTACCAAGCCTAGCATCAACACAAGGACCGATGCCAGATGATCAGAGTGATGCTCAGCGAGGAGTATTACTAGAGCACAGTCCTCACTAAGAGGGAGTGTTTATTTTGGATAGCATCAGATGTGATCTAGCCATGAAAATTGCTGGATAGGATAAGGCACATGAGATCTCCAATACCTAGAAAGGGTTTGGGTAGATTCTAAACAGTTTGGGAGATATTAAAATAATTAATATTTTTAATGGAGTTCCTAAGTCTAAACTTAGGGAAAATAAAATATTAATGTGTATTAATATAAAACTGTGTTAGGATGGTCCAAAAGTCATGGATCAAGCCAGATCTAATCTTAGTCATTGATTAGGGACTTAATGTTGGTCGTTGATTTGTCAACGAGAAAAGTATAATAGGGGGCTTGAGTGTCACTTGGAGAACACACCAAGAGATCAAGATTTCGACTTTCTGGGGTTGACTTGGCTGAGAAAGTTGAGAAAGTGATCAGAGTTGTAGTTGAGGGACAGTGAGTACAGAAGAGGAGAGGCAGAGATAGCACCACGAGGATCAGTGCAGTATCTAGAGAGAGGGACACAGAAGCATCCAAGGGTTCACATAGAGCTAGCCACGCCTCACGCAGAGGTAGCCAGGAGTTGCACAATGCCTCAGAGGGCCAACGTGGGTGACGCAGAGGGCCAAAGGATTGATGCAGTGCCTCCAGAGGCTGACATAGGCCAAGCTAGGGTGATGCTGAGCTAACGTTGGGCCAGAGATATGTTGATGCATTCCCTAGAGGCTGACGCTAGGGTTTTTTGGGGCAGATTAGAGCTGTGAAGCTTCTAGAGTGTTTATCCGGGGTTTCAGCTGGAATATCTGCTTCTAAGTAGGAAGGTACTACTGCCGAGATTTTTCTTTGTTGGGTGAGACGGATTTGGACCAGAGATTGTATTCTGAAACTGCTTAATAAATCAAACCATCAAATAGCTGCATCGGTTTTCTCGCATTGGGTTTTTCTAAGGACATTAGTCCAAAAACAATGGTGTCACTTGTGTGCTTGTTTCTATTTCCTTTAGTTGATGATCTATAAATTGTTGAGCATGTACTTATATTTATTTCTAGTATTTACATGGTAAATAACTTGTTAATTAACATAATAAGTAGGTAGGAATAAATCAGTAAAGTGCATGAAGGGTTTCTAATGTGCCAGACTTAGAAATTCCAATAGATATTGCCAATTTCTTCAACGTTAACTCCCTTCAATGAGATGTGGGATTTAAATACCTTGAATTCTTCATTAAGTCAAATGTTTATGAGGTTAATGGTTAGGATTAACTAATGTTGAAATTTGAGAAGCGAGTGAGTTTGTGGTGTTCCAAGTGGTCGACTTTGGGTGGTCAACTCATTATGATTAAAGCGATGCTGCAAAATATTTCCATATATTAGATGCACATTTTTAAACTTCCTTACACGGCCATCAACAAAATAAAGTATACCATAGCTTGATTCCTATGGGTAGGCTATGGTAAGCATAGGAAGATTCCCCTTGTAAGTCTAGAGTCACTGTCTATTGAAGTGAATCAAGGTGGATGGGGTATTCAAAACTTGGAAATTTTCGATCTGACATTTCTATTAAACAATTTACGGAGGGCTATTAATGGTGGAGGTATTTGGAGCCATATCATTAAATAAAAGTACTTAAAGGTTATTTCCTTAATCAATTAGATTGGGGAGGGGGCAACAGAGCCTAATGCAACATCCATGTCTTAGAGAAGCCTCATGAAAGCCAAGCTATGTCTATTCAGTAATATTAGTTGGGAAATTAGATTGGGTCATTCGCTGGAATTGGCATGGTAGCGATTAAAGGGATGTACAATCCTCATATTATGTCTCTTAGTTAACTAGAAACCCTGCATAGTAACAATTTCTACAAGCTGAAAGACATTTCTATAGAAAAAGGTTCAAGATTTCTACATTTGTATTAGAAATCGACTGTTGATATGGGGTTCATTGTTGAATTTTCTCTAGAGTGGGAGTCTTAAATTTTCCACCTAAATATGGGAGAAGTCACCCTATCTTCCAATGCCAATAGGTTGCAATGGAATAGTAACATGATAAAGGATCAAATAGAGGTAAAAGGGGTTTACTAATTCCTATCTTAGGGAGTTATGATGGACACATGTACTAGATGGTTTCAAAGATAATGGAGTTGGGACACCTGCCCCCCCCACCCCACTTGAAGCTAAAATGTTTTGGTTGGTTAGTGGTCCATGATAAAATTCCATGGGGGATTCACTAGGGGAGAAATACCATACCGTGTGCATTCATATTGGGACATATATACTGAGGAAAAAATGACATAATATATTAAACATATATTAGGGGACAAAAGGTTTTTATATTGGCAGGTATAAAAAATGGAGATCAAGGTTAATGAAAAATATAAAGGGGTATAAAACATGTTAATGAAAAAATGGATATCTACAATATCTAGTGAAAGTAGGTTTTTTGTTTTTTTAATTAGGAATGTGTATTGGGTTCATATTGGTATGGGGTTAAATAATGTGATTTTTAGAGGTATTAATCAATATGTCGTCAAATTAGGGCTATTATTTAGTATTCCACAAACACACGTGATATGTCAAAGGTTCATTGAGTGAAGCCCTCATGTAAATTCTCACATGGGCCCATTTGATAAAAGAGGCATCTAGGGGCCTGATAGATGCGCTCTATGTTAGTCTTCCTTGGAAGATGCCACTCATCTCTTTCTAATGTGCCCATGTATTGTAGCTATCTCGGAAGATGTACTTTGCATTCTACATATAAATTTTGCATGGAATAAATCCCCTATTGATGATTTTCTGTCACAATGATTTACAGAGAATAAGGTATATAGGGCACTTTCGTTCTACATTATATGGGGCATTTGGCATATGAGGAATGCTTCAATATTTGACTAGAGGGAGCTGTATGTCAGGAGAGTAGGGATTGATATTGTAGCATACTTCATGGAGAACAATCCTTACAAAGAAATATTTCTCACCACAAATTTATTTTAAAGGACATTTGGAACAAATTTTTAGCTGGATTCTTCGATGTTGTGTGTTCTTCCAAGAGGTGTGGGAGTGGAATGCATATTGTGATGAGTAATGGGGAGTTTTACAAATTTAGTTGGTTTAGTGGGAGTGGATCCAATACTAGAGCAGAGATGTTGGTGTTGACGGGTATCCTATTTTGTGAAAAATGGTTGGACATCGTTGACATAGATGTGTATGGTGATTCCAATGTGACTATCGAATGTGCAAATAAAATATCCTCTCTAGATGATCTAAATCTCTCACATTGGATGGATTGGACTTGATCTTTGATCATGTTCTGCTCAAGCATTTGTATCTCTCATATCTACCAAGAATAAAACAATATGGTGGATTCTTTATCAAAGGAATGGTGCTTACAAGAGCCAGGTAAGATTAAATACTATGTTTTCTACAAGGGCATATTGTAGAGGTTAGAGGATATTGACATGTGAGGGAGGTCATAAGCTTTGATGTATTTTTATGTTACTACAATGTTATGTGGAAGTCAAAATCTAGAATTTTTTGGGTTTGTGTCTTTTGTGTGCTTTCTCGACATATGTCTTTGTCCATATATGTTTCTGGACTTAACTCTGTAGGTAAATACATATTTGGGAGGTTTTGTGATAAGTCAATCTTGTTGACACATAATCCTCATGATTGAGTGAATATAATGTAAATAGATAAATAAATAATATGAATAGTCATCGGGAGATGAACTGAATAGTCTCTACCTTATGTATTTAATGAAGACCTACTTGAAGGAATATACACGAATCAAGTTTTGGTTGAGGAGTTACTACCTGGCCTGACATGGTATTAGAGCTAGCACCTTCTTTAGTTTCCCTCTACTTTGTAACTCCCTCCTGCATATTCTTCTTATATTCTGCCTATGTTCTGCAGGCTAATATCTCTGTCATATCCCTGCGAAATCTCATTCATTGTTTAATGTATTCGTTGAAGTGCGCTAAGGAGTCGATTCGTTGTGTGTCCACTTCTTCTGCTAGGGTCACGAGAGCCTGGAGCTCCAATTCCATAACCGCAAGTTCATTCTTGTATTTGTTCAAAGATTTTTCCTTATCATGAAGCTGGTGTTCCAGGTGTTGATTTTGTTGATTAGCTTCACTAAGCTTCCTAATAAGCTTCGCTCTAACAGTATCTGCTCGCATGGATTCCAACTCGGTACTATCAACTGGTTGTCCAAAATAACTTCTAGAGAAGTTTGATGAAGCTCCATTAGAATTATCAGTGTACTCTTCTGATAACTCCATAGCTTTCTCTTTGGAACCAACTTTGATAGCAAAGCTTCTTTGTAGACATCTCCATCACGTATTCCTCCTTGTCTTCGCCTTCAAAATCATCTGCATCTTGGGCTGCAACTCTCCACCTTTGCCATCTGAATGAGCTTGTCATTTCATTTATGTTATCCATAAAACCATGTCTGGTCTGCCGGTTCTTGTTTGAGGGGCAGAAGAGGGATACCCAAGTCGTGTTACAATTGCCTGATATTGAGCAATAAATGACCCCATATAATGAATCTTAGTAACCAGAGAAGCGAGTTTTGTGATGAGGACCGGTCGCTTTACTTTGCATTTGATTATATCTCTACTGGATCTCACTGTTCTCATAGTGTTGGCTGATAAAGTCAAGAAAAGAAAATTTTTCCAATTTTTGAGTTGACATCGGACCCACCTGTTACTTGAAAGAGATAGAAAAGTTTTCAAATTAAAAATTTTCCATTTTCTGAAAAAAAAAAATGGTTATTACTTGACTGAATAACAACTGGAATGTACAAATTTAAACATCTTGTGTTGAAACTGTCATACCCCCTCCATATTTCTACCATAATTTCATTTTTCAGAACATTGCTACTACAGTGCATTTTTTTTCCAGCAAAAGTATTTTTTTTACAGAATGCATTCAATCATATCCATGGTGGGAATAGTTCTCACTGGCAAGGAGAACTATGTCGAATGGTCCCTGATGATAAAAAACACCCTCATTTTCAATGAGTTGTGGAAAGGACTGTGTGTCGGAGATGGAGACAATAAACTAGTACAGCCTACCTCAGACAAAGAGCTCGTCATTTGGGAAAACAAGAACAACAAAGCTTATGCATTAATCACAGCATATGTAAATGAAGAGGTGAGTTGCCATATTTCGTCATATTCAACTACCTTTGAAGCCTTAAAAAAACTGAAAGAACTCTATGACTCACATTATGCACTTGAATTTGTTCAACTCATGATTAAACTCTTCACTCTTGAATTGCAAAATAATGATCCTCTTGCTCTTGCATCTGAAGTAAAGTCTATAATGCATGATATCAAATCCACTAAGGTTGAATTGGATATTCCTCTTATCACTTTTCTCAAGGCACTTTATCTGCTTACTCCAATTATCTTGAGTCATTGTAAGCAAATGGAAATCTCAAAGATATCACCTTTGACTCTCTTGTGAAAAAGATTGTTGAAAGAGAGAGAGCTTTTGGAAAGAAGACAACCCCTGAATCTTCTAAAGAAGCTGTGTGCCTTGCTCATAAACAAAACCATCCTACTCAAGATTCTTCAAGAGGAAGAGGAATATATTTCAGAGGCAAGGGGGGCAGACATTCTCAAGGAGAAAAGGAAGATTTGCATTGCATACGCTGCAAAAGAAATGGATCAAAATGATGCCTCTACATGCAAGCTACCATGGGACAAAATTGAGTAGAAAAGAAACCAACAGAAAGGTAAAATCGATGATACAGACAAAGGTAAAGCACCTGAATCTGCTCACTATGTTGTGGCACAATGTAATATTGGAGTAAATGAAGATTTATTTAATGCTTCACTTGCTTCTTGGAAAAATGATTGGTTGCTTGATTCAGGAGCAACCTGCCACATGAATCATAGAAAAGATTTTTTTGAAGAATTTACTGACGATGTTGATGGAGTAGTATACTTTGCAGACCAATAAAAAATCAAGCCATTAAGGCTTGGCACAATCAGGTTTAAATTGCCTGGTCTGCCAGACTTTCTTCTACACCATGTTCTATATCTCCCACAGCTGAAGAGAAACTTGCTGTCCTTGGTTCACATCCGCCAGCAAGGTCACTCCATTCATATGTTTGATGGCAAGCTTGAGGTGAGAAAAGCATCTGACCACTCACTTGTCATGAGGGGAATAGAAGAAGAAAGGCTTCTCAAGCTGCAAGGAACCTCTGCTTGTGCACAACATTTCTCATACAATTCTCATCATAAAGAAGGTACACTTCCATCAAGTTTATTATGGCATGCTAGATTTGGACATTTGAACTATGACAACCTTTGCTTGTTGAAGAAAAATGGTGTTGCTGGTTTGCCTACAATTCTTAGGAAACTGAAGCAATGTGATGCTTGCATTCTAGGAAAGCATAGAAAACAATCTTTTCATGTTTCACATTCAAGAGCACATAGAAAAATTGAACTCATTCATTCAAATTTATGTGGTCCAATGCCTGTTCCTTCTGCAAATGGAAATAAATATATGATGACATTTATTGATGACTACACCAGAATGTGTTGGGTTTATTTACTGAAGAACAAATCTGATGCTTTTCAAACATTCAAGAATTTTCATAAGTGGATTGAAAATGATGCACAATCTCATATTGGGTCTATTTGCACTGATAATGGAAAAGAGTACACATCAAATGAATTTGAAACCTATCTTCGCCAACATGGGATCAAACATCAAACAACTGTACCTTATAATCCCCAATAGAATGGTGTAGCTAAAAGAATGAATAGGACAATTTTAAATACGGTACGATCCATGCTCTTCTTCAAAAATGTAAAGATAATTTTTTTGGCTGATGCTGTTCTATGTGCTGCATATATAAAGAATATATGTCCATCTAATGCTATTAGAAACAAGACTCCTTATGAAATGTGGTATGGACATGTTCCTTTGGTAAAGCATCTCAGGGTCTTTGGTTCCACCTATTATGCCTTGATACCAAAGGTACATAGAAACAAACTTGGCACTAGAAGTCGTAAGTGTATCTTCCTGGGGTATTCAAACACCTCCAAAGCGTACCGTCTCTATGATGAAGTAAATAAAAAGTTTGTTGTATCTAGAGATGTAATTTTTCTTGAATCATCCAAAACTAACAATGTTGTTGAGCAGCGACTTGATCGCTTGGAAGGATTCACAAAAGCAAAATCATTTCAAGAATTTGATAATCAGATTCCACATCTTGAAGGGGGGATTCCTATACTAGATCAACATGTGGAATCTTCTTCTGAGGAACACTCTCCCCCACATGAAACTCCAACAACAGATGATGCTTTAAGTGATGTGATTGATAGAATTGGGAGACTCAATCTTGATTCAGTCCCAACTCAATCAACGGAGCAGCCTAGACCATCTACGAAAGGTCCCCCAAAGTGGCTGACAAAGACACTTGAAAGTGTTCATCCTGATGAAGTTGGAAAGACAGGAACTAGAAGTTCAAACCGGAAAAATGGAGGTGATGTAGATGACTTTAATTCACCTGTTGATATGGATGTTTCTTATGATTGTGAATTGAACTTGTCTACAAATTTTGAACCAACTTCATTCAAAGAAGCTGCTTCTCATGATGAATGGAAAGAAGCAATGCAAAAGGAGTATGATGCCCTCATAAAGAATGGCACTTGGAAGCTAGTTGATCCTCCATTAGGAACCAAACCACTTGGCTGCAAGTGGGTCTACAAGAACAAGTATAAAGCTGATGGTTCACTTGACAAGCACAAAGCTAGGCTTGTGGCAAAAGGTTTTGCATAGAAGGAAGGGGTTGATTATGAGGAGAATTTTTCCCCCACAGCAAAATGGGCTACCATCCGGACACTATTTGCACTAGCAGCTTAGAACGGTTCGAAATTCCATCAAATGGATGTAAAATCTGCTTTCTTAAATGGAGATCTAAAAAAGAATGTTTTTATGTCCTAGCCTGAAGGATTTTCTATGAAAGGACATGAACATAAAGTATGCAAACTGGTGAAGTCCTTGTATGGCCTCAAACAAGCACCACGAGCCTGGTATGAAAAACTAACTGAGCATCTTTTGAAACTCAATTTCAAACATTATGATCTTGATGATGGAACTTTATTTGTCAAGAAAGTTGGCAAAGCAGTTGTATATCTTGTGGTATATGTAGATGATCTTTTAATGACAGGGAACAATGAAAGCTACATTGCATCCATAAAGAAGGAATTGGGAAAAAGTTTTGAAATGACTGATTTGGGTTATGTTCATTACTATCTTGGCATTGAAGTAACCCAACATCCAAAGTCCATATTTCTTTCTGTTGATGCCTTGAAAATCGCTGCATCAACATCGGGGATAACCACGCAGTCCGAACCTTAAAGGCAGCTCCTTTTCCGTTTGGTATGGTGGCTCCGACTGGATATAATGGGACCAGTTTCCTAGTGATTGGTAAATGAGATGGATAAATAATTGGTTTTAAAATATCTAATGATAATGGATGAATAATCTAATCTAAAAGTGAAATATAAACAACTATTCTATCCCGGGAAACTGTTGTTGTTAGTGTAACTTTGGATGGTCTTCATTCACAAACAGGCTATAGAGCCTCTACTTTACACTTGATTATCCACCATTACCTACAGTTTTCCCTCATTCATCTCTCACTTTTGCCTCATTTTCCTTGCAAACCAACCCAGATCATTACATTATATGACTTTAAGCATGATTAAGGAATTTTGCTAATGTGTGGCTGTTTTGTTTAGATTTTGACATATTTACAGGCATTCCGCAGCCATCTGCTGATTCCGCAGCCATCTGATGATCCCGCAGCCTTTTTGTTAATCTCAAGGTTCCACGTGTCATTTTGCCAAATGAGCCACATGGGCACTTAGGAATCAAGGTGCTCGAGGTTCCTGTGCTATTTGTTCAGCCATCCACGTCATCTGTACCTCCGGTCAACGAGGGTCAAGTTACGGTCAACAAAGGCAGCTTAACGGTGATGCGTAAGCTGTTGGGTCACGTCAGTTCAAACGGTGACTTGTCCGTGTTACGCGGGTTGTGGGGGACATAATCCAACTCTGGATTCAATGCCCATAACGACCAGAACCTCCAGCTCATCCACGCAGGCTTATGACGTGTTATTGAACCTTAATTACACATGACAGTTAGTTTAAATATCAGTTTTAGTTGTACGCATTAGGCCATATTTCAGATGCCTATAAAAACTTGCGTCTGCGTACGCTTATGTTCCTTTTTAGTTGCTGTGTTTTATGAACTCGTTATCATTTTAGTGCATTCCAAAACTCTGTTTTAATAGTGTTGTTCTAGCACTCTTGACTGTAATTTTCTGCACATGGAGTAATAGAAGCAGTGTTGTTTTGAAGTTTTCAATACCTTGAGTCTTCTTTGGGTTATATGAATGGAGGGCCCCTGTTCATGTTAGCCTTGTATAGTATCTTATGTTCAGCATTTCCTTATTTCCATTCAGCATTTCCTTTTCTTGACACATGTACAGCGTAATTTACTTTCATGTTATTTCATTTCCAGCCTTTATTTTAAGCTGATCAGCATTGTTCTTTTGCAGGTTTTTAACCCGGGATTGCTTGTGTGTTTGTGTATTTGCTTTATATCTAGTGGTAGTTTCAGTTGACAGATTCTAAGTTGCTGCCTTTACTTTATTTTCATAGCTGATTTTTAGTTTTATTTCTCAAATCTGTCTGCTAACATATGAATGGTCTCTTTATTATAAATTGTCTATCTTTTAGAGATCAGAATACTAATAACTTGCAGCTGGTTTTGGGTACTTTTTAGACTAATCTTTAACTACTTTCTAATCGTGCTTTACACAGTACTATGTGTTAGAGGCAGAGAGTTAGAAAGAGCAAAACATTCTAACTAGTCTTTAAAGTAGATTTTTCTCATTTTTTTATCATTTCTTAGACTTATCTTTAGCTACTTCCTAATCGTGTCTTACACAGTACTATGTGTTAGAGGCAGAGAGTTAGGAAGAGATAAACATTATTATTGGTCTTTTAAGTGATTTTCTTACCTTTTATTTGCAGCAGCATGAATGGTGTCTAATGCCATTAGAAAGTGGTTCTTTGCTTTCAAGTCATTTCAAGTTATTTATTTCTTTCAAGCTTTTCCTTTTCAGCAAGTAGTTAGGAACCACTAATCACACACTCTCACTCATCTAGAATTCACCTTACACACACCATCACTCATCTGTTTATAAATACATCACTCCATCTTAGGAAGATAAATTAACCACAAACAACACCCCAAACGACAAAAAGCCCTAAGAGGTTGCTTAAGTACATATAGTACACCTTCACTTCATCAGCTTACGAGCCCCGGGTTGACAATTAATGATATCAATTTAGGAACACTAAATTGACTAAACATTTTGGCGCCGTTGCCGGGGAAGTGAAATTAAGTAGCCATATTCTTAGAAAAAAAACATAAAAATTTCAAGGAAAGAAGTTGATAACCTATCAAAGTATGCTCTCCTCTTGCACTGCAAGGTGATCTGGAGGATCAGAAAAGAGAAAGTTATTGATTTGGTAGTTTCTTGAGTATGCTCTCTTCTTTCACCTAGAGTGAACTGGAAGATCAGAAAAAGAACTATTAACTTGACTTGAAGAAAAATAATAAAAAAAATGACATGCATAGAGCTAGAGATTCTAGAGGAAGGTTTTTAGCTAGAGCTCGAAGTTCAATTTTTACAAGTCCATCTGCTTCAAGGGATAGACAAGAGACACCCCCCTTATCTCCAACCGAAACTCCTAGTCCTAGAATTCCTGGAATTCAAGAGCCAAGAGTTGACTCTCCTACACCTTCTATTGAGTTTGAACCAGGAAGAGACTCTTCTCTTTCTCCTACAAAAAGACCAATTGTAATTGAGGAATTGGAATCATCTGAAGAAGAAGGAGAAATCTCTTCTCATTCACCTTTTGTAGAGGAACTAGAAGATTTTGAAATCCCTAGGAGAATCATCATGGCAGAAGAAGAAGGAGGTGGTAGGGGTAGAGGTAGAGGTAGAGGAGGAGGAGGAAACAACAATAACAATAATGGAGGAAGAGGTCCCCTTGGAGGAGGAAATAGAGATGGGGATAATTCATTTGGGTTTCCCATTGTTAATGAGGATTCCTGAGCCACTATGAAAAACATATCACCATCTGTCCTCCCTAACTTCCATGGGTTAAGGACTGAGGACCCTGAAACATTCTTATTCGAGTTTGAAGTGGTGTGTCGAACTTATGACTACCTGGATGACTCTCAGAAACTCAAATTGTTCCCTTCAACACTGAAGGATCAAGCCTTGAAATGGTTCATGGGGTTACTCACTCAATCCATTAGGACTTGGGATGAAATGAAACAGACATTTTTGGATAGGTATTTGGACTATTGTATGCCTACTAATCACAAGGACGAGGTTTTTAAAATGATACAAAAAGAAGATGAGAGCTTAGAAGATTTACTTGAAAGATTTCAATATAACTTGAAAAGAGCAAAAATGAGTACCTTGGATGAAGAGACCTTAAAAGCCCTCTTATTAAAAGCCATTAGGGATGAATGGATAGACATCTTAAACATGATGGGGAAAGGGGATATTTCTCAACTTTCACTCAATGATATAGCAGAACTCTGTATCCATCTCTCAAGGGGCAAATCAAAAACTCAAAAAGGGCCTAGAGATCCTTCTCTCCTTAGGGCAAATAAATCTGCAACAGGATCAGTGAGTAGGGCTGAAATCGGCAGTATGCTTGATGAATTTAAAACTGACATCTTAGGGAGCCTTAGTGAACAACTAGATACCCTTAGGATTCACAATAAACAAAAAGCAGAAGCTGAGGCTTTGGATATCTTTTGCCCGAAATGCAGAAAGAAACATGCTTTAAGGGAATGTCCCTTAGATGCACACGTTGTAGAAACATGTGTAATTTGCTCAGAAACTCATGAGACCAAGGATTGTCCTTCAATTCCTGGCCTCAAAGCAGTCTTTCAAGAGGATCCAGATACACTTGAATCTCTCTGTTTTATTGCAAGGAGACCTTGGCAAGGACAACAGAATCAAGGGTTTAACAACTCTATGAATTCTCAATCCCAACCAAATTGGAATCCTTGGCAACAACCTTGGCCTCAACCACAAAATAAAAGAAAAATAAAAAGAATAAACCTCTACAACTCCCATAGTTGAGCAACCTACACCTATAGCTACACCTCCTTTTCCTGAAAGATTGCAAATTGACAAAGGAGTGGAAAACATATATGGGTGCCTGACTATAGTTTCCTAGATGAATTGAAGAATGTCTGTATCAAGATCCCCTTGTTACAAGCCATTAAAGAAATTCCCATTCTAGCAAAGACAATAAAGGAGTTGAGTTTGAAGAAAATAGGAAAAAGAACCAGAGATACTAAAAGGATACATCTAGTTGGAAAAATTGCAGACATAATGATGGGTAAGATTACCATGCAAAAATATGTAGATCCTGGTAGCCCTATTGTCAAAACTCATATTAATGGGGTTGAAATCCCAAATACTTTGATTGACTTAGGAGCCGCGATCAACATTATGAGTAGACAGACCATGGATCAGTTAAAGCTTCCTAACCTTCTCTTTACACCTACTTTACTGCAACTTGCAGATAGATCAATCATTAAACCTGATGGTGTATTGGAAGATATTCCAGTCTCTCTAGATTCTTGGGAATATCCAGTTGATTTTATGATTTTAACTCCCAAGAACAATCTAGGAGGACATCCTCTTATTTTAGGAAGACCTTGGCTGGCCACAGCTGATGCTTTCATAAGTTGTAGATCTGGGGACATGTATATATCCGATGGTAATTCCACCAAGAAATTCAACTTGTATCCTCCAGCAAAGGCAATAACAGAAATAGGAGAAGATGAATGCGTAGAGGATGAAGATACTATTCAACATGTTCTAACCATCTCTGAAATCAGTGAGGATAGTCAAATTCTAAATACATTAGAAAATTTTGAAATACCTTTAGAATATGACTCTACACAGTTTCAGTTAGATGCAGACATTGAATATCTTTCCTCTAGACAGATGTCTCTCTTCTCAATGGAAGAGTTTGGTAGTTCTACAGTTGAAATCCTTCCAGGAAAAACATTGAACATTAACAAAAACTTGGGAAGACCACAACAAGAAGAATTAACTAAACTGTTGCAAAAACATTCCACTGCCTTTGCATGGGAATACACTGACATGAAAGGAATCGATCCTAAGACTTGTATTCATCACATCTATATTGAAGAAAATAGCCGACCTATTAGGCAACCACAAAGAAGGATGAATCCAAACCTTAGGGAAATCGTGAAAGAAGAACTCCAGAAATTGCTCAAGGTAAACTTCATTTACCCCATTTCAGATAGCCAATGGGTTTCTCCCTTGGTTATAGTGCCCAAAAAGAATGGTAAATGGAGAGTTTGCATTGATTATCGAGAATTGAACAAGGCAACCTTAAAGGATCATTTCCCTCTACCTTTTATTGATCAGGTACTAGACACTTTAGCAGGTAAAAAGTATTTCTCATTCTTGGATGGTTTTAGTGGGTATAATCAAATTCAGGTAGCACCTGAAGATCAAGACAAAACCACATTTACTTGTCCTTGGGGAACTTTTTCCTACCGAGTACTGCCTTTTGGATTGTGCAATGCACCCGCTACATTTCAAAGGGCTGTATAAGGAATCTTTTCAGATCTGATTCATGATTTTGTAGAGGTATACATGGACGATTTCACAGTTTATGGTAATACATTTGAAGAAGCTTTGGAAAATTTGGAAAAAGTATTGGTAAGATGTAAGGAAACAAATCTTTCTTTAAGTCATGAAAAGTGTTTTATGATGTTTACTGAAGGGATTGTTTTAGGACATCATATTTCAGGAGATGGGATTAAGGTTGATAGATCCAAAGTTGAAGTCATCTCTAAGTTACCTGTTCCAAATTGCCAGAAGGATGTTAGAAGTTTTCTTGGGTTTACTGGGTATTACAGAAGATTTATTGAAAACTTCACTAAGATAGCATCCCCTCTTTTCAAATTGCTTACCAAGGACTGTGAGTTCAAATGGGATCCTGAGTGTCAATCTGCCTTTGAAGCTTTAAAGACTAGAATATCTGAAGCACCCATCTTAAGGGGGCCAAATTGGAAACTCCCTTTCCACATTTCTACTGATGCTTCAGATACAGCTCTAGGAGCTGTTTTGGGACAAAAGGATTTGATCCCTTATGCCATTTATTACACAAGTAAGAATTTGACTCCCACTGAGTTAAATTATACTGTTACAGAAAAAGAGTTCTTAGCTGTGGTACATGCAATCAACAAGTTTAGACACTACATAACCGGCTATGAAACCTTTGTCCATACTGATCACTCTGCCATAAGATATTTAATGAACAAACCTGTCACTAATGGTAGAGTTACAAGGTGGCTTTTGCTTTTACAAGAATTCAACATTACTGTGTTAGATAGACCTGGAAAACAAAACACGGTAGCTGATTTCTTGTCTAGAATCCAAAACACTAATGAAGATTCTCCAGTAGAAGATAAGTTTCTAGATGAATACTTATTTGCAGTGACTACCAAGACTCCTTGGTATGCAGATATGGCTAATTATCTTGTTACAGGGAAGCTTCCTCTACACTTATTTCCTAATGAGAAAAGGAAAATCATTTAGGAGAGTGCACATTATTCTTGGATTTCTAATGAATTGTTCAAAACAGGCCAGATTGTATAATCAGAAGGTGTGCTCGGGAAGATGAAATGCCTGACATCCTTAAGGCATGTCATGATGAACCATGCGGCGGGCACTTTGCTGACAAGAGGACAGCCTATAAAATCCTTTCTCTAGGATATTATTGGCCTTCTCTCTTTAAAGATGCAAAGCAGTATGTTAAAAGGTGTGACAGCTGCCAAAGAGTTGGGAAACCAACTCCTTCAAATGAAATGCCTCTACAGCCTCAGGTATGCATCGAACCCTTTGAGAAATGGGCTCTAGATTTCGTTGAACCAATTAATCCTCCATCAAAGCAAAAGAAGTATATACTGGTTTGTACTGATTATGTTACTAAGTGGGTAGAAGCAAAAGCATTGCCTTCTGCCACTGAAAATTCAGTTGTTCAATTTCTTTTTGAGGATATTTTCACTCGTTTTGGTGTCCCAAGGGAAATTGTGACAGATCAGGGCAGCCAGTTTACATCTAAATTAATGGAGAAGCTGATGGAGGAATATAAGATCAAGCACAGAACATCTACTCCATACCATCCACAGTCAAATGGCCAAGTGGAATCTACCAATAAAGTTCTTGAAGGCATTATCACCAAGACTGTTCATCTTCATAGAAGAGATTGGGCGGAAAGGCTCCCTGAAGCCTTATGGGCCTATAGGACTACATGGAAGAACACAACAGGACATTCTCCCTATGAACTTGTTTATGGGAAGGAAGTCCTGCTCCCCATTGAGTTCCAAATCAAGACCTTCAAGATGGCAGTCCAATTGGGAATGAGCCTCTCAGAAGCTCAAGACACAGAATGGACCAGCTAAATGAGCTAGATGAAATAAGACAAGATGCAATTCTAAGGACCGATCTAGTTCAGCACCAAAGATCTAAATGGCATGATCGTCATATCAAAGAAAGAAAGTTTCAGAAAGGAGATTGGGCTCTATTGTTTGATTCAACGTTCAAAGACTTCAAAGGAAAGTTTCAAACTCATTGGCTTGGGCCATATGAGATTGATGAAGTCTTTAGCAATGGAGCAGTTAGAGTGAAAACTATTGATGATTTTCATACTCCTCTTATTGTGAATGGCCATCGCTTGAAAATCTACCAAAAGCCATTCTCAAAAGAAGAGTTTGTCAAGTTTTTTAAAGAAGATTCTGCAATCAGGTTGGTGGAGAAGGATTCTTCTCGTCCATCAGCCTAATCTTTGGTTTTTGAAAAAAAAAAAAGAAAAAAAAAAAAAAAGAAAAAAAAAAAAAAAATATATATATATATATAAATAAATGTATGAGCCTGAACACCAATCTCTGATTGGCAGTCTCATGCAGAAAACCTGAGGTGAAAATCAGGGTCACCTGACACCTCATGTTTTCCAAAAAAAAAAAAAAATCTCTCTCTTCCATCTCATTTCACCATTTCATCCACCTCATTCACTATCTCATTCATTTAATCACTCTTACCTCACCTCATTTCTTTCCATCCATCCATCCATTCATTAATCCATTCATTACATTTCATTCCATCAATAAAGTCATTTTTTTTAGACAACTAAAGTTATTTTGTGCAGCCGGAGGGTACCACTGCAGATTCCGCAGCCATCTGGAGATTCTGCAGCCATCTAACGATTCTGCCGCTCTCTGCACCTGCATAAAAAAAAACACAGTCTGTTTGAAAAGAAATTTACAGTTCAGAAGTCATCAACAATAAGTGGAAACGAGTCATGCAACAGCAATAAAACAATAAAGGGTTAGTGGAAAAGAATCAAAGGCAATCCAAGTGCGGATCTGAGGTATGATCTAAATCCTAAACTTACGGTTATCTCATTTTGCAAAGTTTCAGGGTTATGTTTCTTGCCATTTAATGTAATGATTACCAGTTTTTCCCATCATACGACCAAAAATCCACGTATCCCCCACACTTATCGGTCATGATCCTCACGATTTTGAAACTCAACTGCGGCTGCTCCTCCATTAAGATTTTCGTACCTAAGTGACGTAGACTACTGTACTATGTCTCTCTAAGTCATAATCCCGCAGCCAAGTGTGAACCTATGACCGAAACCTAAGGACCTAACCGTTTCTACCCATCATTTCATAACCCTCATACTCTCGTATCATTCCATTCACGCTGTTTCATTTCCGCAGTTCCCTTATTCCGCTGTGCTCACTACGCTGCTACCTTAGCCATACTCTGTTTTACGTTTTCCTCTCTGCTAATTCTGGTTATCAGTGAACGTATGTTACGGCTGTTACAGTAGAGCCGTAAATTTACTGTGTTAGGGCCACTGTTGAAGCCGTGTAACCTTTTTTCCAAAAGTCTTAGAACAGAGCCGTAGAGCCAATGGGTAAACTCTTGAGAGCAGAACCCGAGGGTTCAAAATTTCTGGAGGGATATCCTCAAGTTAAAGAGGCTTTGCAGAAAGCAAACTGGCTCCAATGCATCCAGAAATTCAGAGGTTACCACAGAGAGGTTACGAAGGCCTTTTCACGTTCCTTCAGAGACAAAGATAATCAAGTGGAGATAGGGGACCTGAAGTTTACAGTCACTGAGAGCAGTATAGCACAAGCCACTTCACTCCCACAAACTGGAGAAAGATGGTTTAAAAACCGATCAGTACAAGACCAACAGTGGAAGCAAATCTTAAAGAACCCAGGTATGGATACCAGCATTTTTACAAAAGGGATTCCTGTTACTTATGTCAAGGAAGAATGGACAACTTTACTGTTATTAGTGCAAAAATTCTTTACTTGTGAGGAAAGGTTTGGAGTTTTATATGTTTACCATGCCAAAGTCATGATGCATTTCTTAGGAGATGATATTAACCTTCCATATTTTCTACTCTCAAGTCTTAGAAAAATGTGTTCAATTGCCCAAAGGAACCCAAGAAACATTGAACCACATCTGTATCATCATGGTCTTGTCAAGATGCTAGTTGAGGAACAGTTGAAAGCAAAAAGAGATACCTGGGAGAAATTTCTTGTGAGAAACCATTTTGAAGAAGCAGGAGAAACCTCTATGCCTAGAAAGAGTAGAAGAAAAAGAAAAGAGGCTACCCCTGAAACTGTTGTCCAAGAGGAAACTGTCCAAGAACAGATTGAAGAAGAAACTGATGTACATCATTCTGAACATGAAATTGATCCTGAGCCTGCTGTGGACACTGATCAAACAGCTCAAGGAATCATCACAGAAACCCTTTTAGAACTTGCCCAAGAAGTTGCTCAAAAGAGAAAAGAGAGTAGGATGAAACAAAAGAAAGATAAAGGCAAAGCTGTAGCTCAAGAAACTTACGCTACTCCTGAGAACTCTAGTGAAGAAGATACTCAGCCCTTAGCACAAAGAATGGCCAAACTCCATGAAACTGCCCTTTCCAAGAAGGTGGAAAAACAAAAACAAAAGGCACAAAAAGAAAAACAGAGTACCACCACCGTAAGAAGAAGCAGCAGGTTACAAAGAAAAGTAGGGGCCACAAAGGGTAAAAAGTCATTCTTTATTGACTTGAGCACACCTCAAAAAGGTGCTACAAGTCCTGACTTTGAGAAAATCTCTCCACATGTTGAGCAGGTTGAGACTAGTCCTCCACATGAGGAAAGTCCTTTTGAGCATGAGCATGAATTTGAGCATGAGCCTGAATTTGAACATGGATCCGAATTTCAGTATGAGCCTAGCCCAAAGCGGTCACCAGAGGTTGACCCTGATCAGCAGAAAGTTTATAATTACCTGGAGACGCTAGAACAAGCAGTTGCTGGGCCAAGTACTGCTCAACCTTTGGAGCAGCAAGTCCAATCACTGAAGCAGGAAATATTTGAGCTAGAGGTACTAAATCGCCACATCAAACAAGAAAATGAAAAACTGAAGATACAGAGCAATGTGGACAAGATGGTTCAAGATAACACCATGCTTCATATGGGCCTGTGGCAGAAGGAAAACAAAAAGCTCAAGAAGAGATGCAGGAAATTAAACAGAGCTTTGATCAATCTGAAATTCAGGTGTTTGATGAAAAGACCAAGAGTCAATGTGGCCACACAGAGAAAGAAGAGAAGGCTGGATGTCTTAGCAGAGGCATCCCAGTAGGTGGACTGAACCATGTTTTTGATTGCATGAGGACATGCAATGCCCTCGTAGTGGGGGTATGTAGAGCCTCTACTTTACACTTGATTATCCACCATTACCTACAGTTTTCCCTCATTCATCTCTGACTTTTGCCTCATTTTCCTTGCAAACCAACCCAGATCATTACATTATATGACTTTAAGCATGATTAAGGAATTTTGCTAATGTGTGACTGTTTTGTTTAGATTTTGACATATTTACAGGCATTCCGCAGCCATCTGCTGATTCCGCAGCCATCTGCTGATTCCGCAGCCATCTGATGATCCCGCAGCCTTTTTGTTAATCTCAAGGTTCCACGTGTCATTTTGCCAAATGAGCCACATGGGCACTTAGGAATCAAGGTGCTCGAGGTTCCTGTGCTATTTGTTCAGCCATCCACGTCATCTGTACCTCCGGTCAACGAGGGTCAAGTTACGGTCAACAAAGGCAGCTTAACGGTGATGCGTAAGCTGTTGGGTCACGTCAGTTTAAACGGTGACTTGTCCGTGTTACGCGGGTTGTGGGGGACATAATCCAACTCTGGATTCAATGCCCATAACGACCAGAACCTCCAGCTCATCCACGCAGGCTTATGACGTGTTATTGAACCTTAATTACGCATGACAGTTAGTTTATTTTTCAGTTTTAGCTGTACGCATTAGGCCATCTTTCAGATGCCTATAAAAACTTGCGTCTGCGTACGCTTATGTTACTTTTTAGTTGCTGTGTTTTATGAACTCGTTATCATTTTAGTGCATTCCAAAACTCTGTTTTAATAGTGCTGTTCTAGCACTCTTGACTGTAATTTTCTGCACATGGAGTAATAGAAGCAGTGCTGTTCTGAAGTTTTCAATACCTTGAGTCTTCTTTGGGTTATATGAATGGAGGGCCCCTGTTCATGTTAGCCTTGTATAGTATTTTATGTTCAACATTTCCTTATTTCCATTCAGCATTTCCTTTTCTTGACACATGTACAGCGTAATTTACTTTCATGTTATTTCATTTCCAGCCTTTATTTTAAGCTGATCAGCATTGTTCTTTTGCAGGTTTTTAACCCGGGATTGCTTGTGTGTTTGTGTATTTGCTTTATATCTAGTGGTAGTTTCAGTTGACAGATTCTAAGTTGTTGCCTTTACTTTATTTTCATAGCTGATTTTTAGTTTTATTTCTCAAATCTGTCTGCTAACATATGAATGGTCTCTTTATTATAAATTGTCTATCTTTTAGAGATCAGAATACTAATAACTTGCAGCTGGTTTTGGGTACTTTTTAGACTAATCTTTAACTACTTTCTAATCGTGCTTTACACAGTACTATGTGTTAGAGGCAGAGAGTTAGAAAGAGCAAAACATTCTAACTAGTCTTTAAAGTAGATTTTTCTCATTTTTTTATCATTTCTTAGACTTATCTTTAGCTACTTCCTAATCATGTCTTACACAGTACTATGTGTTAGAGGCAGAGAGTTAGGAAGAGATAAACATTATCATTGGTCTTTTAAGTGATTTTCTTACCTTTTATTTGCAGCAGCATGAATGGTGTCTAATGCCATTAGAAAGTGGTTCTTTGCTTTCAAGTCATTTCAAGTTATTTATTTCTTTCAAGCTTTTCCTTTTCAGCAAGTAGTTAGGAACCACTAATCACACACTCTCACTCATCTAGAATTCACCTTACACACACCATCACTCATCTGTTTATAAATACATCACTCCATCTTAGGAAGATAAATTAACCACAAACAACACCCCAAACGACAAAAAGCCCTAAGAGGTTGCTTAAGTACATATAGTACACCTTCACTTCATCAGCTTACGAGCCCCGGGTTGACAATTAATGACATCAATTTAGGAACACTAAATTGACTAAACATTTTGGCGCCGTTGCCCGGGAAGTGAAATTAAGTAGCCATATTCTTAGAAAAAAAACATAAAAATTTCAAGGAAAGAAGTTGATAACCTATCAAAGTATGCTCTCCTCTTGCACTGCAAGGTGATCTGGAGGATCAGAAAAGAGAAAGTTATTGATTTGGTAGTTTCTTGAGTATGCTCTCTTCTTTCACCTAGAGTGAACTGGAAGATCAGAAAAAGAACTATTAACTTGACTTGAAGAAAAATAATAAAAAAAATGACATGCATAGAGCTAGAGATTCTAGAGGAAGGTTTTTAGCTAGAGCTCGAAGTTCAATTTTTACAAGTCCATCTGCTTCAAGGGATAGACAAGAGACACCCCCCTTATCTCCAACCGAAACTCCTAGTCCTAGAATTCCTGGAATTCAAGAGCCAAGAGTTGACTCTCCTACACCTTCTATTGAGTTTGAACCAGGAAGAGACTCTTCTCTTTCTCCTACAGAAAGACCAATTGTAATTGAGGAATTGGAATCATCTGAAGAAGAAGGAGAAATCTCTTCTCATTCACCTTTTGTAGAGGAACCAGAAGATTTTGAAATCCCTAGGAGAATCATCATGGCAGAAGAAGAAGGAGGTGGTAGGGGTAGAGGTAGAGGTAGAGGAGGAGGAGGAAACAACAATAACAATAATGGAGGAAGAGGTCCCCTTGGAGGAGGAAATAGAGATGGGGATAATTCATTTGGGTTTCCCATTGTTAATGAGGATTCCCGAGCCACTATGAAAAACATATCACCATCTGTCCTCCCTAACTTCCATGGGTTAAGGACTGAGGACCCTGAAACATTCTTATTCGAGTTTGAAGTGGTGTGTCGAACTTATGACTACCTGGATGACTCTCAGAAACTCAAATTGTTCCCTTCAACACTGAAGGATCAAGCCTTGAAATGGTTCATGGGGTTACTCACTCAATCCATTAGGACTTGGGATGAAATGAAACAGACATTTTTGGATAGGTATTTGGACTATTGTATGCCTACTAATCACAAGGACGAGGTTTTTAAAATGATACAAAAAGAAGATGAGAGCTTAGAAGATTTACTTGAAAGATTTCAATATAACTTGAAAAGAGCAAAAATGAGTACCTTGGATGAAGAGACCTTAAAAGCCCTCTTATTAAAAGCCATTAGGGATGAATGGATAGACATCTTAAACATGATGGGGAAAGGGGATATTTCTCAACTTTCACTCAATGATATAGCAGAACTCTGTATCCATCTCTCAAGGGGCAAATCAAAAACTCAAAAAGGGCCTAGAGATCCTTCTCTCCTTAGGGCAAATAAATCTGCAACAGGATCAGTGAGTAGGGCTGAAATCGGCAGTATGCTTGATGAATTTAAAACTGACATCTTAGGGAGCCTTAGTGAACAACTAGATACCCTTAGGATTCACAATAAACAAAAAGCAGAAGCTGAGGCTTTGGATATCTTTTGCCCGAAATGCAGAAAGAAACATGCTTTAAGGGAATGTCCCTTAGATGCACACGTTGTAGAAACATGTGTAATTTGCTCAGAAACTCATGAGACCAAGGATTGTCCTTCAATTCCTGGCCTCAAAGCAGTCTTTTAAGAGGATCCAGATACACTTGAATCTCTCTGTTTTATTGCAAGGAGACCTTGGCAAGGACAACAGAATCAAGGGTTTAACAACTCTATGAATTCTCAATCCCAACCAAATTGGAATCCTTGGCAACAACCTTGGCCTCAACCTCAAAATGCTTTTCAAGCATGGATGCAAAGCATGCAAAATCCTTATGGGAGATTTGCTCAATTCTATCAATATCCTCCATCATTTCAGAATCAGCAAGCTCCACAACTTCCAAACCAAGGTCAACAACTATCATTGCCATACCCTCAACAACAACAACCTCCTCCACAAAATCAAAATTCTCAACTATCGCTTCAATCCCAGTAGAAATCAAATCAACTTCCCTCTCAGCCATTACCAAATCCAAATAATAGGAACCCTCAAAATGCTTACATGATGGAAGGTCAACCATTCCCTACCTATATGGTTGTCCTCTCAATGAAGTACAACTCAGATCAGGTAGAACCTTAGATCAACCTTCCACAAGTGTTCAACAACCAAGCATTTCTGAGGAAGAATCTCTCAAAGTCAATAAAGGTTCTGAGTATCACTTCAAAACCAAAATATCCAAAAAGAAAAATAAAAAGAATCAACCTCTACAACTCCCATAGTTGAGCAACCTACACCTATAGCTACACCTCCTTTTCCTGAAAGATTGCAAATTGACAAAGGAGTGGAAAAACAGATATGGGTGCCTGACTATAGTTTCCTAGATGAATTGAAGAATGTCTGTATCAAGATCCCCTTGTTACAAGCCATTAAAGAAATTCCCATTCTAGCAAAGACAATAAAGGAGTTGAGTTTGAAGAAAATAGGAAAAAGAACCAGAGATACTAAAAGGATACATCTAGTTGGAAAAATTGCAGACATAATGATGGGTAAGATTACCATGCAAAAATATGTAGATCCTGGTAGCCCTATTGTCAAAACTCATATTAATGGGGTTGAAATCCCAAATACTTTGATTGACTTAGGAGCCGCGATCAACATTATGAGTAGACAGACCATGGATCAGTTAAAGCTTCCTAACCTTCTCTTTACACCTACTTTACTGCAACTTGCAGATAGATCAATCATTAAACCTGATGGTGTATTGGAAGATATTCCAGTCTCTCTAGATTCTTGGGAATATCCAGTTGATTTTATGATTTTAACTCCCAAGAACAATCTAGGAGGACATCCTCTTATTTTAGGAAGACCTTGGCTGGCCACAGCTGATGCTTTCATAAGTTGTAGATCTGGGGACATGTATATATCCGATGGTAATTCCACCAAGAAATTCAACTTGTATCCTCCAGCAAAGGCAATAACAGAAATAGGAGAAGATGAATGGGTAGAGGATGAAGATACTATTCAACCTGTTCTAACCATCTCTGAAATCAGTGAGGATAGTCAAATTCTAAATACATTAGAAAATTTTGAAATACCTTTAGAATATGACTCTACACAGTTTCAGTTAGATGCAGACATTGAATATCTTTCCTCTAGACAGATGTCTCTCTTCTCAATGGAAGAGTTTGGTAGTTCTACAGTTGAAATCCTTCCAGGAAAAACATTGAACATTAACAAAAACTTGGGAAGACCACAACAAGAAGAATTAACTAAACTGTTGCAAAAACATTCCACTGCCTTTGCATGGGAATACACTGACATGAAAGGAATCGATCCTAAGACTTGTATTCATCACATCTATATTGAAGAAAATAGCCGACCTATTAGGCAACCACAAAGAAGGATGAATCCAAACCTTAGGGAAATCGTGAAAGAAGAACTCCAGAAATTGCTCAAGGTAAACTTCATTTACCCCATTTCAGATAGCCAATGGGTTTCTCCCTTGGTTATAGTGCCCAAAAAGAATGGTAAATGGAGAGTTTGCATTGATTATCGAGAATTGAACAAGGCAACCTTAAAGGATCATTTCCCTCTACCTTTTATTGATCAGGTACTAGACACTTTAGCAGGTAAAAAGTATTTCTCATTCTTGGATGGTTTTAGTGGGTATAATCAAATTCAGGTAGCACCTGAAGATCAAGACAAAACCACATTTACTTGTCCTTGGGGAACTTTTTCCTACCGAGTACTCCCTTTTGGATTGTGCAATGCACCCGCTACATTTCAAAGGGCTGTATTAGGAATCTTTTCAGATCTGATTCATGATTTTGTAGAGGTATACATGGACGATTTCACAGTTTATGGTAATACATTTGAAGAAGCTTTGGAAAATTTGGAAAAAGTATTGGTAAGATGTAAGGAAACAAATCTTTCTTTAAGTCATGAAAAGTGTTTTATGATGTTTACTGAAGGGATTGTTTTAGGACATCATATTTCAGGAGATGGGATTAAGGTTGATAGATCCAAAGTTGAAGTCATCTCTAAGTTACCTGTTCCAAATTGCCAGAAGGATGTTAGAAGTTTTCTTGGGTTTACTGGGTATTACAGAAGATTTATTGAAAACTTCACTAAGATAGCATCCCCTCTTTTCAAATTGCTTACCAAGGACTGTGAGTTCAAATGGGATCCTGAGTGTCAATCTGCCTTTGAAGCTTTAAAGACTAGAATATCTGAAGCAACCATCTTAAGGGGGCCAAATTGGAAACTCCCTTTCCACATTTCTACTGATGCTTTAGATACAGCTCTAGGAGCTGTTTTGGGACAAAAGGATTTGATCCCTTATGCCATTTATTACACAAGTAAGAATTTGACTCCCACTTAGTTAAATTATACTGTTATAGAAAAAGAGTTCTTAGCTGTGGTACATGCAATCAACAAGTTTAGACACTACATAACCGGCTATGAAACCTTTGTCCATACTGATCACTCTGCCATAAGATATTTAATGAACAAACCTGTCACTAATGGTAGAGTTACAAGATGGCTTTTGCTTTTACAAGAATTCAACATTACTGTGTTAGATAGACCTGGAAAACAAAACACAGTAGCTGATTTCTTGTCTAGAATCCAAAACACTAATGAAGATTCTCCAGTAGAAGATAAGTTTCCAGATGAATACTTATTTGCAGTGACTACCAAGACTCCTTGGTATGCAGATATGGCTAATTATCTTGTTACAGGGAAGCTTCCTCTACACTTATTTCCTAATGAGAAAAGGAAAATCATTCAGGAGAGTGCACATTATTCTTGGATTTCTAATGAATTGTTCAAAACAGGGCCAGATTGTATAATCAGAAGGTGTGCTCGGGAAGATGAAATGCCTGACATCCTTAAGGCATGTCATGATGAACCATGCGGCGGGCACTTTGCTGACAAGAGGACAGCCTATAAAATCCTTTCTCTAGGATATTATTGGCCTTCTCTCTTTAAAGATGCAAAGCAGTATGTTAAAAGGTGTGACAGCTGCCAAAGAGTTGGGAAACCAACTCCTTCAAATGAAATGCCTCTACAGCCTCAGGTATGCATCGAACCCTTTGAGAAATGGGCTCTCGATTTCGTTGGACCAATTAATCCTCCATCAAAGCAAAAGAAGTATATATTGGTTTGTACTGATTATGTTACTAAGTGGGTAGAAGCAAAAGCATTGCCTTCTGCCACTGAAAATTCAGTTGTTCAATTTCTTTTTGAGGATATTTTCACTCGTTTTGGTGTCCCAAGGGAAATTGTGACAGATCAGGGCAGCCAGTTTACATCTAAATTAATGGAGAAGCTGATGGAGGAATATAAGATCAAGCACAGAACATCTACTCCATACCATCCACAGTCAAATGGCCAAGTGGAATCTACCAATAAAGTTCTTGAAGGCATTATCACCAAGACTGTTCATCTTCATAGAAGAGATTGGGCGGAAAGGCTCCCTGAAGCCTTATGGGCCTATAGGACTACATGGAAGAACACAACAGGACATTCTCCCTATGAACTTGTTTATGGGAAGGAAGTCCTGCTCCCCATTGAGTTCCAAATCAAGACCTTCAAGATGGCAGTCCAATTGGGAATGAGCCTCTCAGAAGCTCAAAGACACAGAATGGACCAGCTAAATGAGCTAGATGAAATAAGACAAGATGCAATTCTAAGGACCGATCTAGTTCAGCACCAAAGATCTAAATGGCATGATCGTCATATCAAAGAAAGAAAGTTTCAGAAAGGAGATTGGGCTCTATTGTTTGATTCAACGTTCAAAGACTTCAAAGGAAAGTTTCAAACTCATTGGCTTGGGCCATATGAGATTGATGAAGTCTTTAGCAATGGAGCAGTTAGAGTGAAAACTATTGATGATTTCATACTCCTCTTATTGTGAATGGCCATCGCTTGAAAATCTACCAAAAGCCATTCTCAAAAGAAGAGTTTGTCAAGTTGTTTAAAGAAGATTCTGCAATCAGGTTGGTGGAGAAGGATTCTTCTCCTCCATCAGCCTAATCTTTGGTTTTTGAAAAAAAAAAAAAAAAAAAAAAAAATATATATATATATTATAAATAAATGTATGAGCCTGAAAACCAATCTCTGATTGGCAGTCTCATGCAGAAAACCTGAGGTGAAAATCAGGGTCACCTGACACCTCATGTTTTCCAAAAAAAAAAAAAAAATCTCTCTCTTCCATCTCATTTCACCATTTCATCCACCTCATTCACTATCTCATTCATTTAATCACTCTCACCTCACCTCATTTCTTTCCATCCATCCATCCATTCATTAATCCATTCATTACATTTCATTCCATCAATAAAGTCATTTTTTTTAGACAACTAAAGTTATTTTGTGCAGCCGGAGGGTACCACTGCAGATTCCGCAGCCATCTGGAGATTCTGCAGCCATCTAACGATTCCGCAGCTCTCTGCACCTGCATAAAAAAAAACACAGTCTGTTTGAAAAGAAATTTACAGTTCAGAAGTCATCAACAATAAGTGGAAACGAGTCATGCAACAGCAATAAAACAATAAAGGGTTAGTGGAAAAGAATCAAAGGCAATCCAAGTGCGGATCTGAGGTATGATCTAAATCCTAAACTTACGGTTATCTCATTTTGCAAAGTTTCAGGGTTATGTTTCTTGCCATTTAATGTAATGATTACCAGTTTTTCCCATCATACGACCAAAAATCCACGTATCCCCCACACTTATCGGTCATGATCCTCACGATTTTGAAACTCAACTGCGGCTGCTCCTCCATTAAGATTTTCGTACCTAAGTGACGTAGACTACTGTACTACGTCTCTCTAAGTCATAATCCCGCAGCCAAGTGTGAACCTATGACCGAAACCTAAGGACCTAACCGTTTCTACCCATCATTTCATAACCCTCATACTCTCGTATCATTCCATTCACGCTGTTTCATTTCCGCAGTTCCCTTATTCCGCTGTGCTCACTACGCTGCTACCTTAGCCATACTCTGTTTTACGTTTCCTCTCTGCTAATTCTGGTTATCAGTGAACGTATGTTACGGCTGTTACAGTAGAGCCGTAAATTTACTGTGTTAGGGCCACTGTTGAAGCCGTGTAACCTTTTTTCCAAAAGTCTTAGAACAGAGCCGTAGAGCCAATGGGTAAACTCTTGAGAGCAGAACCCGAGGGTTCAAAATTTCTGGAGGGATATCCTCAAGTTAAAGAGGCTTTGCAGAAAGCAAACTGGCTCCAATGCATCCAAAAATTCAGAGGTTACCACAGAGAGGTTACGAAGGCCTTTGCACGTTCCTTCAGAGACAAAGATAATCAAGTGGAGATAGGGGACCTGAAGTTTACAGTCACTGAGAGCAGTATAGCACAAGCCACTTCACTCCCACAAACTGGAGAAAGATGGTTTAAAAACCGATCAGTACAAGACCAACAGTGGAAGCAAATCTTAAAGAACCCAGGTATGGATACCAGCATTTTTACAAAAGGGATTCCTGTTACTTATGTCAAGGAAGAATGGACAACTTTACTGTTATTAGTGCAAAAATTCTTTACTTGTGAGGAAAGGTTTGGAGTTTTATATGTTTACCATGCCAAAGTCATGATGCATTTCTTAGGAGATGATATTAACCTTCCATATTTTCTACTCTCAAGTCTTAGAAAAATGTGTTCAATTGCCCAAAGGAACCCAAGAAACATTGAACCACATCTGTATCATCATGGTCTTGTCAAGATGCTAGTTGAGGAACAGTTGAAAGCAAAAAGAGATACCTGGGAGAAATTTCTTCTTGTGAAAACCATTTTGAAGAAGCAGGAGAAACCTCTATGCCTAGAAAGAGTAGAAGAAAAAGAAAAGAGGCTACCCCTGAAACTGTTGTCCAAGAGGAAACTGTCCAAGAACAGATTGAAGAAGAAACTGATGTACATCATTCTGAACATGAAATTGATCCTGAGCCTGCTGTGGACACTGATCAAACAGCTCAAGGAATCATCACAGAAACCCTTTTAGAACTTGCCCAAGAAGTTGCTCAAAGAGAAAAGAGAGTAGGATGAAACAAAAGAAAGATAAAGGCAAAGCTGTAGCTCAAGAAACTTACGCTACTCCTGAGAACTCTAGTGAAGAAGATACTCCCCTTAGCACAAAGAATGGCCAAACTCCATGAAACTGCCCTTTCCAAGAAGGTGGAAAAACAAAAACAAAAGGCACAAAAAGAAAAACAGAGTACCACCACCGTAAGAAGAAGCAGCAGGTTACAAAGAAAAGTAGGGGCCACAAAGGGTAAAAAGTCATTCTTTATTGACTTGAGCACACCTCAAAAAGGTGCTACAAGTCCTGACTTTGAGAAAATCTCTCCACATGTTGAGCAGGTTGAGACTAGTCCTCCACATGAGGAAAGTCCTTTTGAGCATGAGCATGAATTTGAGCATGAGCCTGAATTTGAACATGGATCCGAATTTCAGTATGAGCCTAGCCCAAAGCGGTCACCGAGGTTGACCCTGATCAGCAGAAAGTTTATAATTACCTGGAGACGCTAGAACAAGCATTGCTAGGCCAAGTACTGCTCAACCTTTGGAGCAGCAAGTCCAATCACTGAAGCAGGAAATATTTGAGCTAGAGGTACTAAATCGCCACATCAAACAAGAAAATGAAAAACTGAAGATACAGAGCAATGTGGACAAGATGGTCAAGATAACACCATGCTTCATATGGGCCTGTGGCAGAAGGAAAACAAAAAGCTCAAGAAGAGATGCAGGAAATTAAACAGAGCTTTGATCAATCTGAAATTCAGGTGTTTGATGAAAAGACAAGAGTCAATGTGGCCACACAGAGAAAGAAGAGAAGGCTGGATGTCTTAGCAGAGGCATCCCAGTAGGTGGACTGAACCATGTTTTGATTGCATGAGGACATGCAATGCCCTCGTAGTGGGGTATGTAGAGCCTCTACTTTACACTTGATTATCCACCATTACCTACAGTTTTCCCTCATTCATCTCTCACTTTTGCCTCATTTTCCTTGCAAACCAACCCAGATCATTACATTATATGACTTTAAGCATGATTAAGGAATTTTGCTAATGTGTGACTGTTTTGTTTAGATTTTGACATATTACAGGCATTATTCGCAGCCATCTGTTGATTCGCGCAATCATCTGCTGATTCCGCAGCCATCTGATGATCCCGCAGCCTTTTTGTTAATCTCAAGGTTCCACGTGTCATTTTGCCAAATGAGCCACATGGGCACTTAGGAATCAAGGTGCTCGAGGTTCCTGTGCTATTTGTTCAGCCATCCACGTCATCTGTACCTCCGGTCAACGAGGGTCAAGTTACGGTCAACAAAGGCAGCTTAACGGTGATGCGTAAGCTGTTGGGTCACGTCAGTTTAAAACGGTGACTTGTCCGTGTTACGCGGTTGTGGGGGACATAATCCAACTCTGGATTCAATGCCCATAACGACCAGAACCTCCAGCTCATCCACGCAGGCTTATGACGTGTTATTGAACCTTAATTACGCATGACATTAGTTTATTTTTCAGTTTTAGCTGTACGCATTAGGCCATCTTTCAGATGCCTATAAAAACTTGCGTCTGCGTACGCTTATGTTACTTTTTAGTTGCTGTTTTTTGAACGTTATCATTTTAGTGCATTCCAAAACTCTGTTTTAATAGTGCTGTTCTAGCACTCTTGACTGTAATTTTCTGCACATGGAGTAATAGAAGCAGTGCTGTTCTTGAAGTTTTCAATACCTTGAGTCTTCTTTGGGTTATATGAATGGAGGGCCCCTGTTCATGTTAGCCTTGTATAGTATTTTATGTTCAACATTTCCTTATTTCCATTCAGCATTTCCTTTTCTTGACACATGTACAGCGTAATTTACTTTCATGTTATTTCATTTCCAGCCTTTATTTTAAGCTGATCAGCATTGTTCTTTTGCAGGTTTTTAACCCGGATTGCTTGTGTGTTTGTGTATTTGCTTTATATCTAGTGGTAGTTTCAGTTGACAGATTCTAAGTTGCTGCCTTTACTTATTTTCATAGCTGATTTTTAGTTTTATTTCTCAAATCTGTCTGCTAACATATGAATGGTCTCTTTATTATAAGTTGTCTATCTTTTAAAGATCAGAATACTAATAACTTGCAGCTGGTTTTGGGTACTTTTTAGACTAATCTTTAACTACTTTCTAATCGTGCTTTACACAGTACTATGTGTTAGAGGCAGAGAGTTAGAAAGAGCAAAACATTCTAACTAGTCTTTAAAGTAGATTTTTCTCATTTTTTTATCATTTCTTAGACTTATCTTTAGCTACTTCCTAATCGTGTCTTACACAGTACTATGTGTTAGAGGCAGAGAGTTAGGAAGAGATAAACATTATCATTGGTCTTTTAAGTGATTTTCTTACCTTTTATTTGCAGCAGCATGAATGGTGTCTAATGCCATTAGAAAGTGGTTCTTTGCTTTCAAGTCATTTCAAGTTATTTATTTCTTTCAAGCTTTTCCTTTTCAGCAAGTAGTTAGGAACCACTAATCACACACTCTCACTCATCTAGAATTCACCTTACACACACCATCACTCATCTGTTATATAATCATCACTCCATCTTAGGAAGATAAATTAACCACAAACAACACCCCAAACGACAAAAAGCCCTAAGAGGTTGCTTAAGTACATATAGTACACCTTCACTTCATCAGCTTACGAGCCCCGGGTTGACAATTAATGACATCAATTTAGGAACACTAAATTGACTAAACATTTTGGCGCCGTTGCCGGGGAAGTGAAATTAAGTAGCCATATTCTTAGAAAAAAAACATAAAAATTTCAAGGAAAGAAGTTGATAACCTATCAAAGTATGCTCTCTCTTGCACTGCAAGGTGATCTGGAGGATCAGAAAAGAGAAAGTTATTGATTTGGTAGTTTCTTGAGTATGCTCTCTTCTTTCACCTAGAGTGAACTGGAAGATCAGAAAAAGAACTATTAACTTGACTTGAAGAAAAATAAAAAAAAATGACATGCATAGAGCTAGAGATTCTAGAGGAAGGTTTTTAGCTAGAGCTCGAAGTTCAATTTTTACAAGTCCATCTGCTTCAAGGGATAGACAAGAGACACCCCCCTTATCTCCAACCGAAACTCCTAGTCCTAGATTCCTGGAATTCAAGAGCCAAGAGTTGACTCTCCTACACCTTCTATTGAGTTTGAACCAGGAAGAGACTCTTCTCTTTCTCCTACAGAAAGACCAATTGTAATTGAGGAATTGGAATCATCTGAAGAAGAAGGAGAAATCTCTTCTCATTCACCTTTTGTAGAGGAACCAGAAGATTTTGAAATCCCTAGGAGAATCATCATGGCAGAAGAAGAAGGAGGTGGTAGGGGTAGAGGTAGAGGTAGAGGAGGAGGAAACAACAATAACAATAATGGAGGAAGAGGTCCCCTTGGAGGAGGAAATAGAGATGGGGATAATTCATTTGGGTTTCCCATTGTTAATGAGGATTCCCGAGCCACTATGAAAAACATATCACCATCTGTCCTCCCTAATTTCCATGGGTTAAGGACTGAGGACCTGAAACATTCTTATTTGAGTTTGAAGTGGTGTGTCGAACTTATGACTACCTGGATGACTCTCAGAAACTCAAATTGTTCCCTTCAACACTGAAGGATCAAGCCTTGAAATGGTTCATGGGGTTACTCACTCAATCCATTAGGACTTGGGATGAAATGAAACAGACATTTTTGGATAGGTATTTGGACTATTGTATGCCTACTAATCACAAGGACGAGGTTTTTAAAATGATACAAAAAGAAGATGAGAGCTTAGAAGATTTACTTGAAAGATTTCAATATAACTTGAAAAGAGCAAAAATGAGTACCTGGATGAAGAGACCTTAAAAGCCCTCTTATTAAAAGCCATTAGGGATGAATGGATAGACATCTTAAACATGATGGGGAAAGGGGATATTTCTCAACTTTCACTCAATGATATAGCAGAACTCTGTATCCATCTCTCAAGGGGCAAATCAAAAACTCAAAAAGGGCCTAGAGATCCTTCTCTCCTTAGGGCAAATAAATCTGCAACAGGATCAGTGAGTAGGGCTGAAATCGGCAGTATGCTTGATGAATTTAAAACTGACATCTTAGGGAGCCTTAGTGAACAACTAGATACCCTTAGGATTCACAATAAACAAAAAGCAGAAGCTGAGGCTTTGGATATCTTTTGCCGAAATGTAGAAAGAAACATGCTTTAAGGGAATGTCCCTTAGATGCACACGTTGTAGAAACATGTGTAATTTGCTCAGAAACTCATGAGACCAAGGTTGTCCTTCAATTCCTGGCCTCAAAGCAGTCTTTCAAGAGGATCCAGATACACTTGAATCTCTCTGTTTTATTGCAAGGAGACCTTGGCAAGGACAACAGAATCAAGGGTTTAACAACTCTATGAATTCTCAATCCCAACCAAATTGGAATCCTTGGCAACAACCTTGGCCTCAACCTCAAAATGCTTTTCAAGCATGGATGCAAAGCATGCAAAATCCTTATGGGAGATTTGCTCAATTCTATCAATATCCTCCATCATTTCAGAATCAGCAAGCTCCACAACTTCCAAACCAAGGTCAACAACTATCATTGCCATACCCTCAACAACAACAACCTCCTCCACAAAATCAAAATTCTCAACTATCGCTTCAATCCCAGCAGAAATCAAATCAACTTCCCTCTCAGCCATTACCAAATCCAAATAATAGGAACCCTCAAAATGCTTACATGATGGAAGGTCAACCATTCCCTACCTATATGGTTGTTCCTCTCAATGAAGTACAACTCAGATCAGGTAGAACCTTAGATCAATCTTCTACAAGTGTTCAACAACCAAGCATTTCTGAGGAAGAATCTCTCAAAGTCAATAAAGGTTCTGAAGTATCACTTCAAAACCAAAATATCCAAAAAGAAAAATAAAAAGAATCAACCTCTACAACTCCCATAGTTGAGCAACCTACACCTTTAGCTACACCTCCTTTTCCTGAAAGATTGCAAATTGACAAAGGAGTGGAAAAGCATATATGGGTGCCTGACTATAGTTTCCTAGATGAATTGAAGAATGTCTGTATCAAGATCCCCTTGTTACAAGCCATTAAGAAATTCCCATTCTAGCAAAGACAATAAAGGAGTTGAGTTTGAAGAAAATAGGAAAAAGAACCAGAGATACTAAAAGGATACATCTAGTTGGAAAAATTGCAGACATAATGATGGGTAAGATTACCATGCAAAAATATGTAGATCCTGGTAGCCCTATTGTCAAAACTCATATTAATGGGGTTGAAATCCCAAATACTTTGATTGACTTAGGAGCCGCGATCAACATTATGAGTAGACAGACCATGGATCAGTTAAAGCTTCCTAACCTTCTCTTTACACCTACTTTACTGCAACTTGCAGATAGATCAATCATTAAACCTGATGGTGTATTGGAAGATATTCCAGTCTCTCTAGATTCTTGGGAATATCCAGTTGATTTTATGATTTTAACTCCCAGAACAATCTAGGAGGACATCCTCTTATTTTAGGAAGACCTTGGCTGGCCACAGCTGATGCTTTCATAAGTTGTAGGTCTGGGGACATGTATATATCAGATGGTAATTCCACCAAGAAATTCAACTTGTATCCTCCAGCAAAGGCAATAACAGAAATAGGAGAAGATGAATGGGTAGAGGATGAAGATACTATTCAACCTGTTCTAACCATCTCTGAAATCAGTGAGGATAGTCAAATTCTAAATACATTAGAAAATTTTGAAATACCTTAGAATATGACTCTACACAGTTTCAGTTAGATGCAGACATTGAATATCTTTCCTCTAGACAGATGTCTCTCTTCTCAATGGAAGAGTTTGGTAGTTCTACAGTTGAAATCCTTCCAGGAAAAACATTGAACATTAACAAAAACTTGGGAAGACCACAACAAGAAGAATTAACTAAACTGTTGCAAAAACATTCCACTGCCTTTGCATGGGAATACACTGACATGAAAGGAATCGATCCTAAGACTTGTATTCATCACATTTATATTGAAGAAAATAGCCGACCTATTAGGCAACCACAAAGAAGGATGAATCCAAACCTTAGGGAAATCGTGAAAGAAGAACTCCAGAAATTGCTCAAGGTAAACTTCATTTACCCCATTTCAGATAGCCAATGGGTTTCTCCCTTGGTTATAGTGCCCAAAAAGAATGGTAAATGGAGAGTTTGCATTGATTATCGAGAATTGAACAAGGCAACCTTAAAGGATCATTTCCCTCTACCTTTTATTGATCAGGTACTAGACACTTTAGCAGGTAAAAAGTATTTCTCATTCTTGGATGGTTTTAGTGGGTATAATCAAATTCAGGTAGCACCTGAAGATCAAGACAAAACCACATTTACTTGTCCTTGGGGAACTTTTTCCTACCGAGTACTCCCTTTTGGATTGTGCAATGCACCCGCTACATTTCAAAGGGCTGTATTAGGAATCTTTTCAGATCTGATTCATGATTTTGTAGAGGTATACATGGACGATTTCACAGTTTATGGTAATACATTTGAAGAAGCTTTGGAAAATTTGGAAAAAGTATTGGTAAGATGTAAGGAAACAAATCTTTCTTTAAGTCATGAAAAGTGTTTTATGATGTTTACTGAAGGGATTGTTTTAGGACATCATATTTCAGGAGATGGGATTAAGGTTGATAGATCCAAAGTTGAAGTCATCTCTAAGTTACCTGTTCCAAATTGCCAGAAGGATGTTAGAAGTTTTCTTGGGTTTACTGGGTATTACAGAAGATTTATTGAAAACTTCACTAAGATAGCATCCCCTCTTTTCAAATTGCTTACCAAGGACTGTGAGTTCAAATGGGATCCTGAGTGTCAATCTGCCTTTGAAGCTTTAAAGACTAGAATATCTGAAGCACCATCTTAAGGGGCCAAATTGGAAACTCCCTTTCCACATTTCTACTGATGCTTCAGATACAGCTCTAGGAGCTGTTTTGGGACAAAAGGATTTGATCCCTTATGCCATTTATTACACAAAGTAAGAATTTGACTCCCACTGAGTTAATTATACTGTTACAGAAAAAGAGTTCTTAGCTGTGGTACATGCAATCAACAAGTTTAGACACTACATAACCGGCTATGAAACCTTTGTCCATACTGATCACTCTGCCATAAGATATTTAATGAACAAACCTGTCACTAATGGTAGAGTTACAAGATGGCTTTTACTTTTACAAGAATTCAACATTACTGTGTTAGATAGACCTGGAAAACAAAACACAGTAGCTGATTTCTTGTCTAGAATCCAAAACACTAATGAAGATTCTCCAGTAGAAGATAAGTTTCCAGATGAATACTTGTTTGCAGTGACTACCAAGACTCCTTGGTATGCAGATATGGCTATTATCTTGTTACAGGGAAGCTTCCTCTACACTTATTTCCTAATGAGAAAAGGAAAATCATTCAGGAGAGTGCACATTATTCTTGGATTTCTAATGAATTGTTCAAAACAGGGCCAGATTGTATTTCAGAAGGTGTGTTCGGGAAGATGAAATGCCTGACATCCTTAAGGCATGTCATGATGAACCATGCGGGGCACTTTGCTGACAAGAGGACAGCTATAAAATCCTTTCTCTAGGATATTATTGGCCTTCTCTCTTTAAAGATGCAAAGCAGTATGTTAAAAGGTGTGACAGCTGCCAAAGAGTTGGGAAACCAACTCCTTCAAATGAATGCCTCTACACCTCAGGTATGCATCGAACCCTTGAGAAATGGGCTCTAGATTTCGTTGGACCAATTAATCCTCCATCAAAGCAAAAGAAGTATATACGGTTTGTACTGATTATGTTACTAAGTGGGTAGAAGCAAAGCATTGCCTTCTGCCACTGAAAATTCAGTTGTTCAATTTTCTTTTTGAGGATATTTTCACTCGTTTTGGTGTCCCAAGGGAAATTGTGACAGATCAGGGCAGCCAGTTTACATCTAAATTGATGGAGAAGCTGATGGAGGAATATAAGATCAAGCACAGAACATCTACTCCATACCATCCACAGTCAAATGGCCAAGTGGAATCTACCAATAAAGTTCTTGAAGGCATTATCACCAAGACTGTTCATCTTCATAGAAGAGATTGGGCGGAAAGGCTCCCTGAAGCCTTATGGGCCTATAGGACTACATGGAAGAACACAACAGGACATTCTCCCTATGAACTGTTTATGGGAAGGAAGTCCTGCTCCCCATTGAGTTCCAAATCAAGACCTTCAAGATGGCAGTCCAATTGGGAATGAGCTCTCAGAAGCTCAAAGACACAGAATGGACCAGCTAAATGAGCTAGATGAAATAAGACAAGATGCAATTCTAAGGACCGATCTAGTCAGCACCAAAGATCTAAATGGCATGATCGTCATATCAAAGAAAGAAAGTTTCAGAAAGGAGATTGGGCTCTATTGTTTGATTCAACGTTCAAAGACTTCAAAGGAAAGTTTCAAACTCATTGGCTTGGCCATATGAGATTGATGAAGTCTTTAGCAATGGAGCAGTTAGAGTGAAAACTATTGATGATTTTCATACTCCTCTTATTGTGAATGGCCATCGCTTGAAAATCTACCAAAGCCATTCTCAAAAGAAGTGTTGTCAAGTTGTTTAAAGAAGATTTTGCAATCAGGTTGGTGGTGAAGGATTCTTCTCCTCCATCAGCTAATCTTTGGTTTTTGAAAAAAAAAAAGACAAAAAAAAAAGAAAAAAAAAAAATAAAAATAAAAAATAAAAAATAATTGTAGGAGCCTGAAAACAATCTCTGATTGGCAGTCTCATGACAGAAAACCTGAGGTGAAAATCAGGGTCTCCTGACACCTCATGTTTTCCAAAAAAAAAAAAA